>VZRH01004815.1:725130-765905 GCA_013397555.1 Urocynchramus pylzowi | reverse complement strand
TTTTTTTTTTTTTTTAGAGTTTAGCAGAAACAACAGCTACAAAAAAATTGGTTTGGATTAGATCAAATATACATTCCTTCCCTCCTCCTCCCCTCCTGGGATGAAACAAACAAACAAATCATGCCGTTTAGCACCATTGTGTCATTTGCCCCAGAACAAGCCATTTCATTTCATGTGCTTTTTGAAAAGCAGAGGCAAGGAACAGCTAGAGTTTCATAAAACTGCCAGAGGACTTGGACTCCAGTCCCAGCTCCAGTGAGTGCTGAGTTATTTATCTGCAAGAGCAGGGTGTCAGCAGGAACTTTTTCAGGCCCCCTTTACTCTCGAATGCACCCCAGGCTGAAGTTTGGAGGAATTTTCTGTGGGTGGCAATGACTCTGTGCAGGTGAAGGAATGAGTTCAGCTGCAATGGATGCACAAAGTGAGCCATGGCAGAGAAGTGAGGGTCAAGGTGGATGGGGAAGAGACATTACTTGGAGAGGAAAGAAAAGAGTTCAGGAGTGAAGCAGGTCTATAATGTTGCAGCTTCTGCTTATTTCTTTCAGTCTCTGATACTATTTTTCCACTGCTCTCCTCGCCTCACCTGATTCCTTACCCCATGCCTGCTCACCTCCTATCCTCATGTCTTTTTTACCTTCTCAGTCTTTCCCTCTGGATCAGGTGCTTTGATCTGGGAAGTCAAGTTAGTATGCCACCCTGTAAACTGGTAACTTATCCTTCCTAGTGATGAGCTAGTGTATGTAGAGTTGTATGTCTTGAAGACCCAGTTGTAGGTAACCAGCTTTTATTTTTACAGTTGTTTGTTTGTTTGGTTTTTGTTTGTTTGTTTTTTTTTTATGTTTGTATTGGTTTTTTTTTCAATTTTGGAATGCTCTGCAAGAGCAGATTCACTGGCCTATTCTGCAGGGTGGAGGGTATGAGAAATGTCTTTTCTCTTGACTTCAGGGTGGAATGAAACAAACACTTGTTGGGTACAAATAATTTGTCCTGTTTTCTCCATCAGTTCTAGGAAGAGAGGAAGTGTTTCCCAAAGGAAAACCTCTCTCTGCATTATCAGTAAAGAAGCCTGAGGTGGCTGGCTCAGGTGCAAGTGTCGGCTGTGGGTGTCCACCTGTGCCCGGAGGAGCAGCGTGCTCTCTCTGATTGGCCTGGCCAGTGGCAGTTGAATTAGCAACAGAGGGTCCGAAAATAAGCAAATTTAATAAAAAAAGCTTCATGGCATGGTGGTTGGGGCCGTGCTGTGCAACTAATTAACTTGCTAACCCTGTGGAAGCACTTCCAAAAATGAACTCCTGTTCTCTGCTCCCGCGCTTCCTGCATTCAGCTTCCTGCGCTGCTTCGGCTTCTGTCCCCTTCCCCAGGCAGTCAGCACAGCAATGTCACTTATGCCTGCTGTGTGTATGGGAGGGACATGCCACATCTTGTGCCTTTCCTGGCCTGCCACTGTGACCTTCTGCAATAGCTGAGAACATCAACTCCCCCTCCCAGAAGTGGGGCAGCTCTTTTGCTGAAAGCAGCTTTGGGCTTCCCTATTACATGCAGTAGTCATCCACCAATAATTGTATATAAGGACAAGGAGATAAGTGCTTTTTTGAGTTGTTCTTCCTTTTCTTCATGGCAAGTGGAGTATTATCCATCTGCACAGTTATCAAAGGCATAGATGTGCTTCTCTTTTACATTGTGAGATTTATCAGCAATAAATGTGAAACATAGCTTCCTTTTTTCTAAGTCTTTCTGTTTTCTCCATTCGCAGAAATATCCTGATTTTCATGTGGCTTGAAATGCCTGACTCTGGCTATTTGTACCTGCTTTGTAATAGCCCCACTTGAGAGGTGAAAAAGGAGGCTCTAAAGCCCAATTCCAAGATTACGACCTGCACATTATTTTAATTTAAACTCACCTCCTGTTACAACAGAGAATCAAGGTGTAAGTGTGTAAAGTGCTTTGGGAGCCCTGTGATAAAAGGCCCTATAAAAACATAAATGTAAGCAGATGGCAGTCACAACCTGCCTGGTAGGAGCAACACACAAGCTCACAGAAAAGGGTGTGAACTCAAGCCCTTCCCAAAATTATCTTGGACAACAATAAATGTAACCTTTGCCAGGGCCTGGGCATTTGTAATGTAGACCCCATTATTTCTCACCACATTGCCTCAGCCTGAGACACAAACTAAATCATTGGATTGCACCTCCAAGCACATTCAGGCTTTGTGTGCCTGTTTGAAAAGAGATCCATGACTGTGGAACAACCCCAATAGCAAGTCATGGCCATGGCTGTATCTCAACCACTTTAATGTTGATATCCTCAAGAAAAGGCATAAAATAACAAGTCCTTGGATACTGCATCACCAGTTTGTAGTTAAGCTCAGTGTGGGCCATGATGTGCAGTAATGGAAAGGAGTGAAATGTAATCAGCAAGACATGCAGCGACATGTGTTTGCTGAGGAAAAGGGAGAGCTGATCCTTTTTCTACCCTTGCCTATTCTTCTAAACACCATTTTTCCCCAAAGGATGGATTTTCTCTTTATCTAACTTGTCTTTTTTCCCTGCTGTGAAATGTTTTGGGTCAGATGATATTTTGCTGGGCTTTAGAAAACTGCTAAGAATTAATTAATCCGTAATTAAATTGATGGGGAAAAGACGTACAGAATGTTAATAGAATTACATCCTCAAAAGGAACAAAAATAAGACAGTTCCCTTTAATTTCTCTTTTTTTAGTTTGCAATGTGACAGATTTCTGACCAAGTTCGAGTTTAGACAAAGTGCATGTGGCAAAAGTTGGAAGTGTTGTAATGCTGCCTACTGTGATTTGTATAAACATTTAGGATCCCCTGGAGAGGAATGTAATCCAGGGTTCCCTGCTTACACAGAAATGCTCAGAACAATATAACATTTGAAAGAAAAGAAACATTTTTAATTGGATTTGTGCTGACTATTTTCGAAATACAAAGAAGACACTTTATCCAGTAAGCTGCAGATTGTTTGCAGTCACAGGGAATCGGCAGGCCTCAAATTAGCTGCAGGACAGCCCTTGCTGTTGTTCTGTGAGCCCAACAAAATGTGAGATTTAAAGGAAAAATACTAATGATAAGAAAAGGCTGTAAAATTCAAGCCACATGTTTCTCTAAGTTTATGCAAGTTAGGCTGAATGGATCATGTGATTTCCTCATGCATTCCTTAAATTATAAAAAATTGAAGGGGAAGATTGTCAAGTTTGTCTTTCTTCTGACTAGAATACTTGCTATGGGATGGGGCAGATCCTGGCATGTGCTCTCCTTTGCTCCCTGTGACTATGCTGCCAAAGGGTGACCTTGGCTTGCTCCCCAAGGCCTGCCACCTCACTCTGAACCCCTTGTACCATTGGGGATGTCCTTCCCTGCTTTTAGCACCCATCCCCCTGCTGTTAGCAGGAGAGGGGCAGCTCAGGCGCTGCTCCCAGTTTCATGCTGGGTTGAGTCCCTTTCCTGTTTTTATTGAACTTGAAGAGAGGAGAGACCTGTTGTTTCATCAGCGACATCAAAGAGAAGAAAACTGCTCTCCAGTGTATCCAAATTTGCAACATCCCTTGGCTTTTGGAGTAATAGAGAGGATATTAGAGGCTTTTAGTAAAGGTATAAAGCCTGGTTTTATTTCCCTTTTCTTTCCATTGTTGCATTTTTTTTTCTTCTTTCTTTACATTGTTGATCAGTGAGGTCCATCGGAAATGTCAACAGGCCTTATTTTGCCAGATGCAGCATCCCTCTTAACCTCAGTAGCAGCTGAAGGATCACTAAACTTAAGGTGAGAATAGGCTTCAGAGCAGATAGAGTGCCCTGAGGCAACTAAAAGTTCAGTGCCTCTGTAGTTGTTTGTATTTATTATTTCCAAGTATTAAAAGAAATGCTAAGATGTATTCCTATAAAAAGAAAAGATACAAGCTCAGATTCACCCTACTGATCTTTTGGCACCTAATGGAAAATGTAAAATAAGGAATATTGCCACTCAGGCCTCCTTCTATGTAGCTAGTGATAAGAAATTAATATCTTCATAGGGAATTTAAAACTGCACATGATCTGAGGGCTCCTCTGGAGGGGACTGTTGCTTCCTTGACTTGAGTGGCTACTCACTACCATAGGTGTCTCATCCAAGTACTTATGGTTAGCCTGTAAGTGAAATTCTGGCAGAATAATTTGTAAGTGGCAAGATCCCATAACTGCTGTTTAGGGAAGGTGCACACTAGCTTGGTTCCAGTAAATATTTGGCAGAGCTGTTACCACATTAGGTCAGGATTAGTAGAGCCAAGTGGGTAGGAATGACTTTTTGGAGGGAGGGCTCCTAGAGAATGAGATCTAAGGTGGGGCAAAAAGAAACAGGATGGGAAGGAGGACTGAGAGTAAGGGCTTGGAAGTAGGGACAACAAAGTTAAGCTGAATATACCTAAGTAACAGATAAATGCTTATGCTCTTATGACCTTTTCATTAAGGACCTCTGAGACAAGTTCTTAAGAAAGAAGACAAAAGCCTCTCTTGTCTATGGATGATGGTCCCTTCCTTTTCAGGAGGGTGCCAGTTACAGAAAGGAGAAGCTAAGATAAGGAGGACTGCAAGGGGGGATAATTCTGCGAGACGGTTTTGGGAGGTAACCCTCCTATTTCCCACCATTAGCGATCTATAGGTATAGGTGTCATGGCTGAGCTAGTTGTCCTGAGTTCCCTTTTTAGTCAAAGGAGAGCAGCTGCTGCTTTTAAGGCGCAGTTCAGCTGAGCTATTTTAGATGTCTGCTTAAAAGTGTGATGCACTTTTAAGTGCAAACAGGCAAAGCAATCCTACTTTGCCTTTTTCCATTGATGAAAACAGAGTTGAGGGATGTTAGCTCAGATGCAAAGTCTGTGGTTTATAAGTTACTATGAAATGATCTCTAGTCTTGAGTTCACCTCCAAACAGCATACAAAACTGCCAAATATTTGTTCTTTCTGGACAAATCTTACTCTTGCATCATCCAAATAGGACTTTTAGGTGGTCAAGGAGTCTTACAAGACTGATATATTTAAGAAAAAGCAAAATGAGATATTTTTGGTAAATTGCATTTCCTTATTAGTCATCACTTCCCTTTTTATTCTGAGAAACAGCCGTCTTCAGACGTGTTCGTTTTATTTGGCAGAAACGTAGATAACTCCAGATGTTGCTGATTCTTTTTCAGTTCCTTGCCTTAGGAAACTTCAGTTGCACCTGAGAGAAAATAGAAGCCAACCTGGAAGAAAAAGAAAAGAGATATATAATAGCCTTGATAGAGGAAAAGAAAAATCAGATTAATTTATATGCTCTGGATGATCTCTAATTGTTTCCTTAAAGATGAATTAAAAGCCTTTTATTCACAAAGAGCTGAGTTCAGGGCCTTGTACTTCTCCTATTAGAGTTGTAAACATCACTGATAAAGAGCTGGATTTTCTAGCTTCCCTTAAGGGTCTACCATTGCAATGGAAAACAGAGCACTAAACATAGCAATTGGCAAGTAAGTAGAAGTGATAATAGGCTTTGATATTAAGGAGCAATATCCTTGGCTTACATAAATAGGTACCATCTTCTTATTTCAGCAGAGGTCTGTTTTTTGCCCCAGATTGGCAAAAAATTTCTCCAGACCAAGGCACCTAGATTTTTAGCTATAGAGCGTTGTAATTTTAAATCTGCAAATACAATGTGTTATTCACCACGGCTTTCACACTTTTGAAGTTTGTTGAAGGATATTCTTGATTTTCTAATCTACTAAGGATAAAGCCTGAAAAAACACTGATTTTTTTTGCCATTCTTTAGGATACGTTTCTTTGCTTACATTTTCTGTTAAATCAACAGAGGTTGGTGAGGTTAATGACATACAGACCTTTCCCCTCCAGAACAGCAGTTCATCTCTAGTTCACACTGCTAGACACTGAAAGTCATTCCACCTAAAACAAGATAAAATAAAATAAAATTTTTAAAAAAAGTAAATAAAAAAAGAGAAAAAAGATGTCATCCAGTTAATAGCAAGTAAGAATTCACAAGCCTGCAACCCATGAGATGGAGCTTTCCATGTCACTAATCAGAGTGGACAGGCCTGGAGTCTGAATAACGTGCCAAAGTGTTCCTCTGTGCAACCCCCGGAAAGCTCAGCAGACTTTTCTGTCCAGGGCTGGAAGACACCAAGATTTCCAGGCTATTATTTTCCACTGGAATAACATTCAGTCAAAGATAACTTGCTCCTTCTGGTGAAAGTACTTCCATATAAATAAGGGAAGGAGTGGTGTTCTTTGGAAAGCAGTGTGGTATCACTTCTGACAGATAACAGCGATTGTGATGAGGAGTAAACACCTCAGTCACCGGGTGATGCAGAGCACGCTGATGCACCCTGGAAGCAGCGCCACGGAACCGCAGCTGAAGGCTGAATCACTGCTGTATCTAATTAGGCACATCACTTAAGATATGCAAGACTCCAACTGTCTGAGAAGGGCTGAGATTGCTAATACCAATCTGTTATTGTCCTCACGGCTCAGAAGAGGTGATGGTTGATAAGATTAAAGAAACAGCATTTTGTGTTAGAGCGGTCAGTAGCTTTCTGGTTGCTTGTTGGGGGGAAGGTGGGGCAGGCAGTTAAGTGGTGTTGCATAATTTTCTGATTTGGCCTCTGACTAATGTCAAGGTAAAGAAATAAATCGCTCGTATTTAATGTGTTGGTGAATAACAGCAGCCCCTTGATTTTCTAATGCAGTGTCATTTGAATTGTATATGCTATTGAATCAGACAAAATATGTATTTATGCATTAGGTTTCTTCAAAATTCCTAGTATGTTTTTTAACAAGATGCAGGAAAAATAAACTGAAATGCCGATCTTTTTATTCCTAGGTTGTTTGTGACAAAGCATCAGCAATGTCCTGTGCCGAACATGATTCACGTAAGGCACAGACAGCGGATACCGAGTTTGAAAGGGGGCTAATCAACAATCTTTGGAATAAAGAAGTATCTTAACTCAAAAATGTTGATGCATGAATGAACGTAATTCTCTGTGCACTGAGTTACTGTTTAGGGGACACATCTACTGTGGCAACCACACTGAATCAGTTCGGTGCCATTCACAAGCAAATTAAGTTGTAAAACCTCACTGTATGTGTATGTGTGAGTCTAAATATCTCTAGAGAAATTACTTACTTATTTTTTACTTTGCTCAAATTTTTCCTCTTCCAGTGTACTCAGTTCATTCCTGGAGTCACTCTATTGATGTTAACAGTGGGGTATCAAGGAGGTATTTTGCTCTTCTACATTTTTAGGATAAAAGTTTCTGGGACAAGGCAACACACAGCTGCAGGCGAGCTGTCTGATCCAGGCAGGGGACTGATGTGGGGGTGGAGGAAGGTCTGCTTCTCTGGCCTTGAGGGACAGCACAAGTCCAAGTTGGGTAGCGTGTGATAGAGCAAGGCAGCAACGCAGAAATGCTAAGGAAGGTGGACGACCTGGCCCCTAGATTTTTAGGGACAATTTGGTGAAGGATTATTGGAGGGGCCTAGGGAAGGTGTGCCTTGTGAAAGAGCCTGGCAAAGAGCAGGTGTGAAGGAGGAATGGTGCAGGGATGTCAGAGTGCTGTGGCAGCTCATCTCATTCATCCCAGTTGGACAAGGAGTCTTTGTGCTCTGCCTTTCAGGCATACAGTAGTTGAAGATGAGGGATAAGGGAACACTGAAAAAGGAGGATGAAGAGATTACTCTTGCTGGGAAGACAATGCTGTGGGTCTCTAACCTAGGCAGTGTTGAGTATTGCATATAGCCTTTGAGTTGTCTGAATGAACACAAAAATGCAGGGTCCTCTTGAAAATTAGGGTGTAGCTCCATATTATGGATCCTTCATCAATGGATCCAATATACCCTCTTCCACCCTTCTTTGCCCCCACACTGTCTCCACTGCTGTGTGTGTTCTACTGCTGGTTTGTCCAGGACTGGTGAAAATGAGATGACTAAAGAAAAAAAGATTATGACCGGCAGAAAATAGAAAAACAGGTGGATAATAGTAAAAAAAGTGCTTCTTTAGAACCAAATCATTTTATATCCTGAGTTAGGTGAGTTGGTGCAAAGGAGAGGGATAACCAACCCTTTTTGGGGATTGGAGGGGACAGAGACAAGTAGGGGTGGTGGGGCTGAATTTTTTTTAGCCAACACTACTCCCAAAGGATAGGCATGGGATTCATCTAATGTTTTAAAAAAAAACAGGTGTGCATATGGATACTGATCATGTCTGGAGTGCAAGAGCTCTACCTGGTCCAATAAATCATCTCCCTACTGCTGAGCTGCTTTTTCTGTCCTCCATGAGGGAGTGCAGATGCCCAGCTGACCCAAGTACGTGAGTCTTAGAGCACTCAAATGAGCTCAGATGAGTGCTACCTATACCCTATGAATAGTTCATATATTGTCCAAGTTTACAAGTAAATCCATTAACTAGCTTGATTATAAACAGATTCTGTAAGTACCTAAGATTGGACCTATTTTAATGAGAGAAAAACCTCTTGTCTGTAGGTTACATTGTTAAAGAAATATGATCATCTTCCACTTAGTGTCATTATTTGCCAAATACAGTTTCTTGCCAGCACTGAAAAATCATGTTCTGCTGGAGGAAGTTCCTTAAACTCTTGCCATCTCTCAACGTCGCTTCCCTCCTCTATTGTTTCTAGAAGGAATAAAACTCCAGAGTGCTTTAAGCAAAAGAAAGACCTCTGCTTTTCTTTGTCATTTGAATGTGACTTAACCTCTTCTCTAAGGACAGCTGGCCTTTGCTCTCCAGTGGGGGATTCAATGAAGACATGATACTGGAAAGCTGGAAGACCTTGCTCAAAGAGTCATTTTATCTAATATGGCGCCATAGTTGCTACAGTGACTCTGTAATCATTTTATGTTTACTGGCTATAATAACCATATGAAATGAATGTGCTACATGGTATACTGCATACAGTAAACCCTAGGCAGAACTAAGGTTATTTAGGTACCAATTTGAATATAATTAGAAACTATTTATTTAGTTTAGAATACTTGGTTTGGAGATAATTAAATAACCCTGCAAAAGACACTGTAAAAGATAAATATGTATTTAGTCACCCGGCTATCTAGCTAGAGTTTTGGTTTGGCAATTGTTATAGCACTGCATAACTATAACTCAGCAATATGGTATGTACTACATTATTATTACCTGGCCATTGATCAGATGAACTGCTGCTTCTGGCTGCCTCTCCAAGCCAGCTGAAGCTGGTCTTGTGTCCCAGGGTAGATCAGTGCACTAAGTCCCCAGCTGACCAGAAGAGCTATGTTTTATTCATCACAATTGCAGTAACATTGTCTATTCTTAACTAAGGGATTCTGCTTTTGTTTACATCCTGTTTATAAACTAGATTAATTCCATTGCCATTTTCTAACCTGGAACAACTACAGATGACTTTATTAAACCCTTAGTTGTTGCCTAACACTTTCAATAATCCACCTGCATAGTTTGTGATCTCCTGCAGGTAGGGAACAGAGGTATGTTTTAAAAATAAGTCTGTATACTTTGTGTGCCACTATGTGAGACATTTTGGAAGGATTTGGTGTTCCTAAAGTGCAGATCATCTGCCTTTTGATGAGCAGGCTTGTCAAAGTGTCCCAAAAAATGTTTAAATCTTGTACATTACCTTAAAAAAGATAAACCAATCTGAGATTACTGACTATTAATTAATTTTTGTGATTCTTTTTTTTCCCTTGCACTGTGCAGAATAAAAGGGAGAAGCTAACTCATCTCTGTGTGGCTTTTTCGTAGTTTGAAACTTCTGGGTTTTGTTCCTTTCCCACCCTGTCATCAGCGTAAGCTGCGGTTTGCAGGTTCCCCCCTTCTTCTTTCCCATTAGTCGCTCTATTAAATATGTTAATTGTAGTGTCCCAGATTACTGGGAGCTCCTTAAATCAAAGCCATGAGTCTTGGTAGCAAGGCGCTTAGCTATGGGCTTTGCTGATGATAACTGCATCATATGAGTATTCATACAGAACTGATTGAGCCCCTGAGGCCAGATGCTAGAGCTGTTTTGTGCTGCTCTGGCACCATAATGCAAAATTCAACAGAGTTTGTAGGTCTGCTTGAAGCCTATTTCCAAGTGAAGAAGTCCTGCCATACTGGCTTTGATACTGGTGTATCTCTTGCAAAACACAGCCCTCACTGGAAGGAGGGAAATGAGGCAGAAAGCTGTAGCCCAAATGGTCTGGCCAGGAGGGCCAATCCCATTCATTGCATACTGAGCTGAGAGGAGTTGGATGGTTTTAGTGGTCAATGTTGTTTTTACAGTTCAAGACTTGGAGAGGCCTAAAATAATAACAATAATAACTAACAATTAAGAAATTTATTATTTGTATTATTATTATCACTACTATTACTGCTGCTACACAGGCAAAATTGACAGTGCTCAGTATTGTACAAACATACTGTGTCTAGAGAAACTTGCACTAGCAGCTTTAAAATTTCCCTCGCTGTGCATCTCTGATCCTGCTTTTGGCTTTTCCCAAGGTGTATTTGTTGAGATGGGCTGGTACACGCTATGTCTTAAAGCAGCTACAAAGGAGCTTTATTTGTACTGCCTGTCATTTCAAGCTGGAGGAATTCAGTATCTATCTCACTGCCTTTGCCATATGCAGTTGGGTTTTCTCCTTCCCCTCTGTAATTCTTCAGGGGACACTGCATAATAAAAGTCTCAACTTAATCAAGAAAAATTCAACATGTGGCACGGCAAGAGAGAGCGTCGGGATTTAAAAGCGTAAAGCAAACAAATAAGCAGGCCCTTGTGATGTCAGACTAATAACACATTTGCTGCTGTGCTCTCTGGCTTGCTGGTGTGTGTACTGTTTCCCTGTACAACATTGTTCTGGGCTTTGTTTCCTTCGGCTGCTCAGCCCGAGAGGGTTCCCTGCTGCCAGGGGGCTGCTGGGACACCAGCAGGTGTCTGAATAATTGGAATAAAAATTCTTTTAGAAAGAAGCAGCTCATGGAAAAGAAAACCCTGTCCTTAGATTAAAAAAGTAAAACTAAAATAAGAAAAAGATCTTCATTTTCTGGGGCAATTAGCAGTTTCAAATCTTCCTTTCTCTTTAGTTAGAGATAAAATTAAGTCACACACATGAAGGAGCAATTGTTCCAGATTGGAGCAGGCTCAGCATAGCATGTGATGAGGAGAACTGTGTTCTGTGAGCCTATGAGAAGTGGAGGCTGTTTGTGGCATAGAGTCCAGTGCTTGACTCCTAGGTCAACACCACAGAACAAGGCTGTGCTTTGTCACTTGTGGCAGTGCTGCCACGTGAAAAGTCAATGAAGGACTAGCCACCATTCCACACACAGTCAGTGGTTTTTAAACCCCCATTTCCCACACCCATTTTGAGAGCAAAGACTGACTGCTATAGCAGAAGCTGGCTGCCTAGGCACAGATGGTTGTGGGTGTCTTTTGCTGCTTGGGCACCCAGTAGCATCTAGCAGTCCAAAAGGATGTCGATGCCGTGGGCCAGCCTAGCCACAGGGGCCAGCTGGTGGGGCTCCCTCCCCAGAGAGGCAGAGAGCATCTCTGACACCCCCTCCTCTCAGCCCAGGCTGCCTCCCTTTAGCACTCTGCTGTGCTTGCCTTTGTTGCTGGCTGCTCCTGGCCAAGCGGAGGGAGGGGGGCTCCTTCCATTTGGTTTGTAAAGGATGTGGAGCTGGATGTGGTGTGGTGGGTGTCTGTGCTCCAGGTTGTCTTAGCTGCTCCCTTGAGGGCTTTGGGAAGGGTGAGAGAAGAGGCCTGAGCTCACAGGTGTGGATGTGGGCTGGAGCTGCTGAGAAGTAGCTGCTTGTAGGTGCTTTTGATGCTGGTCCTGGAGGAAAGACCTGGGACATTTTAAGGCATCTCTATTCATTAGGTGGCAGGTTAGGCAGGAGCATGCAGCTGTTGGAGGTGGAAGAGCGACTCTGTGTGGAAATCGTGTCTGGCTCTGAGAAGGAGCAGCCTGTCCCCTGCAGTGCCAAGCAAGCTAGAAGTGTGGTGAGAGAGCCCAGACCAGGTCTGGGAGGCATCCTGGGACTGATGGTGGGAGTGGGCTTTAGTGTTATCACCCCAAGTGCTCCACGGAGCAGTAAGGACTGCACCCAGACTGTATGCAAGGTTCCCTGGATGCTAACTCTCTCTGGACATTAACCCCAGGGACAAATTTATTCTCTCTTGCGTGTAATCTCTCCTTCAAGGTCATCTGAGAGTCCTGCATAGTGTGTAAAATACCAGGAATCCCACCCACATAACAAGAAAGGTAGTAGGATGAGCAGTGGTTAGAAGAAAATCCCGGTGGAAGGATATTGAGAGGGCTGGGTCCTTGCATTTGCAATGGGATGGGGAGAAAAGGGCTTAGAGGCTGAGTGTGTAAGAGCCCCATAGCTTCTGCGATAATTTTGGCATTCAGCATGTTTATGAATAATGAAACAAACTGGTGTGACATGAGGGAATAAGCTGTAAAGTGTCACAAAGCACCAGAAAGAAAATCCATCCAAAATGCTTCTTTTCTTCTTGAGGAAAACCTAAAACAACTTTTCTGATTACCTGACAGTCCATTTAATCCCCAGGAAACATTCCTTTGTTACAGTTTCAAGGAGAATTACTTGAAATAATCCTTTGTACAATGCACTTCATTCTATTTTAGTTTAAAATCATGTCCCTTTTCTTTTTTGATTTTTTTTTAAAGGAAAAAAGAAAAAAGACCCCTAATCAATGCCTATGGAAGAGCTGAGGGCAAATCTGAGGCTTTTTGGTACAAGGATTGCCTTTGTAAGGAGATCTGTGCTAAAGAGACCAAGACTGCAAGGGCTGAGCAAGAAATAATAATTTAAAAATTAAGGAAAAAAAAAAACAACCCTGAAGCTCAAATCATTGCAGTTGCACAGTGCAGATTTGGCCATCACTGAGATGAGGAATGGTCCTTGATGGGTCTGCGTCACACGTGGGTGCCTTCAGCAGGGCTTTGAGCTGCCAGTGACCCAGATTCAGGAGGAGACCTGGGGTCTCCAGCGCAGAGATCTTCAAGGCTTTTGAGTGACACATGGTCAAGGAGGAGAACTGGGCTTGTCTGTGGCTGCTGCCATCTGCCTGCCCTCCAGCAAAGGTCACTTTCCAGGAAAGAGCCAGCTCGCCTCTTGGAAAATCCTAGTGGTGTGGTGAAGGGAGGAAAGTAAAAGGCAAAAAAATATAAATAACACATATTTTGTTTCTCGCTTTCTGGATGTCATTAGTTAGTAATTCTAACAATAGGAAAAGGGTATATATTTGGAGGGTGTTAGGGTCAGTGAGTTTGACATTTGAATGCTCTCAGCTTCTCTTCTCTTTCCTATTGACTCCTGAGGTCAATTTTCCCTTCTGTAAAATTGACATAAATCTTATTTACCTCACAGAAATGTGTAAAAAGTTACCCTATCCATATTCCCAGACATCTAAGGACATTTCACATATGCAACCTGAAGGATGCTTCATGGTGGTATGTCTTAGTTTAGGCCAGGGTATTTGTTTAAGTGAGTGCAGGTGGGTCAGAGCCTTCCTCCAGAGTAGGCTTGGAAGGTGATGGCATTTTCCCCTTTACCAGGTATCTTCCTTGGATGATCATGCTGCAGGACATGGAGAGAAACTGTGTCCTACTGTCTGTGGTCAAGGTCTGCTTTTCCTCACATCATCTGTGACTCTGCTTTTGACTGAGCCATGAAACTCACTGCCACAAGCTAGCATGGAAACCAAGGGGTTAGAAATATTCCAGGAAAAGCAAGGCCAATTTCCGGGATGACAGAGAGCTTTCTGAATGACATTGGGTGGGCAAAAAAAAATCTACCCCAAATTGATGAACACCTTCAGCCTCCAAGGGAGGGAATCAGGAACTTGAGGTTAGCCTGAAGTTGTTTTGCAGTGATTCCCAGTGGTGTTTCTCCCACCAGGGTCTGCAACACTAGGTCCTAGGCACATCTAGGAGAAGATATTGAAGTATGTGTGAGAGATTGGGGAAGGCTGCTGAAAAATATTTACTCTACTATGGTTCGGTGCAGATTGCACTGGAGGGAAGAATTAATAACTACTGCCTAGGTCACAGGTTATTCCCTCTATTTTCATTCTCTTCTTTTTTTTTTTTTTCACCTTTGCTTTCAGAAAATTCATTGCTTTTTTTTTTTTTCCTCTAGAGAAAGAAACTCCTTTTGATCTATAAATAGCTCCACAAGCCAAAGTGATGGGGCAGCCTTAAAAGTATATTATGGATACGCCAGTAGTGACTCTGTTGCTAAGGTTGTATTGAGGTTTGGACTTAAAGCAGGACTAATGTTCCTTTTTTCACACTCCACTGTGTAGATACAGTGGTTGGACTTGGCACAGGAAGACTTCAGAGGACGACTGCCTTTGCTGTGTATTTACTTTAGGGAAATCTGGAACCTGAGATCTCACCCTTCCTCTGGGATCTGCTTGCATACCAGCATGTCTGTGTTGGGTACTGTGAGCTCGCTTTTGGACACACAGAGTGGTCTGTATGAGAGATTCCCTGTCTCCAGAACAACAATTTTTTGCTCTTGAGGAGCCACTTGGCCATCTTGTTTGCTTCCCCCCCATCCCCAGCATTCCTCTTCGCTGGCTGTGCCGGTTGGGAGCGGGTCCCAGTGGAGCAGAGAGGGAATGTGGCAGTGGTCTGGGGCAGGCCAGGGGGATGATAGGGTCTGCAGGGTGGTGTGAGGGACTTGGGATGACTCTCTGGAGCATAGCATTCAAAGAAAGAGGGATGCAGAAGGAGACAGTAGGAACATTTGTGTGGGCTTGGTGCTTTCCCTCCTAGTATAGGGAGATAGAGGGGACACAGAGATGGGATGATGCGGGAGGATGCAGGACTCTGCAAAAATCCAGAGTGATCTTGTGAGCTGCAAACTTTCTAAAACCCCTTCTTTAAAAAAAAAAAAAAAAAAAAAAGAAGAAAAAAGAGCTCTTGAGAGAGGGAACAGCAATAAGCACAATGTTATTCTTTAAATAAATACCTTTAGAAATAATATCCTGTTTGGTTCAAACAGAGCAGGAAAAGAACAACTGAAAATGCAGTTAATGTGGAATACACTAAATGCTCATGTGAAGTTGCCAACACATTATCTTTGTATCTTTAACCAGTGAGGACTTCACTTGCAGAAATGGCTCTTGACAAAGTTAAGTGGACCTATATATTGTTTGGGAAATTGCCCTTATTTTGTGTGCTTCTTGTTCCCGTAATGGAACCCACGAGCAGAGGATAATTGCAGCAGTCTCATCTGTCAAATAATATTAGAAGTCAACAGCTATAATCTCAGCCACTTGCTTTACACAGCTTTTCTCTGTATTTTCTGTTCAAATTGTCAGTTGTTACATGTAAGTGTCCCCATTCCCTGTGGCTGATAAAAGTAAAAAGATTTAAGTAAATCAGGAGGAGTGCAGAGACAGGGCTTGGGCAATGGCTCTCAGTGCTAGCACAGTAAATCATATGACAACAGCACAGTGGATATGAAAAATTACAGCCCGAGTGTAGTGTTACATGTTACTATTATTGGCAGAGCAGCGTGGCACTGAATGGTTTGGCTTTGCAGGGATTTGGGGAAGCTACTGATTGGTTTTAGCTTGTGTGGGTTTGTGCTTTATGAGCTTGGCTTTTAGTTTCAGAAGATGAATGGGTCCCTAAAAACAGAACTCAGCTGAAACCACCTTCTCATCTGTGGGTCAAATCAAAAGCATTGTAAAATTAATTTGTTGGGATAGTCACTCAGCTGTGATACTGCAACGCAGGGCAGTTTCCCCAAAACTCCTGTATCATCACCTCATCATCCTTATTCTCCTTTTTTCCCCCATAATGTTAGGGACAGAAATATAGCTATGGTTACATTGATACAGACTCCCCACACCACCACCTCCTGGTGAGGCTCTACATTTGCTCCTGCTTTGTAGGAAGGAGGAGGAACCTATCTCCTTCTCTGTGTGTCTGCTGCTTTGTAGGAAGGAAGAGGAACCCATCTCCTTCTCTGTGTGCCTGCTGCTCTCAAAAGGGCACAATCACTGTTTGTTGTGGTTTTGTGAGCATTTTATGGCTCTGTGAGGAGCTGGATTGAGACTGCCAATGTATTTTTTATTGCCATTGAATAATTATCAATTGGTTGAAGCTGTATCATGAATGCATGAAGTCAAATTCATGCTCCTGGCTGAAGGGAAGCTACTGTCATTACCAGCCCTCTGTGCAGCAGACAGGGTGATTGTTTCCAAAATAGCTCAAGCCATGTTTGGCACCCTCTCCTGCATGCTGACAGCAGCTCTTCCTGGTTTTACTTAGTGGCACAGGTTATACACACTAAAATACTGTGAGAAATGTTTTCAAAGGGAGGTTTGAGGGCTATTGTGCTGTAGATGTTTAACTCCAGCTCTCCATGTAGAAATGTCTTCCACCCTCAGACAGGTTTGTGTGAGTTTACTTTACTGCATGTCAGACTATCAGCTTCCAAAATGACCAGAGCCATTGCACTCTGAGTTCACACCTTCCCAAGTGTCACAATAGCTTCTTGTGTTGGCAAGCTCTCAGTGGTCAAAGCTTTCTCTTTTGTTGCTTTCATATTGATTGCATCCTGAGGCTATCAGAAATCCTTGATATAAAACCATATGATAAGTCCAATGTAAAGCTCTGGATAAAAAGCTGAGGTGTATTGTTGCCTGTGCTGTGTGATTGAGTCATTGCTCAGGTGCTCTGATAATGTCAGCTGCCTCTTTCTTCTGAATCTTACCCCTCAGAACTAGTGATAGGGTGATCCCATCCATCAGATCATCTTCCTCCAGCTCTTATTCCAGAAGGCCTGTAGCAAGCTTTTGGCTTTCTTCAGTGGATTATTTGTATGTACATGGCAGTATGGGTCATGATTAATGGGCTCTGCAGTCTGATTTTTTTTTTTTTTTAATGTCAGAATAATAAAATATCTGGCTCATCAGATTGTTTGCCCTGATTGTTCAACTAAATGCATTTAGCACCAGAGGTAGAACCAGCATATACTTATATGAATACCATTCTGGCAATTATTGTCAGAAGTGACAGCTGATTGCAGGTATTAGAATGATGCAACTTGTTCAAACTTAATGTTATCTATTATGAACTCTACTTCATGACGATAATAGCTGGAAGGCATTGATTTTGTTTTCTGTTACTTATCTCAAGCCCATACATTTTGCTTGCATTATTGACTTTTCTGATCATTTCATGCATCATCTCTTCAGAAGATGTGTAAATCAATGTTGACTGTGCAATGTATGGTTGTTTATTAAGCTGCCGCATAGGGTTTACACCTTGAAGAAAATCATCAAACGCATGTCTTGAATAATTGTTGAGCAGGCCTGGCAAGAGAGGGCAGCCTTGGAGCATGCTGGCGCTGGTGTGGAAGAGTTCAGTTAATTATTTATCTGGGCCACAGTATTTGCATGCCTTTATGAATTTTTTATGAAGTTAATTAGCTTTTCAAGATGTTGAATTGGTTCAGTGCTGCAATGATTGCAGCCCGACACACTGGGCGAGTGGCTCGGAGAGAGACGCTTGAGTCACAGGCAGGAAAACAGGCAGTGGGGAATGCAGATGAGTGGGGGCACCTTTGAACAATTTCAACAGGTGGCCCTTAGCACCATGAAACCTATTGTGTTTGCCGTCAGCAGTTTGAACACGTAATACAGGAAGGGGCTCAGATTGCATCTCTTTCTCAGGCAACAGATTTAGACATTTAGGTTGAGCTAAAACTCCACCCACATAAAACCCGAGAGGGTGGAATGAAGAGGAACTGGGGAAATCAAAACCCATCCCATGAGATGGCCCAGGCTGCACAGCTGCTGCACAGGCTATTCACTCAGAGCTGCTCATCGAGACCATGGATGGAAAAAACCAGTCATCGCCTCCCTGCACCAGCTGGGGCCACTGCAAAGTCCTACAAACAGGCTGTGTGTGTCAGGGCTCCAGGCTGGGAGTTCAGCTCTACTGTTGCACGGGGAAGTAGATCCCAGTCAAACGTCAGGAGACAAACCCAGGGCCAGGAACCAGTGAGGACCGAGACTTCAGAGATTGGTGCTATACTACGGCATTTGATGGCAATTTCATTTACTGCTTAAAGCAAGGCAGGGAGGAGTGGTGGGAACTGAGACCTGCCCTGGGTTTGTTAGGGTTACAGGTCTTTCAGTGCTTTTGTTGGGGCCAGAGGCTGAACCAGGGTAGAGTGTAATCCTTATGCTGCAGGTCTTCTTGTCTACCACCATCATCAGGCTTTGTGCCAGCCTTATACAGGAATACAGGCACCCAAAGCAGCCTTTTCCTCCATGCACCTTGAAAACAGGGCCTGGCTGATAAGGAGTTTCCTATGGAGCACCTCCTCCAAGAGGTAAGCTCCCTCTCAAAGACATCTCTCAATGTTGTCCACTGTTCTCATTCCTGAATGTTTGGTGGCGAATGTACAAAATTTAGAAATTGCATTCTTTTCCTGGGGGTATCTTTGCATTGAAACATTGCAGTCTCATCCATAGCAATGAAATGCACATTGTGAAAAAAAAAAATCGTATAATGCAAGAATATTCGTTTACATTGTAAACGAACAGTTGCTATATAAAAGGTGTATCCATGTCTGGTCTTTTCACACATATGGTCATTTATTCAGAGAACAAATATTTTAGCATTTGGAAAGAGCCTCAGCTTTGAATATTATCTCAAATCCAACTAAAGGGAATAGAATGTCAAATAGGCCATATAAATTCCATTGAACTAATGTTTTCATAATCCATATTGAAAAAATCTGAGAATAGAACATTTTTTTTTAAAGTGGCTGAGGGTTAGTTACTGAGCTCATTTGGAGAAATGAAATTTTCACAGGTCTAGAAATGACAAAATATAATTGATATCCATGAAGATTAAATGAGATTTGGAGCCAAGTATTGTTCATATTTAAAAGTTAAATAATAATTTGGCCTCCACATCATTAACAGTAAGTTTCATCTCCATCTGACTTTATTGTTGGCTACATAGGTCATTCTCTATTGAAGAAAATGGGAAAGAAAGAGCCTGGTAGGAAACTGGGGGTATAGACTAGAAGCAGATGGATAGAAGAAGGAGAGAGATTGTGTTGTTTGGGATGTGTTTATGAGCAAAATTTCCCCCTGAAATCCTTGTGGAAGTGAGGAACAACTGAGTCAGGATACTGTGGTCCATTGAAGCTGCACAACCCCTTCTACATGCTTGCATTCATTGCTTTATCTGTGCTTTTGAAAATACATTTGTGTTCTTTGTGTACTTAACTCTGAGCGTCATTGTTCCTCATTTTTCCCTTTGAATGAACTCCTTAGAAATCCTAATCAAAACTGAACAAAAGCCCCCACCAGGTGACTCATGGAGTAGCTTTGTTCCTGCCACCTGATGAAAGCCTCTATGCAGTATCTGCTTTTAACATGTAGTTTCCTGCCTCTCTCTCTTCACCATCCAGAAATGGAGTTTTATTTATCCAGAGAGGTTCTTAGACAGAGAAAAGTATTTGATAGAAACTTTCCCTTACTGATTGTCCATTCTTTCTTATATTGCAGGCTTAAAGCATGTTGGAATCCCTTCTCAGCAAAACATCGTGCACAAAATGCTTGCTGGACTGTGTATAATGTCACCTTCTCTCCCCTGCAGAATTTCCAGGGAATCAGTGGATAGTGATGGGAATGTTTGATCCTTTGACTGTGATTTCTGTCTGTAGGTGCTTGGAATCCTTGCTGAAGGACTCGGGAAATATCAGGCAAATGATCTTTAATTTTACTCTTAAAAGGAAAAAGGATGTCAGAAATTACTACTTGACAAGTAAATGAGACCTCCTTAACCATGCTAATTGTGCTGATTTAAAGCTCTCTTGGTGAAATTCTAACCAGCAGTCAGTGAGAATGGCCACTGAAAGCAGTACAACCAGGAATTAACCAACAATGTCGTATTCATTTTCCTATCTTTCGTAGTCTGTATGTTGTATCTGCCAGGACTGTGTGGATGTCTCAGATATCCAAGGCTTTGAGCAGCATAGAAATCCTAGTGAGGGTCTGTTTCTCTCTTCTGTCCTCAAATAATGTAGAAATCTCTAAGCAAAAGAAAATAATGATTATATCTGGTTACTAGAGACAAAGGATCGTGTCCTTAATATCCTTAAAATAACTAGGACATGAGTTGAACTAGGTTTTTTTTCTGCAAGTTCATCTATTCATATTTTCTCAGTTAAATAGAAGTATTTTAAGAAACGGTATCCTGGTTACAAACCCCTATCTCCCAAAAGGTAGAAGACCTCAAACTTTCTTCCACCTTCTCTATTTCTTTCTCAAATGCAATCCCAAGTGGGAAGGAGAACACTCAGCTTACTAGTTCTCCTAACTGGATGATATTTTTTTGCTAACATATACAACTTAAAGCAATAGGGCTTTCATTCTTCATTAGTTCTACTGTGAATGGTTTAATATTCCTCTCACCAAAGGAAGTGTAGGCAGAAGGAGAGTGCTCCTGATCCTAAGGCACACAGGCAGGCAGGTGTATGGAGGATTCAGGCTGAGAGGTAGCTACTCTTACAGTCTGGAGTTCAAAGTGGCCTGAGATGCTTTGGGTACTTGAGCCCTCCCCGGAGGGAAGCCAAAGCCTCACCTATAAGAGTCCTTCTGGACTCCCTACTGGAGTCCTCATACTGCATGTCATCCTTCATGGCAGCAAATACCTATCCCTGGTTAAGTCAGCTGAGCCCACAGCATGCCTCTAGCACCATTCATGTAAACACTGGACTATAGACTTAATCTTGAGGTCTCAGATAAAAAGCAGCAAAGGAAAGACATCCAGGTTTATGAGTGGTTGCAGAACCACACAGGTTGCTCAGTCTTTCCCCCTGCCCCCACCCACATTCATGGTCTCTGACTTGGGTTTCCTGGCATTTTCATTCCTCCCTGGTTTTCCAGGCAGTTTGTGAGCACAGTACTCAGGTGGTGTGAATTAGATTAGCTCCAATATTTTAAGCCATCATTTAATTTGCAAATGGATATTTAATTGGCTACTGAATACTCAGACAGACATGGGAAGCTTTGAATGGGTGGTACATAGGGCTAGCTCCATGAAGGCAGAGACTGGGATCAGCCTGACAAGTGAGCTGTGCTATAAGGTTATTTGGCAGTATTCACTTATTTATATTCATATTTATGTTTATTTGCACTTTAGGACTATGTTATGGGGAAGGGAAGTTGACTATGCTTTGCATTTTACTAACTGGTATGAAGTCTGGTCTGAAAACTACCAAAATCCTGAGAAAACCGTATAATATCCACATCCAAATTGGGCTGGGTAGTTGTGAATCACCATGTTTCCCTTTTGACATGGGAGCAAATCTGGTCTGAGAGACAAAGTCACATTGTACACAAATCATTGCATAGTAATAGAGATTTTAACATCACTTCCTATCAGGATGCATATTCGCTACTTATCAGAAAACAGCAGGTATTTGATGCTTGACAGGTCAGAAAAATGTGTGACAATCCACAAGGAAAATAATTTCCCTTGATTATGTCTCTTCTGACTGCTGAGTCTAAGAGTTTATACTGTTTATCTATATTCAGGTACAAATTTGATGAATTTTATATTTTCACTTTTTTTGGTTGTGTAATCTATATTGATATTGCATAGAGTTGCTCTGGCTCATTTATTTTTTAGATGACCTGTCATAAATAGGTAATACTTTTATGCTTTTACATAAGCTGCAACACATTTTGACCCTCCGTACATGTTTAGTGACAAACATGCAGAAGTGACTGATGTTATGGCAATGTGAAGGGCATTGGATGAACAGGCACATCAGAGCAATCTCCCCTGCTCCAGAGGAGAAAACTTCCTGGATTCCTCCTGCCCAGAGAGGAGACAGACCAAGACAAAGCAGACAGTACTGAGAACAGAAGAGAAATAAGCCAGGCAAAGCAGAGCAGCAGCACAAGAGAGGATTTTGTTTCCTAGTGTTTACTTTCTAACTGGAACTAAACCTATTTTGACTTCCTGTCAAAATATCTACTCATATGTAGCTGGATCTTTTAAGGGGCAAAGTTGCTGATATTTCTACAGGGCGATCACATCCATCTGAAGTGGAAGCAGCCAGGAGACTGGCATTGTTATTTTACCAGGCAATGTGTGTGGGTCACAGTGGGAGGAATTATGTTCCAGTCCCCTTGCCATCTGCCCAGCACAGCTTTCTGCAATGCAGCTTGACACAGGGATGTTTATTCCACAGGATGCAATACATATGAACTCTTCTGGTGCACATATGCAATAATTTCAGATTCTTTTAATTTCTTTTTTTAACTGGGACTTAGTTTCCAGTCCCATAAGTATTTCAGTGCGTACATGGGTCTACTCATATAAATTGCATTACTGCAGTAGCAAGTGATGTTTTTCTGACTCTAAGTAGATATTTGTTTGGAGGATCAAGGTTTCTCAAACTATTGTTTTATTAAAAAAACCCCAAAAAACTAGATTTTTTTTAATATAAATTACTGCATGATTTTTGTTCAATCATATAGATTTACATATTTTAATGGTTATTTATTATTCTAAGATATCTATTAAAAGTTATTACCACATAAAAATGTGATATGAGAGAAACCCAGCTGCAAGGCATTTGAACTATTTCTGTGCTAAACAGCTGGAGAATTAGAGCAAGCATTACATGCACTTGGTGTTCTAAGAGACAGAGTTCCTGTTGTTATTTCATTTTCTGTTGCTGGAGAAGGTCCTTTGCAAAACATTGTTCACTCATTAGGACAGTTCCAGAGGTGATGCCAGCCATGGTTTGGGGTTATCTGGCAGCACCCTTGGAGCTGGGTGTTGCTCTGCTGTCATCTCTTTCCCTCCACGTGCAGCCCAGCCAGTGCCATACCGCAGCAGGGCATGGGGCTGATTGCACCTTGCCCTAACCATCAGCATCAGAGGCACTTTTGTAACATGAGCAGCCTGGTCAAGATTAAGAGTGCGACAAATTAGAGGGTTGGGCAATTACTAACTATATGAAGTTTACCAAGAGGAAGTGCTGGATTCTTCATCTGGGACAGGGCAACCCTGGTTGTGTGCACAGACTGGGGAGTGAGGGGCTGGAGAGCAGTGCTGCAGAAAGGGACCTGGGGGTCCTGGTCTGTGGCAAGTGAACATGAGTCAGCAGTCCCCTGACAACCAGGAGGGCCAAGCATCCTCATCATCAGGCACAGCATGGCCAGCCAGGCAAGGGAGGGAATTGTCCTGCTCTGCTCTGCACTGGGTAGGCTCACCGCAAGTGCTGGGGGCAGTTTTGGGTGCCACAATATAAAAAAGATATTAAGCTATTAGATAGTAGATATTAATAGTAAATATTAAGCTATTAGAGAGCATCCAAAAGAGGGCAACAAAGATGGTGAAGGGTCTTGGGGGAAGCTGCATGAGGAGTGGCTGAGGTCTCTTGGCTTGTTCAGCCTGGAGGAGATTGATGGGAGACCTCATCTCTTTCTACAACTTCCTCAAGAAGGGAAACTGAGGAGCAGTTATCGATCTCTTCACTCTCCTGATCAGTGGCAGAACTCAACAAAATGGCCTGAAGCTGAGTCAGGGAAGGTTTAGGTTGGATATTAGAAAAAGGTTCTTCGTCCAAAGTGTGGTTGAGCACTGGAACAGGCTCCCCAGGGAGATGAGGGAAGTGGTCACAGCACCAAGCCTGAGTTCAAGAAGTGTTTGGACAATGCTCTCGGCACATGGTGTGACTCTTGGGATGTCCTGCTCAAGTCCAGGAGCTGGACTTGATGATCCTGATGGGCCCCTTCAGGATTATATGATATTGCTTTGTTTGAAACTTCTAAAGGAGAATTTTAATAATTTAATGAAAGATGGGAAAATGTCTTTTTCTATCAGTCATCCTGACAACTCTTTCCCCTGAGACCATCCTGATGAAGGCACATTTGCCATCCCCACACAGTGCCTTTCAGTGCATCCAACAAGCTTTATAACCTGCTGTGTGCTTCTGCTGAAGTTACCAGCAATGGTTTACCTAACAATGAAGACTCAAGTTATCACTGATGTGTTTATTCATTTAAATAGCTCACACTTCCATTATTAGCATTTTCTATGGACCTAGAGGTCACAACACTGGCAATGCTGCATTCACACTTTGAAATCCTGAGAGGTTTACCTCCTCAAAGATGCCCCAGATTTGGATTCATAAAGTAGATAATAATCTTTTCACCTGCCTCGGGTTTGCAGTTGTTGTTTTTATCTTGGGAAGGAAAATTGCCTTGCAATGAAGTGAAAAGTCTTGTTTCTACATTCAGACTTCCAGGAGGTTTTAGTTGTCTACACATTTCCTAGCAAATTATTCTGATCAGCAGGAAGGGTTGCCCATAGAATTTACCCCTTGTTAGGAGCTATTGACCGGGAAAATGACCTTTCATTCCTGCAATCTATAAATTACCTTTTAAAGTCATTTGCAATAACCATTAAAGCAGAGAAGCAGTTACAGGAGAGATGTATACAAAGGAAGGTAGCTCAGAAGATGAACCATCAGTAGACATTGGCCACAGTGCATTCTAAATCCTTTCCATGTCAGAGGGAAATGAAATCTTTCTGCATTGAAAATAAAAGTAAAGGTAAGTTATAATTAAAAAATTAAAATATTTAATTAGCTTTACTCATCTTTAGCAATCACTGGAAATGGAAAAGTGGTGAGAGCAGGGGAGATGAAAATGGCAAAGTCTTCAAATGCAAATGAGGAGCTCTGGTAAAACCCAACTTTGTGGTAAGCATTTAAAGGACCCCTTAATTAGCTTTTCTGGAAAGTTCACTGATGATATGCTGGAATAATGATCCCATATGTTCAAAAATGTCTAGTCATTAGCCAGCGTGGTTGCTGAACATACTAATGCATTTGCCTTTTAGATATTTCAAGAGCGGCTGGTGCCTCTGCTGCTGATGCTGCTGGGGAGGTCAGCCCTTTGTTTTGCTAAATCACATACTGGCTTTCGGGACTGAATCATTTTCTTAGTCACACTGTGAACATCACTTCCCAGCAAAGAGAGGAGAATGGTCATGTTTAGAGTGGAAAGGACAGAGGGTTCAAGAGGGATGGGGCTTGTTTTGTTCTTTTTTTGTTTTCTGTCCTGGCCCTGGTCCACCAATATGTACAAAAATCTGGAGTGAATTAGCAGAATAAGTGTGGGACTGGCAGCCCCACACTGTCAATAGATTATTGATAGCATTTGAAAAACATTTTTTTAAAACTTAGTCACTAAAGCACCTTGGGTTTTCAGAAAGATGCTCAGGTGTATTCTAAAATAAATGTCATCACCTCATCTTTTTGTAGCTGTGATAAACAAGTAGCCTGTATAAAGACTGGTACCTTGAGACTGGGACTTGCTGAGGACAAGAAATCTCTTGTCTGACACCTCAGCTGTGAAGTTACAGACTTTCACTCATTAAGCCCATGTGCTAGAAGACTTGAATAATCTTCTCTAAACTTTTTGGTTTTACCTGGTCCACTTTTTGTTGCAAGTCCACCTAGTCAAATGAAAGAGTTCTCATTGATTTCATTAGGATTGTATTAGGTGTGAGTTAAAAATAAGAAGCAGGGATAGAGCTAAACTAAGAAAAATTAATAGGAGAGGCATTTCTGCAGATAGAATTTCAGAAAGGTAGGTTTAAATGCAGAGAAACTGAGCAAAACTGTTCCAGTTGGCATGACTAGGAAAAAGACCTTGTGTCAGTAATGAGGAGACCACACAAAAAGTACAAAGAGAGTGAGTTTTGGACCAATAGAAGATGTGGAGGGAGGAGCAGCACAAATAATTCTTGCACTTCCAAAATATTGAGATCTTCAGCTGATCTTACTTGCAGGAGGCAAGATAGAATTTAAAAAGAAGATACATTGAAAGGATTCTTAAGTTTAATATGCCAGAAATAAACATCTCAAATCTGATTTAAGCTTTGTCCACTGGGGTGTTTACTTTTTTCCTTCTTACAATTTCCCTTTTGAAGTCTAGAGGACAGAGGAAAATGCAGAATCAATAAACATAAAAAGGCATCTTTTTATTGGTCTCTCTTTCAGTGTTAGATGGAATTACAAGAAAAAGAAAAGTAAACGTGTTTCTTAGGATAAAGTCTAACACATTCTTCTTTTTAAGAATATTTTGAAGCTAAGGCAGTGTGATTAGGTATTCTCTTTGTCCTTGGCTCTCTAGAAAGGAGAGTCTGGGCTCCAGGGTACATTTTCCTCCACTTACAGTAGAAGAACCCACATCAAGTTCATTTTTTATGACTTCCATAATCATGTGTGGATTGTCACAGTGTGAGAGCTGGAGTTAATTTTAACTGAATTGTGGCCTAGAAAATATAGTTGCTTAATAAGCCTGAAATATACATCAGATCAGAATTTCCATTTCCAAAATTTGGAATGAGTTACTCATCTGTGAAGCTGACAACAGCTTCCATGTTTAAGTGCTAAACAGCTTTTATTGAGCCAACTTTTAGAAGGTGCTAATATCTAGATCCACATGTCTTCTATGTTTGCAATGGCAAATACTCAAAAAGAAGCATAATTTGGCTCAAAATGAGTTGATATAACAAAAAAGTTCACATTCTTCCTATGTCACTGTTGCCTGAAACAGATATAGAGGCAATTTATTCAGAATAAATTATTGCCAGCCTTAGCTAAGATAACTTGCTCTGTGAAGCTTCCTTGTATATGTAACCAAGGGGAGCTGTCTGGCTACATCTGTTTTTGCACATCTTTCTGATGTATCACACACAAAATCCACCATTTGGGAATATTGTGTCATCAGTGACACAGTCTATGGAACTCTGAGTTCATAAACCAAAGAATAGATTACATCCATCCATATATGTAGTTTTTTCATCTGTGTCAGATGCAATGTTGATAATATTCTTCACTGTAATATTTAATTACAATCTTCATCTAATAATTGATGGCAGTGTGATTTAATACATAAAGTTACTTATTCATGGGAGGTTGGAAAATGTTCTTCATTTTGCTTAACTGTTTAAGAACACCTTAAGAAAGAAGAAGGAAGTGAAATTGTTTGGGAAAAAATGAAGAATATAGATTGGTCACTTGAATTATAATATGGTGTTATGCCTATTTGGATGTGCTATTTAGAGGCAGATGCAGGAAATCCAGAGAATCTGGACTGAAGTTCTTTTGCTTTTTGCTCATTTATCAGTCCACAGGTTTTCTTTGTGGCACAAATGCACTTACATGTTTCACTCTCCCACTCCTCCTGAACATATCCCCGCCTTAAGTAACTCAGTCACAGTTTAGCCCCAGCCATCAACCAAACACCATGCAGCCACAAAAGGGGACATTTGGAATGATGCCATTGACTTTCCCAAGTAACTGTTACGTGTGACAGAGCCCTACTGTCCTGGGGGTGGTTTGACACCTGCCTGCCCATGGGAAGCGGTGAAATCATTCTTTGTTTTGCTTTGCTTTGTGCTCATAGCTTTTGTTTTCCCCATTAAACTCTCTTTGTCTCAACCCGTGGGTTTTCCAGCTTTTATCCTTCAGAGTCTCTCCCTAATCCCACTGGTGGGTGAGTGAGCGAGTGGCTGTGAGGGGTTTGGTGATTGGCTGGGGTTAAACCATGGCAACTCTCCAAGACTGCTCTAGCTTCTCTTGTGACTCTCAGCTAGGCAACTCCACTGCAAGATGTACAAAGTGATCTTTCTTGTCTTGCCTGCTCTGTTCCTCCTCTGATGAAAATGGAGGGTAATGCACCCAGGTTTGCTTGTGCAGGAAGAGGAGAAGATAAGAGGAAGATTGGGATCTCCAAGCTCTCCGTAGACATAATAGTAAGCTTTGTGCCACTCTCTTTTTTTCTTTTCTTTTTCTCTAGAAGGTGGCTTGGCTAGAAAACTGTCTGAAGTGCACTAAAGGGCCAGGGATAGAAAGAGGTATGTTTTTTCTCTTTTCAGTTAGCCAGCTGCATCTTTGCTCACATTCTGTCTAGTTTTGCAACAACACAAGCTAGGGCATTTCCCTTTCTTGTCTATGTTGCCCATGTTCTCATGTGGCAGGCACACCAATGTCAACCCAGCAGTCTGCTTGCAGGATGGGGCATTTTTCAGAGTGTGGGCTGCAAGGCTGGGTAGGTGTTTCAGAAATAAGTTTGTGTCTATTTTCTTTCTGAGAGTCTGTCACATACCTCTGACAGAGGCGGAAAAATTTGTATCAGTCATCAGATCTTTGCTCTTTTGGAAACATCAGGCTTTTCAGATGTGGCCTTCAGCCGAGCCCACAGTGTTAGAGACGGGGAATGCAACCGAGACATTCCTGGTGCATGCTGATGTAAATACTTGGTGAGTGGGGTCTGGAAATTTTCAAGGCTTGTTTGCAAGACAGACCACAGCAGAGTAGTTTCCAGCAGGCAAGGTGTAGACTTTCAAAGTCTTAGGTCACAGAGTCCAAACACGACACCTTGTGTTTCTGTACTTTGCTTTACTAGATGAAACATGATCTCAGATTCATCCTCAGCAGATGTACACTGCCAGCACTGCCTTTTGTAAGGACACTGTTGCTCGATGAATTTTCTATGTTTTATCAGAGCAGAGCTGTGGGAAACATCACATGAAAGTAATACATCATATAAAAGATATTAAAAAGGTGAAAAAAATATCTGTGGGAATTGTCTCATAATTTTATTATCCAAACCTCAAGAATTTGCCAAACAGGGCTGGAAGTCTCAGAGGACTGGCTAGCTCACAACATTTCTCCTGCTTTGCTAGGGAAAATAGGGCAAATGCACATTTTAATTCCGAGCACTTTGTTGCTTCTGTTTCTACTCTGTATCTGAGCGAAGTGTGAAGCGCAGAGGTATATGAAAATGAAACTGAAGAAGAAAAGGAACTGCTTTCCTAAACATCTTGGCATTTGGCCAGGTCTTTTTGGTGATGTGAATTGGGAAAGCTGTTGGCAAGCTAAGGAGCTGCTTTAGATTACACCCCATGAGAATCTGGCACAGAGCATTTGACAAGTTTTTGGAATTTAGATTTTCAGGAGACACAATATAAGGCTTTTATTTAAATACTCAGGTGCAAATATAACTGAGCTCTTCTTAGGTGTCTGAAAATATCTTTTTATCAGCAAGTTCAGAGAATTAACACACAAACTAGCTAGAGGTCCTCCCGTATCAACATTATAGCACCACTTTTGCATAGTCATGCCTATCATAGTTGTTCAATGACTGCCCCCATAGCCCCCTTTTTAAGCTAAATTCAGCTATAACTGAGTAATTAAGCAACTTTGAGATGTATTTCAGAACCTATTGACTAAAAAGTTATATTCTTTCAAAGCTGAAAGTGTTGCCTTAGGGGAATTAAGTCAGCCCTTTAAATTTTTTAGTAGCACAGCTTTCTGTTTAATAGGTTTTGAAATACGTCTCAAACTCACTTAATTAGTTATAGTGTATTTTAGCCCTGGAAAGTGGTTGGCTTTCTCCAGGCATGGACACCAGCTAGCAAGGCTTGCTGCAGGCATGGCCACTCGCACACCAGTGCTGCTGCAGGCGCAGCGGGGCGGATGAGGGTGGAGTGCGAGAGGCTGGGTGTCACCCATGGGGACAGGTGCAGGAGCCTCACCTGCTGCTTGAGGCATCCCGTGCAAGGGCCTATCTGCATGTGTCTTGTGTCCCCTTGTGTGTCTTAGGTGGCTTGCCATCAGCAATGGTGGGAGCCAAGGCGGTGCTGATGAGATCACGTTGCTGCAGTGGGTGTCAAAGGTAATTTTAGGTTTTGTGGGATATTCTGCCTGAGAAATGTGCAAGACCTCTTCAGGTCCTGTATGATTTCTGGCAGCCCTGTACAGATAGATGTCTCAAGTATGCTAGGACAGTTTGTGTAGCCAGACCCATATGTTTAGGCAGCTTAATTTTGTCTGATGTGCCTGTACACACATAAATTCCTAAATTCCTAAGTTTACTTTCTTTTTTCTCATTTTGTTTTGTTTTGTTTTGGTTTTTTTTTTTAATTTAGAGCTGAATCTTTGGCATGCCTGCACTGTGGTGTGACTATGCACACTGAGCTTCTTCAGCCATCCCAGCCTTAGGAATGTGCTCTCCCTGTACCTGGTCTGCATGGCAGGGCAGCAGGGAGGGTCCTGTTGCTTCTGGGCTTGTAAATCTTCCCTCCTCCCAAGCAGAAGCAAAGCTGCTCAGCTAGGCTCCTGATCATTTCTCTCTGTTCTCACTGTCCTGAACCCGTGGTGGTGTTCTCCTTCATCTTTACAGAGGAGAGAATTTGGACCAATATTAATGAGCTGCGTGCTTAATTACCTGTACCTGCTACTTGAAAATTTCTTCTTTTACACTAGGAAGGCAAATTTATATGATTCAGCAGCGTTCTCAGCCACAAAAACTACTTAGAACAAATGTCTATATATATCACATTGCCCTTGAAAATCAGGTATCTCTCTCTCTACTTTTATCAGCACAGATACTTTGTTAGTATTCACATTAGCCAGACTTCACTGAAGTCTATTATTAGTCAATAACACACTCATTTTCTAATATAGCATATACCAACTTAACCTGTCTACTAGATTAAGGGTGCTATTTTTTTTTTCTGAGTCTTGTCTACTGTCTACTGCCTTTTTTCAGTGCTGTTTTTACTTTCTAAAACCACACAGAGGCATATTTTGAGAAAGACTTTGACTAATAGTGACTAAGTAATAACTAGTAATGACTAATGACTTTGACCTGTCAGGCTGGAAATCTTTTCTACTGATTCTGTGCTGCCAGACTGAAACTGTACAAAAATGTTCATGGACTCAGATGTTTTCTTTTGAGTATTGACATTAAGATTTTTTGAAAAGAATTTTAAATTTACTTTCTGAACCTAGGGCTAAAGCAGGAACATAATTGATCTGGGAACTTGCCAGAAATTATTGTCTCTTCTGTCATTGAGTCTATTATTTTTTCCCCCCCAAAGTTTTTTATTGCATTTTTAAGTGTTTTTGTAGTAAATCTGTTCAAAATTATCAAGATCCTGTGCATCTACTGTGATACAAGGAATACTTCAAGTAAAACACAAATTATTCTTAACTTCCCTTCAAATTTAATCAAAGCCTCCTGTAAATAATTCCAGATAATTTCAGTGCTCAACAGTTTTTGAGCTCTTTAGAATCTATGCAAAACCATGTCAAGAGCGGAAGGCAGCTTCCCCCATCCCCATTAATAAGGGAAAACAAGCTTAAAGTAAGATAAATTTCACAAAGTTAGTATTTCAGTTACCCAGAATTAAACAAATACCAGTCTAATAAGTATAACTGGAGCAAAACCAACTTTAACAAAAACGATATAGTAGTAGACAAACCTTCCTCAATTCTGAAAGCTGTAATTGGTCATGATGATGAAGTCTATTCATTCCAGCTATAATGAAGACTTGATAAAGGAGTAGGGTGGTGACTGACCTAATGACACTTAGTGGACTGGTGTGCCTGTGCTAGGACATATTTAAACCTGAGCAGGCCTGGGGTATTCCCAGACACAGGCTGCATCTGATCTGGGATACCTACGTGTGCTACAGCATCGCTCTCCATAAATCTGACCCCTGAGTAGAGGTGCCTGAATTACATGCCAAGACTGGTTTTGTTTGACTTTTCTCTGCTTTCAGCTTATCCACAAATGGCTTCTAGATTTGTTTAGATTTGTTAATACCTTTGTGGGCATAAATAAACAGTTAATGAAACAATTAGCTGGTGTGATAAGGTAATGGAATGGTACAGCAATGCTCTCTGAACTCCAGGGAAACTGTCTCTGCTCCATAACTGGACAGCCTGCAGTTTATGTGCAGTGATCTCTGCCCTGTTCAGAGTATTCAGAAATATTGGTTACTGCTTGGGAACAAACTAATCAGTTACAGTGCTAATAATCTTCTAGATGCTTGTTCTAACCAGTATTTGTGAGGTGTTTGTTTTCCATTACTGATCCCTCAGCTCTCAGCATTGTGCCAGACTGTGAGGACACCAGTGAGACAAGATGCTGGGCTTGGACTGCATTTTAAAAAGTTTATTCTCCTTATTTTCCTCTCTGTTTTTTGCAAAAGCCACCCACTTATGAGAAGATAGTAGTCTTCACAGAAGCAGAGACAATAAAGGCAGGGTTGGGTATTCCCTATAGCTCTAGGAAAAAGCAGTATTTATGGGTGGAAGCCTTTACTGTTTTAAAACATCTGCAGAAGGCTAGCAGGTCTTTTTCATCTTTGGCCAGAGGCTGGCAGTCACAGAGTATTAGGAAAAACTGAATTAACTATTCCAAGTTAAAACATAGTGAACCTTGGCCTTTTGCTAATTTTTTTTTTTCCTCAGAAGGCATATTTTCAACAAGAAATGAGTCTTCTTTATTTGTTTGTTCTTAGAAAACAAACATTAATAATATTCCATTTTACCAAAATTTTCCCCCTTTTCTTAGGAAAACAATTTTCCCATAAATTTTTAGTTCCTTTCTTAACTTATCATGATCAAGCAATACTTTTCTTCCTTATGCTAATAAGTGGAACTCAGTTCTAATGAGGAAAAGCAACATTTGTGCTGCAGCAGAGCAAAATTTTAATATTTTAAAGTGATCTAGAAAGTCCAGTAAAATCAAATTGATTCCCTTTTGTCAATGAATGCTTTGAAATTAGCAGATGAGTTAACAGGTGCAAATAGTTCTGCTGGAATGTTTTGACTTATGATCCTTCTGCCTTCACTATGCAGTATGCTAGCATACTTCTTTATCTGTTGGCTGCTGAAGTAATGATCCAAAACACGATTTGCATTTTGTAAACATGACTGAGACAGGTTTTGTAAAGTTTTACCAAATAGTGTTCAGGGGCATAAAAATATGTTTAGACTGGCTCGATCTTGTCTCACTTCCTTACAAGCCCAGTGGGAAGCTGGGCCATCAATGCAATCTTTCCTCTCTACCTCTTTCTTTACAGGAACTGTAGGGAGTGGAATTACAACTACCCCACCACAAACAAGCTCCTTGCCTTGGGTTGATTCATGTATACCCAGTACTTGGCTTCAACACAACATGAGGGTATATCTTGCTATTGTTTATCTTGTTGAGATAACGGTGTATTTTTTGGGGGATGGTCATAATAACTAAACCACTGCAGCAAAATGCAAATGTTGCAAAACTCATGTTGCCTTGTTGTGGGATGCCCCGTCTATTCTCCTCAGTTTGCCAAATTCTCCTGCAGCTCACCAGTGCCGGGATTCCTCTGACTCCACCAGCCTCTCCTCTGGTCTCAAGGCTTTTTCCCCAGCAGACCTCCAGGTCTAGTTCATAAACAGCGTGAATGTTCGACTACTTATGCTTTTAATGACCTTGTTATTATCCTATTGCAAGTCCGATATAAATAAACATAATTAATTGTCTTTTACTTTTATATGTCTGAATCATGCATCAGGTTTTCCTTTTCTTTTCCAGACAAAGGAAAAAGTGTGTACCAATTTTATGAGATAGTACTATAGGGCTAAAGTAGACAAAATTTGGAGGTGGGAACCTCTTTGGACTAATTGTAGTATCCAGCATTTCACTTCCATTCCTGCTGAAATGCAGCCCGGACCATTAGTAACAAAGAGCCTGGGATGGTGACCTGCCAGTGTGATGGAGTGTAAATAAGTGGGCTGTCCCTGTTCCTCCTAATGGACAGATGTTGATACAAACACCCCGACCATCCCCTCTGGCACCCTCAGCCAAACCATAAGGGCTGATCTTCCCTTCCCATCTCTGGTCTGATTGCTCCCCTGTAGCCTTATGGCTGAGGCTCAGCTTATGAGAAGCTTTTCTTATGTGGGCTTCAGCCCCAGAAATGATTTTGCAGAGGGCCAAAATGTACCACATTGGGATGTTGGATGCACTGAATGCAGTCCCCAGTCAGCACGATGCCCAATGGTTTGCCTAGTTTTCAATAAAGTCGTCCAGCAGACATGAAATGGAGCTTGCTCTTTAGTACTTTGCTGCTTTCAGGCTGAGAGGAGCAGTTTTAAGAAGTAGAACAACTCAATTATCCCAGGGAAAGAGATTTTTGTTTGTTCTTGTGGGGTTTTTTTCCTCCTTTTTGCAAAAGGAGTAAGTAAATATCTTATTTGTTTGGAAAGATAATACTCTGTTTAGGTAATCTGTTGTTTCGAAGGATCTTGCTTTTATTAAGGAAAACAGTATCTATCTGTGTCTATCCAGCTTAGCTATTTGCAGGACACTTATCTCTGCAGTGTCTGAGAGCCAAGCATGATCATTAAGGGAAATGCTAACATGTTTAAATCCTAAATGAGAACGCATTATGGGATAAGTTCAATTTCATGTCATAGTGGGAAAACTAGAGCCTTGCTGAAGATGAGCTGAGTATTGAATATAAGCTGTATTAACTTTGTATGCTGGGATTTTTTTTCCCCCTTTTAACTTGGTGTTTATTAGAGACTTTAGATCTTGATGGGTTATAAAGCTTGAGGAGAGGAAAAAATGATATAATAAACCCAAGCAGCATCAGTAGATTGGAGAGCAAGAACCACCTGCCACTCTGTGAGCTGCAGCTGATGAAGGGTACAGAAAGAAATGATTGACACCAGCACACAAACACACGCCCTGACTAGACACAGCAATATAGCTCAATAGCAATGTTATATCCTGTGATGAGATGAAAGAATACAGGCTTTAAAAGTAAAACACTTTGGAACATAAACTTCCCATATATTGAAGCGAGTCCCTGAGGAGCAGCAGTGTGCCCCGTGCCCCTCCTTTGCTCCTGCTCGCGACAGATCCTGCTCCACAAGCAGCAGGCAGGTTCAAACAAGGTCAGAGTGTCTGGCTTCTTGGCAGGAGCTGTCCTTTCTGCAAACTTAATAAATGGAGTCCAGGTGCAGGAGATGCTCTTTGCAAATATATTGTCCACTGCGCCTATAATGTTTTCCATTGCCAGGGCTGGAGCTCCCAGGTTGTATTAGTCCCCTGCTGATCAGAAAAGGGTTTGACAATGACCAGTTGCCAAGAGAAGGAACTTAATCAAATTAGAATGCATAAAATTTCTGAAAAACATACCAAGAATTCAGAGCTGCACGCAGCTGCCTAGAGCAGAGGTCTTGAACACCCTGCCCATAGGCTGCAGTTTTATTTCTCTGTGGGCCATATGGCACGTGAAGCCTGGAAACATGCTTACTTTAGTAATAAAATGCTGCTCACCCACCTGGCTACAAAGCTAACCCTTAAAAGCAAGATAAGCATAACAGATAAAGAATTCTCTTCCTTATGTGAAATGAGACCTCTGGGGAAAATGAATTCCTTCTGCCTTTTTTCCTCCTTTGCACTAAACTACGGTGGGATGTTCACTCTGAAGCCTAGTAATGATACTAATCTCTGCACACAAATCTCTGTCAAAATGACCAGGTTTTGTTAAATGAACTAGGAAACAAGAAATAAATAAAAGGCTGGAAGAGACTTTCTAAATCAACAAATGCTGTTACATACTGTCACTGGTAATAACGTTACTGTAATATGAACAGTCAAGCCTAGTTTGAGAAAAAAATGAAAATGCTGAAGGAAGACATGGGAAGGGAATTCAGAAGCAAGAGAGTTAGTGCTGGAAGAAAGAAACAAGTAAGGGAAAGGGAAGGGGAAGAAAAAATGTAAAAGGATAGCAAAACAGTGGGAGAAAGTAAGGGGGTAACAAAAAAAAACAGGAACAAGTGACCAAAATACTTCAGAGGCATATTTTCCTGCTGATGGTAATAAGTACAACTTGAATAGCTGCTGACAGCTCTGAGCCTTGTTATTGCATGTGAGACACATTCCAGTTCTGATTGTAGTGTAACTTCCTCTGTAATGTCACTGCTGTTGTGTAGCAGGTAACAAATTTTCATTTGATGGTGTTTGTTTCCTGGGAGTGCATGAGTTCTACTTGGGGAGTTGCAAAAAAGCAGCATTTTATCTTGAGTTTTACTGAAAGCAATCTTTACCTGTACAACTGGATAAACAAGAGTGTATTTGCACAGTTAGTGCTACACATGCAGGCTGTGTCTAGTTGTGGACCCCAAGTCCACAAGAGGCATTATTTCTCTTCCTGACCAGATGAATCATGCAGCTAGTTAGTGTGGGTCAAATTCTGAATTGTAACATGATTTGTTACTTCATCTTTCCTTTGTTCAGTCAAAGACACGAGAACCCACCATGGGATTTGTATGTCTACCCCCTCTATATTCAATTGAGACATTTGCAAGATGCAATTTAATTGGATTTTCATACTGGTTGCAGCTTAAATCAAACTTCATTATTGGCTCACTCGAACGGCAAATACAGGGAAAGTTGTGAGTGACTTTGAATGGGATAAACGAACCCAATAAATTAGTCATCCAGCTGTGTTATGAAAACAATTTTTTTCTGGAGTGTTTGCTTTCCACTTGCCAAGCAATGCCCCAGCTTTCTATGGTTTTGCAGTAATTTTGAGCAGAGCCTGGCAACAATACCTAACTCACCGTTAGCTTTGTCCTGTGCAGAGCGTCTGTTAAGCTGGCCCCAGCAAGCTGACTTTCCTTTGCAAATTGGTCAGGACTCCTTAACTGTCTCCTGTCACTGCCCCTCATTTCACATTAACCTTAACTGATGCCCAGAAGGACCTAACTGCTGGGCACTGGAAACAAATGTACCAGAAATCCATCCTTCCACAGTTTTACCACCAGGCATTAGATATATCAGAGATCATTCTATTTAATTTATGAGGTGTGAGAATCAAATAACCTATATAAAAATTTATGTTGTGTCTCTAGATGTCCAATCGAGATTGAAATATGTCTGGTTAACTTCCAAATAAATTGACTCCTCTAGAGTTTTCACTGAATTTTTCTCCCAGGCTAGAGTATGATTGAGTTTTATAGGTTTAATGTTGTGAAGTAGCACCTTAGAGAGAGTAGAGTTGAGACATTTGCCCAACCATAGGCATATGCTATTGTTTCAGTACCCGTGAGGGGGACTCACTTTAGAGGGAGTTTATGACTCTGCTTTGTCTGTAATTACTGATTAAAATGGTACCATAGCAATATTTAAAGAGAATCAAGCCCTACTGAGGGATAGAGCCAGTGTTGTGGGAAATATTTCTGGATAAACCCATGCTTCCCAGCCAGCAGAAATTCAGCCATCATGTTCAGGTTAACTGGGATTGGAGAAAAGGAAAGGTAATTACACTTCTGAGTCACATTCCCCTGGAGGGGGGTGAATGTGGGATGCTGATACTTGTGAATCCATTCAGCCAAAGACCCTCATTTCAAGAACATAAGCCAAACATCTATGAAAGCAAATTCTAGCACCCTCCTGCAGTGTGCCCCTCACAGAGAGCCCTGAAAGCTGCTGGGACACATGCTGAGGAATTCTGGTGAAATCTGTGGGTCTTTCTTTGTGGCTGGGGTTGGTGCATCAAACTTTCTTTCCTCTCACTTGCAGTGCAGATGGTGGAGCTGAACATGGGATATCTTTGTCCATCCTGGAGATGCAGGCCTACAAATAGTCCTTCTGGATATGCAAGTATGTTCCCCCTTTTGGTGTCTCTCTGTTTGTTGATGCTATATCACCATGCCTTGAAATGTGGGTGCTAGCTCTAGTTAAGGGTGTGTAATGGTTTAACCCCAGCCAGCAAGCAAATGCCAGGCTGACACAGCCACTTGCTCACTCCCCCACCAGTGGAACTGGGGAGAGAATCAGAAGACTAAAGGCCAGAAAACTTGTGGGTTATGATAAAGACAGTTTAATAGGTAAAGCAAAAGCTGTGCATGTGAACAAAACAAAACAAGGTTCAGTCAACTCCAGGAAAGCCGGGCTCCAGCATGTGCAATGGTTACAAGCATCATAAGCCCAAATATCCCTCCCTTTCTCCTTTTTGCCCTTGCTTTACATAGTGAGCATGATGTCATGTTATATGGAATATCCCTTTGGTTGGTTGGTGTCAGCTGTCCAGGTTGTGTCTTCTCCCAACCTCCCACGCACCTCCAACCCCTTTGCCAACATGTCTGTGTGAAAAGCAGAAAAGGCCTTGGCTCTGTGCAAGCCCAGCTCAGCAATAACAAAAACATCTCTGTGTTATCAACTCTGTGCTCAGCACAAATGCAAAACACAGCCCCACACTAGGTACTGTGATGAAAATTAACCCTACCATAGCCCAAACCAGCACAGGGTGGAAATCTGTATTTTGCTTTGGTGTACATACAATATAGTTGAGCTGAGTATGATGTGTAGGAGACCAAATCCAACACTAGCAATGTTTTGGTAGCAGTGTGGAGAGGAGCTGTGGTGGTCAGGGGACAGCCTCAACAAAGGGATTGGTTGTGCACGATTACAAGAGAGATTAAGCAGATATTAAGCAGAAGTCCATTGCAAATTCGTCATTAGCACTGAGCCTAGACCCTGCATTTTTAACCCTCTTTATCCATTCCTTTATCCAAAATAACAAATATTTTGAGTAATGTTAATCCCACCTTAAGAACCGGAGAAGTTATTTGTGCAAAGACTGAGCACAAGACTGTTTTTTCTTCTGGAAATGTAAAAAGCAAGATTGGAGAATTGACAGAAGATCTGTGGTGCCACAACCCATTATTTTTTACCCTGAAATCTTTCCTTTACTCTAGTAAATCTGTGGCAGGAGTTGTATTTTACCCTGCTGGGTAGGGGAGCAGCTTTTCCTTACTTTTCATATTGTGTAACATTTCAGGCTTTGACTTGATGATTGTATTGAATTTTATAGGGTAGGCAAAACAGCAAAACAGAAACATCTGAATCTCTGTTCTTTTTGTGAAAACTTACAGCTGGCACAATGATTAAACTTCCTTGGGTCTGCTAAACCCTGTGGGAATTCTTTAAAATTATAGCAGATTTCATTGAGTGTATGTAGCAAATATGACCTATGATTCCACCTATGTTTTCCTTTAGTTAATTCCTACCCCTCCGCTTTGCTTCTTTCATCAGCTCTTTTTTAACTTCGTCCTGTCCTTGATTTTTTCCTGGAACAATCTAGCTCTCTTGGGCTTAGTCTTCATTAAAAAGGAAAAAAAAAAAAAAAAAGTTATCTAACATGTCTTACCTAACAGCCCTGCTTTTTCCAGTAAAGGTGAGAAAGGTGGTTTTCTTTTCAGGCCTGCCAATTCTTGTCTTTTCTTCTGAGATTGCTTGTCAGCGTGGAGATGGCTTTGTGTTGTGAATTCCTCTTTCACAGTTCTGCTCCAAACTGGGTTACAACCATAGTGTGCCGAGGTTGCCACGTAGGTATCCATTCAGAAAGATTTCCAATGAGAACCAGCAATATTTTTTTCCTTTAAAGTGATAATAACAGTTATTGTCGGGTTCTTCCTGTCCTGGGTGACTTTACATAAGTGATTGTGTATGTGTGTGAGACAGCAAAGGGGGAAAAAAAGCAGATGGAATAGTAGTAATAACTGGGGAGTGGATGAGTCCACAGCACATGGGCAAAGGAAATGCTGGGAGAAATAATTAGTGCTGTAATCTGATTTGCTAATAATCCATTTATAAAACAGTTATGATATATACTTGTAGGAATGTGACTGATCATAACGACAAATGGTATTACTTCCTCCCCTCCCACTCTGTATTAAAGAACCTTAATTACTTGATGGCTCAAGACTTTGTGGGTGACTCATGCTACAAAGAGTCAGATGCTCACAGCACATAATGGAGCTCTTGAAAAGCTTTCATAATGATGGCGGGCTTTGCACTACCTCCCTCCCATACATCCCTCTCTGCCAAAGAGTTATTAGGTAATTTAAAATAATTAAAAAGGAAATAATTAAAAGATTTTACACACACAGAAATAGCACTTGCAGCTAATTATGTAAGTCTATCACTTCTAACAGTGGAACACAGTTACCATTATCAGAGAATTGCGTTTGAATTGTGACGGATAATCCCCTGGTCCCATGTTGTACTCTTGCAAGTGGGAACTGGTTGTCTAGGTTTTTGCAGAATGAAAGAGGTGTATGGAGCCTGTGGTCTAGCCTTGGCTCTGCCATGAGAGGTTTCTGCTCAGCTTTGTTCCCTGAAGATTTTTACCTAATTAAAACATAGCAGGGAACACAAACTCCTTCATCTAATCTTAATGTGTTTGCACAGGGTGTTCTGCTAAACACGCAGGAGCTCCTGCATGTCTGCAACTCCTTGTAGGCTTGGGGTGGCAGAGTAACTTCCTGACACGGAGGCTATAGGCATGGGTCATGTTAAATGAAGTAAATTACAAAATTATCCTATAGTCTTGCTGTCAGTAGCATGGACACCATCTATATAAATATGGTGATAGGAGTAATAATTTATTGGTGATGAGGTAATAATTTATTTCATCAATCAGCAACACAGAGCTTTTTCACATGGATAATGGCAGCTGCTTAATGGTAAAAAAAATTACATTGTAATTTTATCTCAAGATTTTGACACTTTAGGCATTCAGAATCTAATTATTCAGAGAGAAATTTGACCAAAGAAAGTGAGACAAAGCTCCTTCCACCTTTGAAAAATATCTGTGATACATCATGGCTGCTCATCAGACTGCCCCTAACACTGGACAGTCAATAATCCAACCATTGAAGAGTGATAATCCAAAGGTTATGGCCAAGCTGTGAAACATCAGCAGAAAGTAACAGTGACTGTTGGATTTTTGGTACTCTTGACTTTTATTTTTCTTTTTTCTTTTTCCTTTTTTTGGTTTCTTTTTTTTTTTTTTTTTTGGGG
>VZRH01004815.1:692953-725063 GCA_013397555.1 Urocynchramus pylzowi | reverse complement strand
TTTTTTTTGTTTGGGTTTTTTTTTGAAAGCTATTGGCAATATTATCTTACTATTTGTTCCATCTTATGTATAGAGGTGTTCAGGTCCTCTGAAGAGATGTTCAAAGTAGAAAGTTAATTTAGCCACTCCAAAACAGGCTCCAGTGGAGTTTGTAACTCTTTGTCCTTTGCCTCTAGATGAAACATTGAGATGGGAAACCAGCTTTCATGAATACCTGCATCGTTTGCATCTTTAGTTGTAATATGGGCTAACAGCAATTTCCTGACATATGAAATGCTTTTTGAATTATGAATAGATTTTGCTTTTTAAAAGCTAAGCATTATAATCATCATGCAGTACTTTAGGAGTGGTGTAAGAGAGGTTGTATTAAATACCATCATTAATGACTTAAAGAAAAAAGTGAGAAGAATATGATTGCAAAATTCAGAGGATATTGAATTAGGAGGACTAGAGAGAAAATGAGATAATAAAAAGAGACCTGAAGAGATTATAAAGGTAGGCGGGCATTTTTATAGAAAGAAAGATTCATCCTGGAAAACTGCAGGACAATAAATCTGAGGGAAAATAATCAGAAACACATATCTCCAAGAGGAAGAAGAAGCCTGGGAAGCAGTAATTCTGAAAGAAGTAAGATGATAATGGTTAGCCAACCAAGCTTGAATTTGCCATATCATAAAGCTGCAAAATGTCCAAATGTAGTTTTAAGTCACAAATGCCAAACTATCATGTCACAAGACTGATAATCTTTTTGCAAACACTATATTACAATAAAATGCAGAATAGCTCTCTCGGGTTTCTGTGCCTGTGATGAGCCCCGAGAAATCAAAGAGTCTTGTTTCTCCCAGCCCTGCAATTGAAGAAGAAGCTGAGATTCGTTGGTTCTGCTTTTCAAGGTTGTTTATTTTCCCTTATCTGTTACATTCTTCCTCTGACCCGCTGAGATCTGTTCAGCAAGTCAGGTCCAGGCACACTGCCCGCCCTTGGGATGGTGTTGACTTTTTACACTAAAAACTACGTGTACTTTATTTACAATAATTTTCCAGTACCTATCACCTATGTTAGACAGTCTGTCTCTACTCTAAACCAATCCAAAAGTGTCACCATCACAGCAGAAGATGGAGGAGAAGAAGAAAATGAAGAAGGACAGGACACGCCCAGATTCCTCCATGTTGCCTCTTGAACCCTATTCTAAAAACCCCCAAAATTCTACTTTTTCACCCTGTGACCAATTAGTTATCACTCTACTCAAACTCTTGTGGCTTGTAAATCTTCACACAAAGTTGGTAATTTTTTCCATGGGCTAAAATCAAAGGCACAGGTGTTTTTGAGTCCATGCCAAGTTTTCTGAGCCCCCTGTCGGGGTCTCGAGTCATCCAGGACTGCCAGAGGAATGTCCAGGGTTCTGACCCAGCTCAAGCAGTTTTCAGCTCTGAGTGGTGAGTTTTGATCTATTTAGTCACTGTGCAGTGTCCTCACTAAAACTAATACCTGCTTTAAGTTTTTTGAGATATTTGCTTAGAACTGGTGAGGTGCTGTTCTGTTTATGCTGCTGTGTGTGTCGCACAGAACCACTGTGGTCTTCAGTTGCTGTCCACTCAGGTGTGGGAAGCAATGTTGATAGCAACTCTCACACACTTTCCTCTGCACTTCCTCTTAAGTGAAAGGTTTGCATGTGTGGGTGGAGGCTGAAGGGGAAAATACTTAATAGTATCTTATTGAAATGTGCAAAGAGATGATTCTGGCAATGGGTGGGTTAAGAAAACCTAGCCTTTCCAAGGAATGGTCAGTGGAGAAAAAGTGGTATGATTCATGGTGATTTAAATTAAGAAATTTCAGCCTGCAATTGAGATGTGCTCAGAGCACACAGGCAGGCTATTACTACACCTTGTCTGAGTAGTAAAAACTCATACATTTATATAGTTGATGACTTTTGCATTGCCCTCATCATGCCCTCAGTTCCTTGGCCCTGGACCAGCAGATTTCTGTGCTATTTCCATTGAGGCACAGCTGAGCAAAACTTGTTCAAAAAGTGTCATGATCTGTTACATATCCTGGGTGGAGACTGCTGGGCATTTTGCAGAAGAATAACAACTGGTTGAAGCTGCTGCAGTAGGCAGTGACAAGCCAGCAGAGTGAGCTGAGGACAGTTTTGATATGTTCCCAGGAATGAATATTGCTGAGGAGGAGCTCAGTGGGTCAGCTGAGGAATTCTGTTGCTGAAATTGGTTCCCAGAGTATTTTTTTAACTACTGAAGTTTTCAGACCAAGGTAGATTATATTTACAGTCTCCCTATTAAATCATCATAAACTTTTAATGCTGCGAATATGACCTGTTCAAAAAACCAAATGTAAATAGCAAAAGTTTGGAGTGGTTATTGAAACTGCTGTCAGTGTGAATCATACTGTCTCACCCAAGAAATAAGCTGCTGGGTTTAATAAGGCAGAAGTTGTGAAAATGAATACCTTCTCCAAATAAAGCAAAACTAACATTTTACTGTCTTCTGATGGTTGAAAATTTATGGTGGCAGCTAAGATATGAATGAAAGTTAAATAGTCCTATTAATTTGATTACTTGTTTCCAGAGCCATCAGACATGTGGAAAGTAATATCAGGTGGGAAATGGTGTAAGATTTACACTCGCCTGAGAGAAATCACTGCTCCGTCTATCAGATTTGATAGGTGTCAGAGGGCCCTTTGAAAATGAATAATAAGGGAACTGAATAATAAGAAAGACACATAGCTGTTTAAAACTTTTAAACATTTTGATGAATTCTTGAACTAATTAAAACAAAAGTTTAAATGGGAGTTTTTGCATATATCTGGACTATGGTAGAACTGCTCAGCTGAGTGTGTGAATTATCTCATGCTCACTGACATTTGTGAGGTGCAAAAGATTTTATGGCTATTAAAATTAGGGAAAATTTGGGTTGAGTTAGTGCCTGTATCCATTCATAGTACAGGAGAACTTGACCATATCAGGACGCTGCTGTTCAAGTCTTTGCACAGACCTGAGCCATATTGTGTATACAACAATCCCCACAAACAATGTCCCTTCAATTTATTTTATGTTAAAATTTGCTAAGCTACTAAATGTAATAAAGTCTTCTCTTCCAGGGCAGCGATGGGCCCCTACTGCTGTAGCAGTGATCACAAGCACTTGCTGATGAAGGGCCTGTTTCTTGCCTCGTGAATGCCAATGACAGAACTCTTCAGTAACTTCAGTGGGAGTGGTGTTAAACTCTAGAGAAGACTTACACAAAAATAATTGACCTGAACTGGTGAACAAAACATGTCATGTTTCATCTTTGTGCCTTTTTCTGTTGGGGGGAATCCTTTGCCAGACCCTCCCAGGGAAGTTCTGTTGTGGAAGTTAGCAGAGTGATGTGAAACAAAGCACTGTTCAGAGCCTGGATTCCCCATGAAGCAGCAGCAGTTGCTGTACAGCCTGGCACAGAATAGGGCTGGATTAATCTCTTATTCTTCATTTGAAAGGCTCTGTATTAAAAGACTAAGGTTTAGGATTTTACATCCATTTAATACCTGGCTAAGTATTGGGGGTACGTGTTCAGATATTAATGTGACTAAGAAGATATATGCTTGGGTTAAGGTTATTTCAAAAAAAGAAGCTCTGTCATTAATAATTTTTGGTCAGAAGCTCTGCCCGTCATCAGGAGATAAATCATCTTCCAGAAGCTGTGACAGCTCTTTAAGTCTGAGGCCCGAACAGCTTAATTGGGGAAATGATCAATTCTAAGATACATAGTCAAGATGACATCCTCGGTGCAGTAAATTCTTTCAGGAATGAACATGAATAAAATGAATATATTTATGGAACAGTGATGTAATTCAGAATCTTGGCTGTTAGGGAGCCTATGTATCTTCATTCCTTCCTTGCCCTGTAGCAGTTTTCTGAGACGCCAACCTCAGATAACTGTGAATGGTCTGAAAACTACTCTAGGTGAGTGCAGATTTTGTAAGAATGAAGAATCCTACCAAATACTATGAATGAATAAAAAGTCTGCGTTTCCCAGTGAGTATTGTGGGTCAACTGTACCTTATTTTTCTATATATGTAGTAAACATCAAAGTACACAAAAACAAAACCAAAAAAACTCAGAGCACCAAAAACTCCTACCTGTGAGTTGCTGGAAAATATTGCTCCTTTACAGTGACAATTGTGTGCACTGACCCCATCCATAGTAACACAGATCCTATAAGCAGATGCTTCCTGTACTTTAGGTGCCTGAGCAGCACTTGAAAACCCCATGGTTTGTCTTTGTGTCTTTCTTGAATTAATTATTTTTTCAGCTGTGGTCACCTAGAAAGAGAAAAACTGTTTCACCTTTTGGGAATGCAAGGAGTTTCTAAGGGGTGTGATTTGTTACATGGAACAACTGGCAAGTTTTCCTCCGGACCCTGTCATTGCATGATTCACTGGCAGCACTGACTGCTGCCTGGAATTTACTTTGCTGTGGAGGATGTCTGCCATTGGTGTATATGCATTGCTGGAGTTTCCAATCCTGCCTGCTTTTTCTCCCCAGCGAGAGTTTCCAGGCATGAGGCACACCAACAGCCCTGGAAAGGTGCTGTGGCTGTGCTTCACTGGCTGGGCTCAGGCAAGGAGGGAACCAGAGCACGGGCAGGGCACAGGGGGAGCAAACTGGTGCTGGCCAGAGAGTCTGTGGGTGGCCTGGATGTGGTTGCCCACTATTCAGTTCTGCTGCTGGTGTTGTGCAGACCAGGTGCTTTGCAAGCTGTCAGTGTTGCCTGTAGTACAGAGAGTGGTGAGTAAGCACCGCAGAAATGGGCTCCAGAGCCTGCTAAGTATGCACCAAGCAGTTTTGGTTTCAAATTAGATTATTTTCATTCCTAAAACGGGCTGTGTGCCTGCACATGTTCCCAGGGATGACAAAACACTACAGCAGCCATTTGTAAATTACAATTGGTGACTTTATGCAGAAAAAATGGCTTCAGGTTATGTGAAGAGCATCCATTCATACACAGGTTCTTGATTACCCTTGCAGGTTCCCATTGAGCTGTTACAGTGAATAAAGTAAGAGGCTGCATGAAAAGCACTTTCATATTGACGTGAAGAAAAGCAGACCAAGTGCTCTTACTGTGTATTTTGTCAAAATAATTTTCATGCTGAAGTTTAAGCCACATAGCATAAATATTTTCCAGCTAGCAAGCAGTGATCATGAAGGGCATTCTGGATTGCATGACTCAGGCCATCAAAAGAAAAGCTTTAACCATGAACTCTGTGAACTCTAAGGAAAACCTCCAGTTGAGCTAATATAATGTATTGGAAGTGACTTGGATACCTTCCTATCTGTGGTGCTTTTTAATGAAATCTGTCCTCCCCCACTCTGAATGTGTGTGTGTGAGAGTGTGTACTTAATAGATACAGGGCAGTGAACTCCCCAGGATTAGCTAATGAAAATAGCACTGTAAAATGAATTGAGCAAATCAATACAGCCGGAATTTTGAGCACTGTGACAAATGCACCAACCCGAAATTCCCCTCTCCCGCTGCAGCCAATATTTTATGTGCAAGTATGTGTTACAAACTTCCAAAATGAGACTGCTATTTGTAAATTAAAATTGACTCGGGCCACAGCATACTGCTTAGGGAAGCGAAGGAGAAGGAAGAGCTCTTCAAATAGTGGAAGATGGGACTGCCCTTGGAAAACTTTGGGTCATGCTTGCTATTAGAAGGAAGGCCAAGAAAATCCTCCTGAGCTATGCTGATGTGAGGAACAACATTCAAATGTTTGAAATAACATGGGGACTGGAGGATCTTGGGAATTTGTCCAGGATCCTCTGAAGCTTCCTGCCCAGTTGTGAGAGCCCTGGGTGAGGAGGGAAAGTTACTCACAAAAACAAATTGCTGTGGATGGGCCGAAAAAACCCCCTCGGTGTCTTTTATAGTCTCAGCTTTTGGGACTTCATAAACACATCCCCCTATTTCCTCCAATGCTGCAGGAATCCTGGCTTTGGGGGAATGTAGAGGAAGCTTAAATTTACTCAATTTCAGGAGGAATTTTTCATCTTTCATGCAGGGTGACACATAATTTCAAATGTGAATTGTCATAATTAAGTCTAATTATTTTACCATACTTTTGCCTTCATTAGACATTGTGTTTGCAATAATTGCTGTAATCAACCATATGGTTAGTATTAACTCGTTAACTGCACGAGGGCAGATAATCCCTGCAGGAGTAATAGATGACTTCCAGGTCTGGAGGTGTCATGCTGAGTCCCATCACCCCAGGGAATGGCAGGGTTTTGGCTTTCTGTCACCTCTTACAGATGAGCAGAGGTTTGAGATGCTTCACATAGCTGAGTGGGTTCAGAGGACATGAAAGCTCCAAATCTGTACTTTGGACAAAAAAAGCAAATCTGTCTGTTACCTCTGCAGTGCCACAAAATACATCCCTGCGGGTTCTGGTTCTCCTTGTTCCCAGAGAGCAAGGCTAGACAGCTGGCTGATTTGGGGCAGGGGCAGCCACACCAGGCAGCTCCCTGTGGCCCAAAGCTGGGCACTTTTGCTAGGCTGACTGTCATGGTTTAACAGAAGTATGAAGGGAGTCTGTAGGAAAACTTCCCTGTGCATTAGTACTTACATTTATCCAGAGCACCAGCTTCAACCTGGTGTCGTCAGCTGTAATTTCAAGAAGCTACTACTAGCATCTGAGTGTGTAATGATGGTATCTACCAACTAATTCTCTTTTTGCTAGCTTGCTAATAATTCTGTCATCTTGTTCGTAATGATTATACTCTCAAATTAGTTTTTACAGTTATAATTTAAAAAAAATAAAATCTGGTTTAAGTACACTGTTATTTCTGGGGTTTGTAGGATATATGTTAATTTTTCTTTTGCAGTGTGCCAGGTTGCCAGAATCAGTTAATCAAGTATTTCATCCTTCTGTGTAAGACTTGCAATGCACAGTGCTTATTGAATAACATCTCACTTGACCTGCTATTAGGTGTCTTGTATTTTCCCTGATATCACTGTAAGTGGACTTCAGTTAGCTATACAGCAAACCAGAGAGCAAAGTTTAATCCTGATGCTATTTTCCAGCCAAATGTTTAACCCATATGTTGATTTCTTCATTTGTTCCCCCTTTTTCTGTTCTCAGGAAAACAAACAGAAAAAATGTATTCACTCATAGAGCCAACAGTGAAGATGTTCAGAGCTAATCCATGACCTCTTCAAAATCTTTAGAGGAGATGCAGCAGGTTTGTTCAAAAGCTTTCTCATCTTCATGGTGGAATTGGTGGTCAAAGACAGAGAGACAATGCAAAAAGATCCCAGTCCTGACTGACCTTGGCTAAAGTTTGGTCAGGTCCAGAAAAAGAGCCCTTATCTGGAACAGCCAGTATCTTCTGGGTACCCCTCTCAACAGTGATGAGGGGACAAAGATGATGTCCTTGTGCTGATGAACACCTGTCTTACTCCTTTAGCTGCTGACAATAAGGAATGCTTTTAAACTTTGCATGTTGAACCTGGACTTCAGACAGACCCCAGAGGTGGGGTGGTGGGCCTTTTTTTACAAGGGAGGGATCTTTGTATCCCTTGGATTTGTTTACTTCACTTGTACAACAGCATTCTTCTGGTACAGGCAGGGGAAGATTTCAAAGTCCTGGGAAATGAAAAATGCGTCCTGGTTTCCTCTTGCTCCCGTGGCACAATCTGAGACTGCCCTCAGCTCCAAGAGGTGACAACTCATGGTTCTCCTTTTGTACAAATGATGCTTCTTTTGTACCAATGGGAAGGACTTGCAGGGGGTGGATTCAGCTTATCACGTAGCTCAGTTGGGATGGCAACTTTACAGTAAGTTAACAGTTTGCTCCCTTGGTGATCCTGCTCCTTTCCAGCCTTGGGGAGTCAGGGAAGCAGCACAGAGAGGGATACCTGTCTGAATGGTGTCTACGTGGTATAGTGACACAGGTTTTTGGGCCACAAGAACTAATAATTTAAAGAAGTTTTGACAGACTTTCTGCAAAATCAAAATTGATAATTTCCAAGACTTTTTTACTACCTGGACATATGCTAGTTTTTCCTTCTGGATAATTCCTTGACAAAAAAGAAAGTGAAGAGGAGTTTCTGACGTCTGCTTCAAATAGGCCACTTCCCAAATCCCTTCTTTGTGATTTATTGTGATTTGTAAAGAGAACAAGTGGAGCCTGTATCAGCTGTGTGAAGGAAAACGGAGGAATTTGTTTTGTACTGACTATAATACAGAGAATATATTATTACTCCTAATTGTAAATGTAGTGAGTGGAATGGAGGCATCTTTTCATGTGGACAAGCAAATGGGCTAGGTGCTTTTTGAGGTGTGTAGAGATAAAATCTCAAACACAAGACATTCTGAAAGACAGCAGAAAATCTGTGGCTGAATGCTCACAGGGCTTGTGTGGACTTTGGAAAGCAGGCTTGTGTCTTGCAAAATATACCAAGTCCCACCAAGCATGGAATAAACATTTCATCATTTTAAATGAAGGCTGTAAAAAATTACAGTCAGCACATAATAGGTGTTTTGCACCCATGCTAAGTACTGCCAAGAAAATAGTTACCTAAGTAAATCAATAAAGTATCATTCCCTTCCAAGGTCTTCCTGTCCCAGTCCCTGAACCTCTCATTTCAGAGGAGTACTGAAACCTGTTCAAGATTTATTTTTATGAAAGTAAGCATCTCTGCATTATCAGGCAGTAAAGAAGTTGTTTACTGCTACTCCAGTAGTGTTGAAAAATCTCTCTGAATACATACTTGCATTGTAGCTATCATAAAAATGTCTACTAGCTATTGGAGCCCCCAAATTGATTTTTTTTTCTTTCCAGAAAACAAAGAGTTCAGCCTGAAACCTAGAAATTGCTTCATAAGAAAAACCATTTGTGTAGAGAGAGATGGACTAAGGTATCCTGTCATATATGATGTTCAAGTTTGGTATAAAACATTTCTATTCATATTCTTTTAGCAAATAAGCCTGGGCTGAGGTAGCAGGACCTGTTCTGGGTTTGTTTCCTATAAATCAGTCTAGATGTTTAATATGTTCCTCATTACCGGAGGGTTTGAAAACCAGCAATACACCTGAAAACCAATTTTCTGGCATTAATGTTCCAACAAAGTAGTGACTTTCCAGTTCACACTGTCAATTATTGGCAGGAAACAGATTCTGACTTGGCCCTTGTCAAGGATAATACAATTCACAGTCATACTACTCCAATCAAGCTAGGCAAATGCAGTGTGCAGGATATGCCATTGCAAGAGCTGGAATTCCAAAATTTTAACACATGCAACAAAATCTTTTCACAGGCACTGCATATATAAAACAATTTTGTGAAAAACTTCAAATGTAAAAGACAGTGAAGAAAATCTTCATCTGCTTGCAAAATGTGTGAATGATAGAAAAGCTGACTCAGCTCCTGGCACCGAAAGGCTTGCCCTGCTTGGAGAGCTATCACGCCAAGTAGGTTGGCAGAGAAATGCTGCAAAGGGGAAAATGGCTCATGCTCTGTGCATTCACCCCAGACTCAAACCAGAGTGCTATCCCCTCCTCTGCTTTTGAGCTCAAAACTGTTTGGGAGAATAAGAAAGCAGAGGAGAAGTGCTGACCTGCTTAGTGCAGGGGAGTGGCAGACAGGTTTCTCATCCTTGAGAACCGTGGAGCCATGAGCTTCTGGGGGGAGATGCCAAGGTACCAGGTTTCAAGGACCTCATAGCACCTTAATAGGTCTCCAGGGGCTGACTATTCCTGGTGAGGGACTGAGAATTTAGGATGAGATTCACTTTTACTTCAGTCAATTAAAAGTTACATATCTATTTGAAGCTACTTATGTAGGCTTCTTGCAGACATCACTTTCTTAAGCCTTGGCTTGAAGCCTTAACTTTATCTGGATGGGTTTTCTCACAATTCCAATCAAGAAATATGATTTTGTGGGGATGTGGAGAAGACCAGACGTCTGCAAGGCTGAAATCATTAATATTTTAGCCAGAGTGGACATCCTTGGGCAAGGGGACAAACTTGCATTACTTGTTGGAACTATGATGAGTGAAGGGGTGGAAAAGTCATGCTTATCACTGAAAGGACACAAGCACTGCTTCTTGTGCCTCATACCTGTGAGTAGGATGCATCAGGTTTTAGCAGACCTGGCACAGCAGTGACTCTTTGACATTATCCTCCTTCTCCCCAGTGGAAAATGTCATTACCAGTATTTCTTCATTGCCTGAGCATGTTCTCTTTTTTGTTAAACTGAAATACTGGGTTCAGAGCAAATGTTAGTTGGGAGCCTTATATTTCATGTCCCTTGTTTAACTTGAAATTTGTCCTGGCTTTTTTTTTGCTAAGCTTACAAATAAACCCAGTATTTTTGATTAAGTTTTTCATTTTTACATCTTGAATAAGCCTGTCTTATTGATGCCTGCCTTTCTGTTTCTATGTACAAATCTATCAAGACCATCAGGAAATGGTTTCACAAACAGAATTTATTGCAAAGCTGATTATGTATTAATATATACAAATGACAAATCTAAAACACAATGTCAAAAAAGCAAGAAAATGCAATCAAGAATTTATTATTCTCCCATTACTATTCAGCTGGGAAAATAGCTGCTCTACTTTACCAAAATAACTTCCCCCTTCCAAACCTTACACCCAACCTGGGTTTTCTAAGTAAGTGCCACAGAAGTATTTGTAATAAAACACTTTAATATATAATAATATCAAAAGCTCACTGTAATTTACCCACCTATTTTTCTCACTTCTATATTCCATGCAGGCTTATTATAAAAATTCATTGTCACTCATACACCTTGTATATATGAGTGTGTCTCTAAACTAACAGGTCCATTTTAGAAATGGAAGAAGCAACTTCTGCATTTCAGAACCTTGCATCTTGTATTGTTTTATACCTGTTTTTCCAACATTGTGGGTAAGGTTTTTCTAGGAAATATTCACACGAGTGTTTCTCCCCAAAAATTGCCTTATCCCAAGTCTCAATTTAACTTTTCTCAATTAATTTTTTTTTTTAAATAAACCCCAGCAATTTGAATAAAATGCTTTGGAGAAAAAATTTAATGCTTTACTTTTCACCTTGGAAGCGACATTATGACAATGCCATGTCTGTAATACCTCTTTTATACCTCAAGGAGTGACTGATAATCAGACCTTTTTTAACTGAAGGACTGTTAAAATCATGCTGGCCATTTTGTTGCCTCTCATGTTGTGATATATTAGGAGGCACAGGAAATGAATTATACCTTGCAATGACTTTGGTTAGCAACAGCACTGCCTGTTATGTTGACACCATTATATTTACTTGCCACATATTGCTAATTACAGATGAATTTTGTATCTGACAACTCCTATGTGTCCTCATAGCAACTGATGAAATCTCTCTCATTTGCAGGGAAAAAGTCTTTACTTTTTGGGAGTCCGTGGTAGCCGTAGCCCTGCGTTTGTCAGCAGGAGCTGGTTCAGTGCCACATTGTATGAGGGAATATGGTGGTTCTGGACAAGAGGAGCGATGGGAACAGAATGGTTGATACACACATGCTCACAAACACGGACACAGATCGTACAGCACACACCACATGCTGTACAGATACTTGTTTGTACAGCTGTCTCTAGTATATATGTGCTTGTGTGTTTGTGCACATACACACATACCCTTATAACTGAACTCCAAGGCATCCTGAGCACAATAAAGAAATGATCTGCCTGTGTTTCACACAGGGGCAATCACTCTACAAGCTTACATGAGAAGTCATTATAATAGTTACTCTATTTATGGACAAATGTGTAGCTAAAATGTGGGAAAATTATTGTTCTCTATATTCTTACTTTTTTATTGAAGAAACAAATCACACAGTAAATTACATCTGATTTGCATGAAATGTTGCATGCACCTAGAGCTCAGCATGAACCTGGGAAAAGACATTGTTTTAATTCCATAGCCTTTATAGTAGTTTGTTGTTTCCTTTCCTTTTTTTAAATTTCTAAACTATGTTTCTTATTTGGCTTTGCTTGTATTTTATAGGCCCTTCTGAGTATAATTTAATATCTGCAAATTGCCATGGTGGGTGAGAAAAAAGTAATGCCCATTACTCAAGTGGACATAGAAGAGAAGAAGGAGGGAGTATGTGTCTGCCCCATGGTGATAATGGATGTTGCCCAAGATGGGATCTGCTGCCACTTGTTGTGGAGGTAATTCTTGAAGGAATCAGAAAATATATTGAATTAGAAAGGTACACACAGTCCAGCTCCTGGCCCTGCACAGGCCCATCCCCAAGTGCCACACCATGTGCCTGAGAGCATTGTCCAAACATTTCTTGAACCCTACCAGGGTTGGTATTGTGACCATTTCCCTGGGGAGTGCCCAGGGAAGTGGTCCCATTTCCAGTGCCCAACCACTCTGTGGCTGAAGAATCTTTTTCTAATATCCGACCTAAACCTCCCCTGGTAGGGAGGTTATAAGGCTATTCCCTTGGGTCCTGTCACTGGTCATGAGACATCAGTGCCCACTTCTCTTCTTCCCCTCCTGAGGAAGTTGCAGACTGCAGTGAGGTCTCCCCTCAGTCTCCTCCAGACTGAACAGACCAAGTGACCTCAGCCACTCCTCATATCGCTTCTCCTCAAGACCCTTCACCATCTTCTTGGCCCTCCTTTGGACACTCTAATAGCTTTATACCCTCTTATTTATATTGAGGTGTTCATTTGCCCCCAGCACTCGTGGTGAGCCTGCCTCAGAGCAGAGCGGGACAATCCCCTGCCTTGCCTGGCTGGCCGTGTTGTGCCTGATGCCACCTAGAACAGGGGTGGCTCTCCTGGCTGCCAGGGCACTGCTGACTCATGTTCAGCTTGCCACTGACCAGGACCCCCAGGTCCCTTTACATGGCACTGCTCTCCAGCCCCTCACTCCCCAGTCTGTACGTACATCCAGGGTTATCCTACCTAGATGCACTTTCCCTCATTGAACTTCATATCATTGGTGATTGCTCAGCCCTCAATTTGTTGAGGTCTCTCTGCAGAGCCTCCCTGCCCTTGAGGGAGTCAACAGCTCCTCCCAATTTTGTATCATCTGTGAACTTACTCAGCATCCCTTCCAGTCCTGTGTTCAAGTTGTTTCTGAAGATGTTGAAGAGCACAGGGCTGAGAGTGGAGCCTTGTGGAACCCCACTGGTGATAAGTCACCAGTCTGATGTCACCCCATTCACTATAACCCTTTGTGCCAGACTGGTGAGCCAGTTGCTCAATGATTGCATGATGTGTTTGTCCACCAGTTTGCTGGACATTTTGTCCAGAAGGGAACTGTGAGAGACTGCATCAAAAGGGAGGCTCCTGTTTGCCTTGGGCCAACCCAACATGCTGAAGGTTTTGATGTCTCCTTTTCTTCCAATTTTTCCCCCTTCATATATTTGGATGTCACCACTAAGCTGAAGAACACTCATTTCCCCATCAAAGTTCTCCCGAGAAGTCTGGAAGCTGCAGAGAAGCCCTACTGCACATTGTATGCCAGAGCACACAGCTGGGCCAGGTCCAGAGAAGGGCAGTATGGTTGATGTGAGGGTGCAGTGACACTCTGATTCCAGAGGGTAAACAGATACAACCTGAAGGAATTAGTGAAACCTGCTCTGAGATTCGTCAATAAGATCTGAGTAGGTCTGAGTGAAAATCTGCCATGTTACAGAAAAATGGATTTTTGCTAAAGTACCCCTTTATTATTTGCAATGGGTGTGTACCTTCCATAGAAAATGGTATTTCCTCTAAGAAGTGTATACTTGAATATGGAAACATTTTCAGTGGAGATACTCTGCCCTGTTCATGTAGTTGTAAGGGACCAGGATGGCTTAGCCTTGCTCTCTCCCCTGTGCAGGGACATGCCCTTTGCCTTGAATCCTGCAACGGGGATTGGCCTTGTGTTAGAGGCATCCAAGGTGGGAAGGTATGACAGACATACATAGGTGTGCACATGCACACCTTGGCACAAACTCTTTTGCAGAGTTGCTGCATTGGGTTCAATTTGCCTTTAGAGCCAGAGAAGCTGGCAAGAGGCTGCAATGATGTGCAGCAAGAGTGTGAGCCATCAGCATGAGGATAGAGCACAAGGCATCAGGGCAAGGCCAGGAGAGGGCAAAGGCAGAAGCCACTAGGGCAGTAAAACCCTTCTGTCTCTATTACTGTCTTTGCCTCCTTCTCCCTTGAGTCCACATCTGTCAGTGCTTCCTGGGTGTTACAGGTCAGTTGATTTTAATTTTCTCCTGACAGCTAAGCTGTATTCTGGCTCTGCCTAAAGTTGCTGTGATTCACCATTCATTCTCTTGAAAAATACCCAGTACCTCAGGACTTTCCCACCATGTGAGGCACAGTGTGATGTTACATAATGCAAAGTGGTAATGTAGTATTAGGCGTGTAAATACTTCAAAATAAAGTATTTTGGATTTGAGTCATGGTTTTCTCATAGTTAATTGTTGCTACAAGATCCCAGTTTTCTAGACAGCAAGAAAAAAATTTGAAAGAGGGCAGCAAGAAACTAAAAGTGGACAAAAATATTTCAGCTAAACTGGCTTAATAAGCACTTGTATGAGGGACAAACTGGGAAGATGTAAACACAAGAGAAGGAGGATTTTGTTTTTTAATTCTGAGAAGTACTTAAATAAGAACCTCAAATGATAGCCCTGGGGAAAATCCTAGGAAGGTATATAAGGCATGCAGTTGTAGGATAAAACTGAATAAATAAATATATTCTTAAGAAGTCTTTCTCCTAGGACTTTCAAGAAAGGACTGCTTATTTCATAACCTTTACAAAAACACAAAAGCAGATTGTACAGGTTAATAATTCTGCTTCAGGTCTATGTTTTTTTCTAGGAGTGGTCTGTGGAGAGTACAAGTGGCCCTGTCTTACCAAGTGAGCACTTGCAGTCTGATCTGAGCTGTTGCTGGCAGTGGGCTCTGGCCATTGTACAGCTGTCAGCCAAATCTGTGTGTGGTGACTGAGCAGGGCAACACCTGTGCTGTGGCTGTTTCTCTGTGCACTATTGTGTCAGGAGGCCAATTCTGTCCTGTGTCTGGTCATGAAATGGAGGTAGAGTGGGCAGTGCTATGCAGTCAGCAACATTTAGAACAAATGAGACATTTTTCTTCACAGGGATTTTATCTGAGCAAGCTTCTATAGCTGGTGTGTGGAAGTGTTAAACTCATTTTCATGTGTGTGTGTTTCTAACCAGGTATTGTACACTTCCCTCTTTTATGTTGCTGAAAGCACACTGCATCTTGCTAGAAAAACTGTTTAGTATGCTTCAGGACTCAGAAACTAATCTCGAAGTCTAGCCTTGAAGGGTATGATCTATTGCAATTAGAAATGTATTGCTTTGCAATTACTATTACCACTTGTTTTTACCTGCAGGCATAGAAATAAATACCTGTTGCCTGTGGATATTTATACCCTCTAAATTCCTGCAAAGAAGGCAGTCCTAATTTCTCCAGCTCTTCTGGGGTAAATGCTTCTGCAGCATTCTGGGGATGCCTTTAAGTAACCCTTGTGTCTGCTGAAAAGTACCATAAACAAGCACATCTGGGTTGTAAGTATGATCATGCAATTATTGTCACCTGTCTGCAATAAAAAGTTAGAAAATAAGTGTATTTAGAACACCAATCTGATCTGAAAAGTCTGAAGATTGCTGCAGTAGCCTAGTTTTGAACATATTATGTGATTTCTTCATCTGGAGAATAATGATACCCAGGGCTTTTTCATAATTTACTCTTCAGTAATACTGGAGAACGATGTCAGAGTTACTATGTCTGTATCATCTCTTGCTCATGTGTGATAACCAACTGTCATCAGTATTGTATTTTTTGATATAGCAGGAATTAATACTTTGGATGTCTTTGCTGTTCTGTATCAGTTTCTCCATGGGCTGGATGGAGTTTTCAGCCTATAGGCTGAAATTTGGAAATGAAGCTGATGTAGGTTAAAAATATTCCCTTCCCCACCTTGCTCTTTGCATTTTTTTTGCAGACTTGGGCAGACTGAATGGCCGAGGTCACCATGTGCTCCCTTACACAGTCAGTGCAATTTAGGGGTGAGGGTCTGTGCATGGGGCCTGGAGTGCAGAAGGATCATTGGCCCTGAGCCCTTCTGAAGGAAACCACCATAGATCAGACATCTTCCCTTTCCCACTCGGGTAAGTCTAGAGCAAGTCTATCCCAGTTGGCCAAGGCTGGTGTAGCAGAAAGCTGAGATTATCCCATGTCAGAAGCTGCAGGATTTGATGGATATTTTCAGACCCAATGTAGATGTTGTTTAACCACCTAAAAGCAGATGGTGGCATTCACTGAGAGCTGCGTGTGAAGTGAAACGACTCTCTCAGATCCTGCCTGGGCTGACTTCTGCCAGACAAGACTGGAGACAGTACAGTGGCACTTGTTGGGATTTGTTTATGGGAACAAAATCTGGCATTATTCAGCATGTGTTGGGAGTGCATGCTGGGGATCAAAGTGTCTTGTGAACAGTTAGTTTGATTGGAGTTGAAGGAGTTCGCCTCAAAAACAAGACATAAAGGGAAGAGAATTTGCTTTGCTACTTACACTAAGTGAAGGAGGATGGCATCTCCTGGCTATTGCTTGCTAACCAGCCACCGTAGGGAAATGAAATTGAGCAATAAGAGACTGCTGTGTGCACCATATACTGTCAGGTTAGTGTGCAGTGCTGCATTGAGGAACGGTGGGACGCAGCTTTTCACCACAAAAACATTTTGAATGAGTGATTTAAAGAATTTCATCACCTCATCTAGTTACTCTCTCTTTAATTTCAAGTTTTCAAACACAACCTTTGACCTAGAGCTAAGAGTGGAGACAAATTTCTTTATAAAAAAGAAACTAGTAGGATTTTTAAAGTAAAATTTGAAATTGTATACTTTGCAAACCTATTCCTTGAGTGGGCTGTAGGCCTTACTGGAATCCTGTTCAGTTTTTACTCTCTATGTGTTTAGGATACTGACTGGTAATAACTGATAGAAACAGATCCTTCTCATATTGTGCCTTATGAATCCTACAAATATAAAAATATATATCTCTTCCTATCAGGTCTCACAGACATACATATCCCTACATCACAGTGTTCCTTGAATCATACACAGCAATATAGTTTAGGAGAGTTTTTGTCATTGTTTGAGGGAGGATCATCGTACTATAAGCTGTACAAAACACAAAGCAGAGTGAAATTTCTTTTGTACAGTAGCAAAAGAGATTTCCTGCTGATAGGTGAATGTAGGAGCTATAAATACAAGAGCAAGGTTAACACGGGTGTCACACACACTTTCACCTTTCTCTCTCAGTTAATCAGATCCTGCTGACTTTTCCAAAGGGGCTGAAATTTTCCATGGGCCATGCCTTGAAGTGGCCTGCTGTACCTTGGGTTCCCAAGGTCCCCCAGACATGGGAAGAGAGGGGAAACCCCTGTTGAACTTGAAAGGTGGAAACACCAGGGAAAGTTGTAGTCTTGTTCAGCTCTTCACTCTGTCCCATTTTCCTCCCCTCTTCTGAATGACCCAAAATTGCCTCCTGCCCAGTGCAAGCAGGGGATTGCTACATGTTCCTGAAACCACCCATCACTCCCACCAGTGCTGTTTACTTGACATACACATACACAATATAGCTGTAGGAACTGCAGCTTTGCTTGCCTTGCAGCATTACTCATCAGCAAGGAGCAAAACCTGAAATGGGCTCTGTGGTTTTGTATAAACTATTCTCACATTATTGCATCCTCTCACACATGATTGTTCTGAAGCACTTAAGTAATGTGAAATTATCCTCAATATAGCTGTCACAGGTGAAGAAAGCCTAGAGTGTGTTTATGATGTGGTTCAAGCTAGTCATTGATTTCTGGACCTACTGTAGCTCTTCAGGGCATATCTCAAAGCCAAGCAATGTCCTTTAGAGCTGGCTGTTATATCTGGATTTCTGAATGAGGTGGAAAAAGTGCTTCAAAACCTTTGTATGACCTGATCATCAAGTCTGACTTCTCCCTTTGAGGGAAATTTGTATGTCCCCTGTGAAGAGGTGATTCTGTATTGCTATGAGTTTGGGTATCTGAAGACAATATAAATAGTCTGGATATCAGGAAGTGTCTTAGCTACTAGGATGTGATGAATTGGGGCACGCTCCCCTGTTTGCCACAGTACTTTTTTTCCCAAAGTTATTTCCCTCTAGGCAGGGGAGCTCATGTTGCAGAGTTCTCAGAGTTGCAGAGACACGCATTTTAGAAAAAATCGTTGAGTGTTGGCATCACTGCTTGTTCTTGGACTTGCAGGCACATAAAGTTTGCCTACCAGGTGGTGCTAATAATACCTGGCTCTCCTGCTGGGCTCATTCTGGGGAGATTGCAAACTATTCCTCATTAACAGGAGAATGATTATTGTCCGCAGCTTTTTGGTGTAGGATTGGAACTGCAAAGTATGAATTAGCATACCAAAGTCTCTCTAAAAAAGAAATTTGTATTGTAGGCCAGCCAGTTTTCTAGGTCTTGGACAAAACTCTTTCCCTTCTCATTTGGGGATCTGATTACAGCACTGAGGTCTTGGTAGATGGACACTGAGACTTGTCCTGTGCTCCAAGGGCCAGAAGAACAATACCCAAGACTGGTACAATGTCAGATTTGTTTGGGTTTTTTTTGTTTGGGATGAAAATCCCTATTGTATTTCTGTTTCTTCCAACTTGGAAAGGCTTCTTCCAGTAGAAGCAATTTCCCAGGAGACATAACTTGTTTTCATTTCTGGCCTAGTTGGGAGAATGCCAAGCGGTGATTCTTCCACCCAGTCCTGAACACTGTCTGTGGATGAGGTTTAATGGACAGCAAATAGTGGCAGGAATTAAGAAACATGGGCAGTCACTGACACCAGTGTACTGCTTTTCTTGTCTGTGCTTCAACAGCTCCATTTGTAGAAGGGGATAAAATTATTCTGATCCACTTCTGTAAAATGTTTTGTGATCCTTAGCTCCTTTTTGTATTTTAATTCTTCTGCTGTTCCTAATTCTCTGACAATAAATTATGAAAGGGTAAAAAAAGAGCAAATATACATAGATTTATTTTCCTTGAGCTCATAAAGATATATACATTTTCAGTGGATATGATGGATATGGATTCCATCCTTTTGATCAAAATGGAGAAAAACATTTCTTTCAATGGGATTGCTAGGAAACTCTTCAATGGGTTTGCTAGGAAACTGTCCTCAGTTGCAGGCTTTGTAGTGAAACACTGGTTTAATGCTTTTGTAGTCTGGAGAACACATACTATGAGGAGAGCTGCTGAAAAAGAGGTAATGTGTATAATATAAATATTAAAAAAAAAATCAGCAGCTTTTTAAAATTATGTACAAAGAAAATTTAAACTGGTTTGTTGTAGCTTTTGGGTATTCATTAGTTATTTTTCTCACCACCTTTTAAGTATTTTTAAATGTTGGTTTTATCTACCCATTTTCCTTGCTCCTTGGATTAAAAGTAGAGAGGAAAAAGGAATAGAGAAGTCCCAAAACTGGAAAAGTGAAAAATTGTTTTACTTGACAACCCCAAAAAATTATAAAATGAAAAATGTATAAGAAATAATTTATTTCTGGGGAGACAGTAATTTTTCATGTTATAAAGTTTCGGATAAAACTTTGACTTGCCCTAACGATGCCTAAAGCACTGAAAGCCATGCCCCTAAGTCACAGCACAGGCATACCCAGAGCCTTGCAGTAGCATTTCTGCAGGATAATTAGCATTTTGCGTAACAGAAGCCAGAGCAGTGAGGCCAGGTTTCAAAGTGAGAAGCAAGCGTAGGTCCCCCGAAATCAAAATCGTGTGTAGGGGTTAGATGTAACCAGCCTGGAAAGCTGCATGGTTCAGTTACTCCTTTAACCCTTTATTGATTAATGTATTTAGCTCATTGCAGAGGTAAAGTGACCATTTCTGAACAGAATGTGACACACACACACCTTTCCCATTTCCACTGGTTTCAAAACAGACTCTGTGTTGGCTGTGCCAGTAGGTTCATAAATGAACAGTATTCTATTCTGTGTATGTATATCTATCTGTAGATTTCTGTATTTATTTTAGGAGGCTGTTGGGTTCCTCCTTCTTTTTACTCTTCAGAAATACATGTCTTTTTTAGATGGGCTGCTTTTGCTGCAAAGCAAAGGCTTGTTCCCAATATCTCTCTGCTGCTCTAACACTCACATGGGAGAAGGTTTTTGGGAATTGGTACCACCATTAGAAAAGATGGATGTTTTAATGTTAACCTGTTAATGTGCTCTTCAGGCAAGAGATCTTCTATTTCTGATTCCACCCCAGATTTCATGTATGAATGTGAGTAAACACTTAGGTCTATATTCCCATGAGTCTTCTGAAGCAGCTAACACCTGTAAAAGTCTGACTTCATCTCTCAGCTCCTTTAAGCTTAAGCAGTATATAAGCAGATAGAGGATTTTTTATTAAAATGCATCAAGTTCCTCAGATAATGCTGTACTGGAGAGTCAGAGAAGCTAAAATTTGTCCTCCTGAGTGTTGATGTCTGGATGCAGATTTGTGCAATCATTTTTTGTCTTTCTCAGTACTTCCAGATGGTGAGCTGGTGTGGAGTACAGCTGGGAAAAGGGGATAGTTTTCTGATGTCATATTTGTTGTGCATTTTCCTGGCCACTTTCTAACTGGTCAGCAGTTATAGTTTGGACCACAAAAGCTTAAAGTAAGCAGAGAAATTCCACCAATAATCAGTGTGCTTTTAAGAGGCATATTCTTAGAAGAAGCAATGGTGGAGGAGGGGGTGTGTGGCAAGTTACAAATGAACATCAGTGACTCCTTTAGAGTTGCACAAAATTAACAGAAATGAGATCTCTAGTTACTGAAGAGAATCTTCTCTACTGAGATAGCTATTAAAATAAAACAATCGGAGATTATGGCACATGAGAGTCTTTTTAATTGTTAATTTGCCCACTTCAAAATGACCGTACAGTGAAATCTCTGTATTTTTAAATAACATTGTTTTCCTTAAAATTGGTTTCCCTTTTCAGCGTTATCTTTCTGAGAGCACTGTGGTGATATTGTTGGGAATTATCTATCCCACACTGAGGAGAGCCTATCTGAGGCTAACACAGTCCTTGCAAAGTGCAAGGTAATTAACCATTCTCCTCCCCCTATTTATCTTGATTTTTACTTCCATCTAGTTGTTTTTCACGCTTGTGAAGTATAATTTGCATAAAGTTTTAGCACTTTCTTCCTACACAACCCCTTGCTCCCTGGTCTTTCTCTCCACATCACTGCAATGAGCTGAGCACAAATTATCTTGGAGTAAGGGTGGATGAGCTGTTCTGCCTGTGCACAGCAACACTGAAGACAATGGAGCACAGCATCCACAATTGACACAATTCTCACTTACAGAGACATTTTGTATGCTAATGAACTTCTGAAGGCAAGACCAGACTTTTTTTGCTGCTAATTCTGGCAATATCTATCTCTGATGGGAACCGAATTTCCACCCACAAGGACATTCAGTGTAAAGGAATGAGCAAAGAATGATGCTGAGCAGTGATGTGACTTTTCTCTTGGCTTCCCTTCTATGTTTTGCCCACAGCCAAGAAAATAGAGCCTCTAGACCAAAGCACTTGGCACCTGGTGTTTCCTTTCAAGTGCCTCTATAAGCCAGGCTTCTTTCACCACTGAATTCCTCAAATGAACTTCTCTTGAAAGCAGTCACTGCTCCCTTTGTAATTAAGCCACTAGGCATATCAGCATAGTCAGGAAACATTGACCCAAAAGCTAAGTGGTGATGGTCAAGACTGAGCAGCTGCCGTGACATGGCAATGTTTGAAATGAGTAGGAATGGGCTTTGTTGCATTTATTTTTGTTGTTTTAGGCAATATAAAACAAAGCAAACACTGAGGTACAGTGAGATTCAGGTACTTGTAATTACACACTGTATCACATGCATATCATGACTCTGCTGAGTTGCTTTGTGGAAGGTTGAACACTCAGAGCAATTGTTTCTAGCCTGCTCTTAGCTCAAAGTCTATGGCTTTCATTTTGGGTGCAAAGAAGGGCTGATGAGAGCCATAGTTTGTTTTTCCCAACTAGGTCAGCTGGTTTAATTAGAGACTCTGTGTCACCCTCCATGTCTTACTTCCCCAGGCTACTCAACTGTTTGAATAGATAATCCCAATTCCTAATAATTACAGCTACAATATTATATATTTTGCAGAGATAATTCTTTCAACTGAAAATTTAGAGCTGCCAGTTACATCCCCTTGTACTAGCCCCATATCACTGGGCATAGCCTGGCTTTTGTTTCCTTACCTTCCTTGTGCCATGCACAGCTTTTCCCAGGACTGCCAAAACACTGGTCTGCAGAGGTGTCATTCAACACCAAACCAGATGGGGTGGTGGGACCACTGTGGAGATTCATGCATTTTTGTTTTAAAACAGGTTATGGCAGTTTGACTGGTGGCTCTGCATCAGCAGGTGCAAGTTATTCTGATATTAGCCAGGTCTCGACTGATTTAATAATGTTCACACCCAAAGTTGGTTTAATTAACTTGGATTTACACCAGGCTTAAGAGGGGACATGTCGGTTTGGTTATTAATCAAAGGAGTAGGAGCCAGCAGATCTATCTCTCCTCCCTTTCAAGCTCTGCAATAGATTAATGATGTGACCTTGGGCAGATCTCCAGGCATGTTTTTGCCTTGCTCTCCTTGGCCTGGATATAATCAATTTCTCAGAATAGATGCAATACTGAACTCACAGGCATCTGTGAAACTTAATTCCCTGTGTGCGGAAAGGGTCTTGGCAGCTGTCAGGGAGTGCAGCTCTGTGGGGAAGGGGCAGGGCTTACTTGCTGCCTGGTCCATCCTCTTGCAGAGCAATCTCTGCCAGGAGTCATAGGTGCTGCCATCCCTCACAGCAATGGCACCTGGCTCTAATCCTGAACTGAAAGTGCATGGAAGTGCGTTGGAGATGATTGGCATGGTCCTAACCAAGAGTTTGCTCTCTGTTTTGCAATATAGACGGGAAGTCCATCCAATGGCTCATTTTTGTTTTTATTTAGGCCGAGGTAAAATAGTCCTCTTTGGGAAACCAGCATTTTCCCTGTTTTGCCTCCGTGTATGGAACAGCTGTAGCAATATTTCTGGCATTTGCAGGGAGCAAAGGGCAGTGAAATCATCGCTCTGCTAAACTACAGCAAGGGCTGCCCTTGCTCAGCACGGGTAAGGCGTCTCCTGTGCTCCTGCTGTGGACACAGCTGGGCACAGCTGCCTGCCTCCCAAGGACCAGAGTACTTCCTGCCAAAGGCCTGATTCCACACACCTCTCCATGTGGGAAATGTAGTCTTGTTGACTTCTTGACCAACACCATTTGGCCATCTGCTGCTGTTGTTAACTTATCAAGTCTTTCTGCATCTTCTTTTGCCAGTCAATCCAACATGTATAAAAGTCCGCCATAGTGATCTGTTAATTTTGTCCTGATGTGGCTTTACTGGGTGCTCCTTTTTCACATTTCCATTTCTAGTTATTGTTGTTCTGGTTTGTGCTCTTCAGTTTGTTTTTCTCAGACAAGCCATAGTTTCAAAAGTAAGGGAAGGGATTCACAGACTCACAGTAATTACCTTGGTTTCGTTAGAATCATATTTTGATGCACACAGGTACTGGGTCATGAATCTCTCTTTGCAACTTCAAAAGGAGTCTAGGGAGAAGAATTGCAGTGTCTTTTATTTTTTCCCCATCAGAACTGATAGTGATAAGGGATTCACATTTCTTAATTGTCCACACTGGTCCAGCATGAGCTTCTTGATCAGAACTCCTCAATAAATTAGATACTCCAGTCTCATGCAGGGGCTCTCCAAAAGAGTGGGAAGTGGGAAAACTGAATATGACTTTGAGCTCAGAGCCCACTTATGGGTTTATTTAATAGATGGAGTTTACACACAATTAACTAATTATGAGCAGAGTTAGTGCTTGTGGTGAAGAGCAGGCCTTCGAAAATAAGTGCTCAGCTTCATTTGAAGGGCAAACACTTGACACTCAATGTGAACTTAAGCAAGAACTGACTTTCAAAGAGAAAATTGTCTGTCAGATTTAAGTCTACACACATATTCTCTTCAATATTTGGGATTCGAAGCTCTTTGAAGGTAGTCTCTTCACTTCCCCACAAAGCACTTTTTTGTTCACCTTCACAGCAATTTTCTCTCTTCCCTCTCCCCCTCACCCCCAATCCCCTTAATGTTACAAAAGAATTCGCTTCTGGGATGAGATTCTGCTTGCTGAGTTTCAGCCCCAAATTATATTTTAGAGATGACTTTGAAATTCCCTGTAAGTGTGCTCTCATTATTGGATATCTTTGATACAACTTTAAATACAACTGTGCAGACATCGCTGCCATTAGTGCTAGGAAAATATAAAACCTGCACAGAGAAAGCAATAGTCAGAGCTAAAAAGCCCCTGTGATAGATAAAAGTAGGGTATATTTCAGGTATGGGACCCCAGCTTCGTAAACATTGTGAAGCTCTCTGAATTAGTCACTTCACACAATACTCTTAAGGGAGTTTTAATCAGACCATGTTGTGCAGGGGCTCATCCTGAATGGATTTAGCCTGAAGAAATCACCCTACTCAAAGTGCTCTTTTTTTTTTTTTTTTCCCCCTTTTTTTTTGACACTCCTCTCTCCTGGAGATCAGTACAGCAAAAGAAGAGAAGATGTCAAGCAAGAGCAGGCCAATCAAAGCAGTATTGTGCTCAATACGAAACACTCTTGAAGCACGCTCACTGTAAGCTGCTGCAAACCACACACTTTTTCAACAGACTGGAGGACCAGTTCCCAGCTGGAGGGAAACACTGGTCATGTAAAGAGAATGTGGACATCACAACTGAGAGTAGAAACTCCCTGTCACTTCTGTCTTTTCCAACAAGCCAAAGCCTTTTTGTATGTTTCAGACTGCTCAAACTCCTCTTCCCAGGGGTCAAAGAAAACAGGCTAAACTCAGAGGTGGAATTTACTGTCTCAAGACTTATATCAGGATGGACAGTGAGTCATCATCCCTCACCTCTGCAGATGGCAGTCCTGTGTATTTGGAAGTGTGCACAGGTTTCCTATGCACCCTTGTTTCCTATGCAGCTGGGGCAGAAGGATGCAGCAGAAATCAGCCCATGCCTGCATAAGCTCTGCCACAACTCGTGACAAACTCTGCTCTGCCTGGGACTGTGGGGGCTCTCCTGGGACAGGCTGCCAACACAGTAGATGAGCAGTATCACAAGACCAAGCAGTATCACCACCACAGCTTTTGTTTGTCATCACAGTTTTCCTCCAGAATGGAAATGGGAGGTTTGTGGGTTTGCCCTTTCTTGCACATTATAGAACATTTCATGTGCTATATAGCAATGTGTACCATAGCCCTCACCATTTCAAAGTATCCTCTTATAAGAGGTGCTTTGAGATCATGCTCTCAGCATGGAGAAGAAGTAGCAAACTTTGAAAGGTTTCTTATAGGGTTTTATGAATAGGGAATTATGAGTGGCAAATTGTTCCAGGAGGCTTGAAGTTTCTGAGGTGTACATGTGCAAAAAGACCTGTCAAAAAATCAGAGTTCCTTTACACGAAGCTCTTCTTGGCTGATTTGCTCTATCAACAGGGTATGTTGTTCTGATCCTCAAGGAGCAGGAGGAGCTAAGTGTTTCTGAAATCCTCCTGCTGTGTCATTTTGAAAAGTGGTATTCATGTAATGTGTACCCTGGATCTCTTATCGTCAAGCCATTGTTCTGAATATTTCTGAAATCCTCATGCTGTGTTGTTTTGAGAATAGGTATTCAAGTACCACAGATTGCTTAGTGCTGAGCCATTTCTTGCCTGTGTCAGAGATGACAGAAAAAAGCAGATGACAATATGGCTGGCACTGGTGGAGAAAATGCTATTAAAACTCATCAGAGGCAGGATGCAGGGTCCCTTACTGAGATATTATTTGATCAATTGGGATGCACATGGATTAACAGGGAGATGATCCTGTCTTAACCAGCTGATATAATTTTTGTTTTGAGGCAAGACTGCAAAGGACTGCCAAGAGGCAGCCGGAGATATAATTTATGCAGACTTCATTATGCCTTTGCAACAGCAACAAATGCAAAAAAAGGCTAATGTGTGAGGTCAGCAGTATGGCACAGGGGGTGATGTGTTTGTGTGGATTGAGGGGTGGCCTCAGTATAGACTACAGAGAGATTGTACTGCTTTGGTGTGACCTGAATGGTGGAGCAAAGAATTACATGGATGGAACTGGACTAGATTTGTCACTCTTATTCATACTATTTATCTGAAGCCTAAGGAACTTGAAAATACTATAAAGCAAAAATATTTGCAGATAATGCAGAAATAGGGAGCACTGCCACTACAAAGAAGCTACATGTGTGAATGGGAAGATGAATGACCTAGATAAAACTAAAGTAATGAGGAGCTGGACAAAACAGAGGGCCAGACTCTGAAATATCATACTATGCAGAAATGCAGTTCAGGAAAATTTAGTTCATGGGTAGCAGAAGAAATTTGAAAGATTAAAACTGGTGCATAAATGTGTAGAAATTTATAGAGATCTTTGCAAATATTACATAGTGGATTTAAGTTTCTAGAAATTACACCCCTTTAGTACTGCACAGACTGTACCTGCACTATCATCCTAATTTCTGATCAACTGAGATTAAAGAATTATTATAGTGATAGACAAAGATATAGCAAGAGCAAGCAGAATAATGCAGGGATGGGGGAAAACTAATTGTCCCAAATATACCTAAGAAATTAGGGCTGTACTCTGTTGAAAATGAAGACTGAGAGGTGAGATCATTTCGCTCCATGAAGATCTTGAGGGAATAGGAAGAATGGTTGATGCAAGACAGTTTGAATCTGTGTCAAATGCAAGAAGCAGAGGGCACAAATTAAAGTTTTGCATTATGTGGAGGGAGGTCCCGCAAGGAATTTAGTTTAGAATTCCTTTATGCAGGGAGCAGATAATATACAAGATGCTGAAAAGTGCAGTCTGCTATACAAAAAGCCCAATGGGAGCACAAATTTTTACTGCTATGTTCCCCAAAGCCGCATCTTTGTTCTGAAGAGTGCTTTAAAGACAGCACCATTCTTCTACAGAATACAGGAGAGGGCTATAAGAAAAAATAACCAATCTCATCCTCCTGAGAATACTCGAAGTGTTTCTCCTGGCTTATCGGTAGCACTTTCGGAGAGACTGGATGTCTGAACCCTTTCGAAAATTTTGGCTGTGAAGGAATTGTTGCCTGGAAGAGTCGGTGAAGTGGCTTTGAAATTACACAGGACTGGAACTAGAATTATGAGAGCCTTTTGGGACGTAGGACTGAGAAGACTGAATTTCTGCTTTGAGTTAGTTTTTGCAAGTTCGAAAGGATTAATAATACTGCAGCAGAGGAGATAAAAAGCACATGACAAAGTCTGTAAGACACAAATGAAATGTGTCATTATTTGAATGACCCCGAAAAAATTACTTGGACAATGCATAAGAAAAGGATTTATTTGGGATAGACCTGATTGTGCAATGGAGCAGATGAATTTACCTGTTCCTCTGGCACTTAGGTAAAGGGTGGGTAAAAATCTGAAGTTTAATAACAGGAAGGTCCTGAATTCCCCCATCTGCCCTTTTCCTTCCCTCTCTCTCCTACTGGTTAAGTGAAAGAAATCTACAGAGTGTTGGCTTACTGAAAGTAAACAAATCCATAAGTTTTTACTCCACTAAATTGTGTCGAGATTTTTTTTTTTTTTAAATGCAAAGCAAACACTTGTAAAATATTAAAAAAAAAAAGTCTGACTCAAAGAAATGTGTTTGGCTTCTCTTCTGCCCCTTTTCATTAGGGGATCTGTGGGCTTCCAGCATTTGAAGGACTCCTTGACCTGTCAGTGACATCTGCTAACATATTACATCTCAGCCATGCACACAAACTGCTTGCAAGACAGTCTGAATCCAAACCTCTGAAGCAGAGCAGCAGCTGTAAATGAGTCTTTCATACAAAATAGAAGAACTAACCCTATTACTGTACACATCCAAAAAATGTAGGCTGTAACCCTTTGATGTCTGCAACTTGATTTTCCCTTTCTTCCCTCAGTGCATGCACTGTCGAGCATCACTTGCTGACACCAAGAGAATTGAAGAGAGAAAGACAAGCAGAAAGGCACCTGATACAGTCATTTACAGCATAGAGTATATACTGCTGTACAGTGAATTATTTTTACATAGGTAATTAATAATGGAGAAACAATGTAGTGACAGTGTAAGTCCCAGGGGAAAAAATTGTCAGCCTATTTATTCATTTATTCTTTGCTAACTAAATTGATGGGATAGTCTGATGCCTTTCTGGATTCCACACGGATGATGAAACTGCAAACAAGGTTCATTTAAATAACAGGCAAATCTTCCAATTAGTCAAAGCCTAATTCTTATGCCTTGAAATGATGAACTGCATGTACTGTAACCTCTGTCAGTTTGAAGGGGAAAAAGCTGTCGACCAAAAACCCAAGACATTGATCTGAACATTTTAGGCACCAATTCAAATACGTTAATCTAGTGTGATTTGCCAAGATTCTGTAACTGTCTTCTGGATTCCTAGGTTCATGTTAAATGGGATATCATTAATTCTTTCATATCAACTCATCTTTTAGCTATTGGACAGTTTAGTGTAATTAAAACACAGTCCTCAAGAATATGTGGAGGATAGCACTGGATTCTGCTCTCTAATGCATGGCCATGCCCACTCTTCTGTGTGGTTTATGCTTCCAGAAATTGCACCTTGCACAGCAGCTGAAACCCCAGTTTCAGTAGGAAAAAGGATTTAGATCGTAACAAAGTGCTACTAATCTAAAAACAGATTAATGTCCAAAGACAAAAAACACAAAACAAATATCCCATGGCCATTTCTGTTGTGAGACAGGCATTTCTGCAGGAAAAAAGTGAGCTCCCAAAATGTGCTTTTTAAGTAAAAATTTTGAAATTTTTTCTGGCTTAACCTTTTTCTCAGATTTTGCATTTTTCTCATCTTTTTAAGTTAAGGAACACCTCTACTTCAATATTCTTGCATTTTTAAAATGCAAGCTGTTGGATGGTACACATGTGGGGCAAAACCTCCCAGAGCACAGTGAGTAAAGAAGGATTTCTGCTATAACTAGCTACAGCTGAATCATGATAGATCATGCTATTTCATTGAATTTATCTTCCGAATATTAGAGTTAAGAAGCTGTGTCATGTTGAAATATTGAAATATCTCAGATGTAATCCACTGTAATCCATTGTTGGAAGTTTTGAGGGGGAGAGGACAGTGAGAGAAAGGGCTGGCTGGTGTTAGGCAACCAATAATCTACACAAACTCTTGGAGCTGGCAGCAGAGCTGCAGTCTCAATACTAGTTTCAGCCTGGGAGCAATTGACACTCCCTGTACCAGCTATTTGGCTGGAACTTAAATATGTCACTTGGCACTGAGAGTCGATGAAAGCCCTGTTATTTTCCAGGCTGAGAGCTAAACGAGACTGTAGCCTTCCTAAACCATTGCACAGTGCTTATAAGGAATTGTTGGTTTATCTGAAGTAATTTAATCAACCCGATCATTAGATGAATTTGCTACTTCCACACTTCATTCTAATTGTGTTTGCTCATATGCATATTACACTTTTGCCCAGTTATTTAGTTCTAATTAATAAATTGGAAACAAGCATGCTGCGAATGCTTCCCAAAGAGGATCTTCCTGAAATGGAGGTGTCTGCCAGGAAAACAAGCAGGACAGCAAGACTGGAAGGTGTTCTCCAGAGACATCCTTGCAGACCACTGAAATCTGGGGCTGGAGCTGGAAAATCCACCATCCATTGAAGGCCTGGCAGCTAAAGCTAATGCATTTCCTCTCCTAAGTCTGTGTGCTGTGTCTATGTACTGGATAAGTTCTGTGTTATTTGCAGGGAGATTGTTAATGTTTGGGACATAAACACTGTTTGGAACAGTAAAACACTTATTGTTAAACCAAAGGAATATGTCAACATGTGCCCCTTCACTGTACTTATTCTCAAGGTCCCTTTCTTTCCATGTTCCACTATTACACTGCTCTTTGTGGCTGCACTGTCCATCACATCCCACTTCACTTTCAAGATGGTGGATAAAGCAAGCCCTTCCTCAGAGCAACACTAGAACTCATGGTATAAAATTTTCACTGTGACAGCTGAAAACTCAATGCTTTTTTAAGAGGAAAAAGTGTTTTTTATACACTAGGTCGTTTAGGCTGAGGTAATAATAACCTTACTTTTTGTTCTATTCAAGGACCTTTTATATGTGCTCGTCTTTTGTCATCTTCCTGAGTATGGAGATATCCTGTAACTGAGAGACAGAATGAATGTTGTCATCTCTCTCTTTTGCCAAGCCAGTAGCATTTTATGTGCCATGTATTGAAGTAAGACTGATGCTTGGCACAGCTTTGCAGTGCAGTGATCCTGTGTAGCTGCTGTCAGGAGTAAGGTGATGACTTTGAAGGAAGCCAGACTGGAGCTTAAATGCACCATAGTATTTACGTGGGAACACATTACTAAATATGACCAAAAAAATTTATCTTCAAAGTTTCAGAGAGTATGTACTTCTCCCCCACTTTTTTTTTGTATTGGGATGAAGTCAAAATCTTTTGTAAAAAAATATGGACACTACACACAGATTACAAAGGATTACAGCCTTTGGAAATAGCATCTGGTCTTTGAGATGCTCCCATACAAAGCACTTGAGAAAGATGTATCCTTCCTCTTTGGGATGAGCCACCATGCAGCATATAAAGAGCAGGATGCCTGCTCAAAGGGCCTCAGATTCACTGGCTGGTAGGAGAGGTCAGGTCAGAATTAGAGTAGTGGTGTGCTGTTGTTGCACACAGTGGTCGATTATGAGTGTGCTCCCAGCCCTCTTTAGGCCTGTGTTGCCTACTCCTCTGAAGTTATACCCAGGTGAGGTTTGGAGGATGGAACTGGTGAGCATCTGTAGTCATAGGGATACAGAAGAGGCTGTGTGAAGCCCACGGAGGTGGGACAATGGGAGAGGGACCAGTGGGAACCAATCATGCTTTGCTACTTCTCCTGCCCACTCAGGGCTGGAGAAGTGCCAGGGAAGCACCCAAAAAGTCATGGTGTTGGCTGTACTTCACTGCATCTCATACTGGGTCTCAGCCTCTTCTGCAGGAGCTCTTGCATTCTGAACAGGTCCTTAGTCCCTGGAGCAGGGCTGGATCTGCCTTATCTTGTACAGACATGAATTCCCTCGTACTGGGCTGGTGGGTCTTCTGAGCAGGAAGCTTTGGTCTCCTGTTATCTTCCTTTGAATGTTTTCTGCTACTCGGAATGTGGACATTTGTTCCAATTAAACATTTTAATGTTGAATTTGTGGAAAAAACTCCTACTAGAAAATCTGATCAAGTCAAGTTTCAGTCTTATTGATTCTACAAGCCTTCTCTGTTTTAGCAGATGCTGTAGTTTTTAAATGCCTCTGGGAACATTGTATTTTGAGCTTTTTTTATTTGGAGAAAAATGTGACTGTGACAGGGAATGGTGTCCATCAGCAAGGAAGAGGTTATGTGGAAAGTGAAGCAGTAAAGTTCTCAGAGAAGAAGAAGAAAAGAAATACAACATGTAATTCAAGAGGTCTGAAAAGGAAAGGGAAGAAAGTTCATGGAAAACTGTGTATGCATTTAAAATAGTTGAACTAAAATATACACTGCATTACAGCATGAATTGTGTGCCAACCTCTCTGGATTTTAGAAACTTGAGAGCCTAAGGAGTTAATTTTTTTTTCTGCCTTGTTTACTGTTTTTCTGCCCCACTGTGAGTTATTTTTTTAGTGTCAGATCTACATTGACACTTATATCAAAAAGCCTGTGATTTAACTTGATAGATCAGCTACTGTGAGGGGGTAGGGGTGGGTAACTGACCCTACTATTGAGATATATGATGCTTATTTAGAGAAATGACATATATTCTTGATGAGATATACAGACGCAAACTGCAAACTTCTGATTCAAGGTTACTTACAAAAAAAGTAGAAAAATAAGCTGGGTTTTTTTTGGTTTTTTTTTT
>VZRH01004815.1:652751-685036 GCA_013397555.1 Urocynchramus pylzowi | reverse complement strand
TTTTTTTTTTTTTTTTTTTTTTTTTTTTTTTTTTTCCCACACAAAAGGTGCAGGTGGCTGTAAAGAGTCATCAGAAAGTGCAGTTACTCAGAAAATTTTCCACTTCTAGCTCATGATCCCTAAATGTTACCAATGCTGAGTGCTTAGAGGAGTTTTCAGGTCTTGTAAACTCTAGCTGGAAGCACATAATTAAAGCAGCTTTAAATCATACATTAAATATCTTCAGCCAAACAGCAGATACTCCTCCTCTCACTATTGTTTACTGACCATTTTATTTAACTCCATCATTTTATCCACTCAGCACTAGGCTTTTGAGTTTCTCTTTGAAGACGCCTGAACCTCTTCCCTGACTGTGTGGAGATGCTAATTTAGGATTAGTTAATGCTGAGGCTAAGTATCTGTTTGTAGATACTGTAATATTTAACATGGACATCTAGAGGAGGGTCTCTGATTCTTGCTCTTTTTCATTTAGTACTCTTCATAAATGTTGAGGAAACTAAGGATGGAGAAACTGAGTCTAGATTTTTCAGTCTTAATAATAAAGATTAATGTCTCAACCAAGCCAGAGCTGGTGCAGAGAAATAAGCTGGTACTCAATTGTTTGTTCCTATTGCAAAATGTATGTCTTAGATTTGAGGAGAGCTTCTTCCTCTGTGTGGAAACATGCACCTCAAAAGTGCAAACTAAAAAATGTAGAGTTCACTCAAAAGTGAAAACTAAAAAATGTAGTTTTCTCCAAAATAGTTCTTTATACTTTTCTTCCCCCAAGAAAGTTTCTGTGCTGAACAGTTCAGCTAAAAGTGAAACTTTGTTTTTGTTGAAGGAGCCAGCAATATTTATTCTGAATCAGTATAACAGCTCTCCTCTCATGGGAAGCATTCAGGGCCAAATGTCGTGTCCATGATACAATGCTGAGTAGAAATTACAGGGCTGTGGCTCACATAACATACCCTTTCCACTAGCCAAAATGAAACATGTCATTGTGGAAGGATAAATGGCAATCTTTGGCTGTCATGCACTAGGATCTTATTATAGACACAGAGATAATGAAACTAATGTATCCTGAGGCAGTGTTGCTTAAAAGAGTATCAGAACAGGAGAATGTGTGCTGAATTTCATTTACTGAGACTTTTTCTGATGTGTTTGGGGCTAAATCTTGGTGAACTATATAGAGCCTTAGTCCTTCAGAAGTGAAGTGGTGTTTGGAAAGCTGGCAAAAGGATAACTCTGCACAGGGTTTGCCCACCTATTTCCGAGGCTTTTTTTTTTTTTCTGTCAGGAAATGTATGCATGCTTATGTGACCCTTCTTATAGTCCTTCATTGAGATGAACAAAGAAGAAGGTGGTCTGGGAGGAGCAGAACCCCATACAAGTTTTCCACAAAATGATTATATCTGTTAAGCAAGTGCTGGAGAGGATGGCAACAGCTGATCCAGAAACTCATAAGGTCAAATGATGCAATTTTTGAAGATGATCAGATGTGACAGAAATGAAGCTCCTCTTATAACTTATCAAGAGTATATATGTTTGGTTTTAGATACATTCTTGGGTATGAGATATTGCCTCGTGCCTGTTCCCTGCTGACAGACTTGTGTTTTCACTGTGCCACTTAGGACACCTGCATTTATTTCACAACTCCATCTGCAAGCAATCTGTAGGCTGGACTTCAGAGTCTGAGTGGGCACACCATCTCTGTCCAGCAGCTGAAATAACCTACTGTAATGTACAGGAAGCATGTTAATACTCATAATTAGCACATTTCTGGGGTCAGTACAGGTAAAGAGATTTCAAACACCTTTTAATTTTATCTGTGATAATTTCTTCATTTTCTGTCCACCTTTATTTCCTCTCACATTAGCTACTCCACATAACTTCCTCCTCATGCTTCAAATGCTGTGGTGTCACTGACAGTTGTAAAGGGAACAAAACAATCTAAAAAGAAAATTGTGATATGGAAAAGCTGTCTTAGGAGGGTATTTTTTCTTTTTATTAATCCAGGAAAATAGCTTGAGACATTTAGAAGGGGACACACCTTATTCTGTTAAAACTTTGATGTTTTTGTGATCCCAAGAGTTTTTAAAAAAACTGTATAAAGTCCCATGCCCATTGGTCTACATGGTGTTTACTATCTACATTAAGCTGCTACTCCGAATCAGCATCAAGGACTGAATGCTGTTGTGCCTGGCACATTTCAAATATATAAAAGGTGACTCCTGTCTTCAGAGTTTAAGCTTTCAATCTGACTGGCTTACTAGCATGCTATAACAGTCCTGTCTCTGGCATGCTGATTTGTGGCCTTGATCAAATCACTTAGCCTTTTACTTGCTTAAAAAAACTACTCCTGCACTTGAATGCATGATAAGTCAATGGAGTCACTCTGTGCAGAGGAGGTGTGTAGGACTGAAAACTCTTGCCATTCTAGTAACATCCCCTTTCTGAGGAGCCTATTCTGCTTTACCCCCTGGCTGAGCTGCTTGGGTAAGAGCTTTTTCATCCATTTATATCAAAATGAGTCATTCTAAAACTCTCCACCCAGTATTTAAGCTACCTGGTTTCTTTGGGTTGATTCAGATTTGGGAGAAAGCATAAAGATGAGTTCAAATAGCATATCTGACTGGGTGACAAGTTTGATTAGATGACATGGATGTCTCCAAGGTTGGAGTAGACTGAGCTGCAAACCTTTGAAGTCAGCCTATCTGTACCTAAAGAGACCTATTAAGATATACTGCCTTAATCCTTTTATTTATGGAGTCTGAGCTACATTCTTGGCACTGAAAACTAGAGTATGCTGCTTCTTGTCTCTGCAGACTGATACCCTTAAAAATTTCAGAAAAACGCACTGACTCTTCCAGATGAAAGGTCAAAACTGGCCTATTGCTGTCATCTCTATGTTGTTTTTAAAAGAGATTTCAAGAAAGGAGAATATTTGGGTAGAGGTGAGAAGCAGAATAGTGGTGCAGAAGGAAGGATTGGAAACAGAAGGAGCAAAAAGTATTTGGTTTGAGTAGCAAATGCTCACCTAGAATGAGCAGCAGTGGAAATGGCAATTGTGGAAGGCAATCTTATCTTTGATGAGGATGGAACATATGTGATGGGAAGATATGAGCCATGGAGCAGATCAGATGACTGCAGCAGCTGAGCTGTGAATAAGGTGGAGTTGAGGAAGAGAGCTGCTGGGAATCCTAGGTGGAAGAAAATATAGTGTCAGAGCTCTGGAGGAGTCTCTGGGTGAGAATGCATAAATATTTAGAAATGGGAAAAGAAAAGATGGAATAGAAGTCAGTGAGCACTTGGATGTTGGAAAGAGTAAGAATACTACAAAAAGTAAAAAAACAAAAACAAACCCCTTGCTTCTTTGGGAAAATTTTCACATAAACATACCTGTCCACAGAGCTAATAGCTACTTACATATTTTAACTCTGTGTTTTACAGTGTTGGCCTTGTAATCCATTTTTCTTCACAACTCAGTGAAGACCTGACTTCTGCAGCAGTTCAACATAGTTTGAAGGAGGCCTCTGAGGACAAAGGCTAAAAGCATCTCCTATGAATTTCAGCACAATATGTACTTTTAGGCAACTCTCACCCTTCACAGATATTTGTCTAATTGCAGTTATTTATTAATCTGAAATGTAAAGTGTCCAAGAAGACATTGGACATTGGCAATTTAAGCTATTCTCTCAACCTTCCCTGAAGGTTCATCCAAAATAGACCCTGAATGTTTGTCATTTGTCAAGGATTCAATAATTGGCAGGAAAGGATGGCTTTGGGCACATATGTTCCTTTCCTCCCTCTCTCTCCCAAGGACTGTGATCTTGTTTAGTTTTGTACTGTCATGTCAACTCTTCTGTACTTGCTAGGGTTCATCTTGTATCTTGTGATGGTGCTGCAGAAGGTATTCTTGTCACCTTGAGCATTTTCCACTCTTTCCTCATGCTGACTGCTGTTTCCATGGAACTCTGTGATGTGTTTTATTCAAAGTACAATTTGTAGAATGTTTGCTTAGAACAGAGGAAGAGAAAAATAACTTCTTCAAGACAGAGTGAAAGAAAATATACTGTAAATTAAAAAAAAAAAAAAGTCACTCTCTCTAAATCCTAATCTTCAGCTCTACTGTATCCCAAATTAATGCCATTCTGTTTAGGACTGAAGTGTTCAATGACAACATGAAGGAAAACATGTCAGGTCTCAAACCCAGAACATCAAATATTTCCACTTTCCCTAATTATCACCCAGCCTTACCAAAAAACAGATGGAACCACTTTGAAAGCTTTGTGTGTGTGCCTGTGTGTGTGCATATGCATATCTGTCTTACGAATGGCTAATTCAAATCAAACTTGGGATTCTAGTCAAGACAACAGCTTCACTGCCTGAACCAGCTTGTTTCTGTACACTGATCCTTACCAAAAAGAAGAACTGCAATCAAGTTGCATTCAACTCCAAAGAAAAAGAATAAACCCCACACTTTCCAATAACAGCCCACTATGCCATACTTGCCTGTGTAACAAACATATGGAGCAGCACATACTCTGGACTTGATTCTGATTGAAATTTCACAACTAACTCCAGCATCTGTAGCTTGACTAATGCAGCTGAAAGCTCAACCAACCTCTTCCCTTTCCCCTTATTCTTATTACAGGGCTACAGGATGAAACTTTATGCACAACAGGCAGAGAGATTCATCTGCTTATGCAGGTATGTGAAGCACAAGGTATAGGTGCCCAGGAGCACCACTGTTCTCCACATCCTCACAAGCTGTACTGGATTATCCAAAAGACAGTGCTGCCTACACCCATTCCTTCAGCTCAGCCATGCTGAGAGCATTTTAAATATTGCAGCAGCATAATTCTGGTCTCTTCCAAGACCTTGCAGTGTTGTTCATTACTATGAAGTGTCAGGAATTCAAAGGAAGAAACATGTGAGAACAAAAGTAGGTGCCTCCAGCTTGCAGCAGCAGTGCTGCTAATTGGGACACTTGCAAAACAATGTCATATGTGTCATTGACTTTTACTAACCACCAGAAACACCTCCAGAAAAATATAAAATGCTCATATGATGTTTTTACCCCCAGCTTACAGCTGTTTTATGGTGGCTGTCTCTCTTGTCCCTCAGAATGGATATTGTCCAGAAGTATTTACAGACAAAAATGATCTTATAGAACCCCTCACAATGGGACACAGGCATTAAGGAAAAATAAAACAAAGGAATCCCAAATGCAATGGAAAGAGCAGTTAAAAGGCAGGGAGGTAACATATGTGCTTCTCCGCCTTGCTCCAACTGGGTGACACACTAATAGGTTTCTTATTCTGCTTTCTTCTGCTAAGAGACTGGAAGACATATGTCAGTTTTCCACCTTAACTGTGCATTTTCTAGTTTGTTTGGATTTATGTCATAACCTTAATGGGATTTAAATGGAATTTTTATATGTGAATAATATTCTGCATTAATGCAAGAACTTTAGGTTGCTGTGCTACCAGCTTGATTTGCATAAAGGTTTTTAAATATGAAAGAAGAATAGCCAGGCTATTGTACATGGCAACATGAAAAAAACCCCACACTGCCATTATAGTAAGAGGAGAAGACAACTTCCCCAAAACATTGGCTTGTGAAAGGGTTAATTCTCTGGCTTTTAGGTACAACTGGGTGTGAGAGAAGAGCTCAGAGGTCATGCTAGTCATGAATATTTAGTTGCTGGAGGGTCTAGGCTGGATTAAATGGTGCAGCTGGAAGGTCAATGTCATAGGTTTATACTTTATCATAAAAAATTTTCTGTTCTAGTGTCCTCTCTGTGTTCTGCAAATGTAAATTGTCTGCCAGTGCATAGCTCACATGATGTTGCACACACTTCACACACTGAGGTGCAGAAGTGTCTGTTTCCTTTAAGTATGTTGCAGAATTTGAGATATCATCTATAAACAATAAACACAATAAGGTGTCTCATGTTGAAAAGTGTGCCATTATGCAATTACGTATTACATATGTTTAATATACATTATGTTGTCCTCCTATTTCCAAGTCCTCGTTTACCCTTGAGTATATCAAGTAGGAGCAGGAGAATACTTGTTCCTTTGGAATTTCTTCAGAACACAAATCTGGGGCACAGAGAGTTCTGAAGATTCTTCCTGACAATTTTTTGGGAGTACCACTTCAACTCTTACTCTTAGTGCTTAGCCTTAAACCTTTGCCTTTATTATCCATTTGGTTTTCCACGCCTCAGCTGTGTGTGAGCAGTTCTGAGTTACTGATGGTTGTACAGTCAGGGAACTTTCCTGCTGGCATGTTATTCATTCTTAGTGTACCATTATTATTTTTAAATGAATTATGTATATAACACCTTTGGTGTACAGACTACTCTGCATGTGAGTAATAAAGTACAGCCTTTGTTCAGAAGAGCTGACAGTCTAAGGGATTGATCCAGTAAACAGTTATTCATGGGTGATTTGCTTAGCCTACTGTTGTGAGTAATCTGTTGATCTGGCCCCAAACTAATTAGATAACTTGATGAAAAAACAATAGGACATATCATGTAGAGCAGGAGGGAAGGGATGAAACACAACAGTACATAAAGACCTAGGAAAAAAGAGGATAAACACAGCCTAGTTTGGATTTGATTCACTTCTCTGTGGCAGTGTCTGCATGGAAATGCTGTAAAGCATGGAGCTTGGGCCCTGGAATGAAGTATCTGATTTCCTTCAAGCCTTAAATTTTGTTGTGTGTTCAACTTACTCTCATGGGAGGCGGTAGCCTTGTCTTGACCTACTTATTTTTTTTGTGATCCATTTCTGTAGTTCCAGAGCAGTCTTCTCAATGTTTTTTTGAGAGTAGGTGAGATAGAATATACACACACAGGTCTGAAGAGCATTGGGGTGGGCTGAATTAAAACCACTGGCAATGGCAAGGATGGTCAGTGGCTCAGTTCTTGAGAATGAGTTAGTTCCTTGTCCATGTGGAACAGAACTGCAGCAGCCAGGTGTGTGTATGACTGTCATGCAAAAAAAGCTTTATCATGGGACAATACTACTTTGGAGTTGAGAACTGGCCCTTTATCTCATACAGAAACAGAATATGCAGTGTCAGTCTGTCAGAACACTGGTCTTGTGTCCTTTCCAGGGATTCCTGCAGGGCAGGGGGTCAAGCACTAAATTTGAGTTGTGAGATTTCATGTGTTGTTACAAATGAGTTTGAACCACTTTATCAGGATTGAGGCCTGGAAAATCACTGTTTGAGTGTATTTAATGTCTATTGAATAGTAATCTTTAGTTTGTACCTAATGGTCCTGTCTGTACTGCTGTAAGTGATGCTTGGACTTGCAGAGACCTTGTTTGCGTGGGTTCCACATTTAAAAGCTGCAGTAAGGTATGAGGACCTTGGCAGAAAGAAGCCAAACCCAAACCATTCATTTTTGTCTGGGAGGTGACCCCTGGTAGTTTATCAGTGGAGCTGGGCAGTGAGGGGCTGAATGGAAGTACCTGTTGCTGGCTTTGGAAGCCCCTGGCTGATGGAGCTCGTGACATCTGCTTACAAGCACCCTTGAAGCAGTTTCCTGGAACCTGGCTTCTGTTTACATTTTCTGTGGGATCTAAGCTAAAGGATCTTGACAAGAAAAGTCCACTTATAATTATGGGCAAAATGAGTGTCTCAAATGAATATCCAAGATGCTCATTTCACCGACTGGTGTTGTTTACAGTATGGAAAGGGCCACAGGTGGCTCAGAAATAATAATCTGGTATTTATGCAGCTGACCACTGTGCTGGAAAAGAGATAGATGTATTTCACTAAGTTGGTCCCAGATGGAAAACTTTTCTTTAATGCAGAAGTAGATCAATTCTATTCTTACTCTAATGTAGAAGTAAGTGGGAAAATGAAGCAAAATATGGGAAAACATCAAGGTGTTACGCAAAATAAAATATTGATTGTAAAAATCCCAAAACAAAACTGGCTTGCTGTCTTAATTTTTCTCTCATGTCTAGTTATATGGAAATATGTCTTCCTGCTCTTACATCAAATTAAACTAAAACTTCCCACTACAGAAAACCATTTTGTTTCCTTTATATTTTTTTTTTTAGCAAGAAACATATATCTCTCAAAATCTGCAGGGATAAAAGTTTAATTATGTCTTAGTTGCTTGCTGTGATTTTGAAATCAGTGCTTTAGTCTGAACAAGCACTTGGTGGGTTGTAAAATGACATGATGAATATTTCTATTTCTCATGTTAAAATCTAGGTTTTTTAGGTAATTGACAATAATGGAGTTGACACTGGATTAACAGTTTTGACCTGAAGTTGATACCAGGAAGGGTTTTCTTAAGAAATGAATGATTTTTTTTTTTTAAAGGACCATACTGTGGGAGAAAATATACCTGCAGCAGTAAGGATTCATCCACTCATGTTTTGCATGACAATCAAGCTGAAGATAAAGATATGTGAATAAGCTAAAACCCACACAAGCACTTTTTATCTTGGTAGAATTTTATGAAGACTAGGTTGTTGGACTGCATAGAAATAAACTATAAAAAAACCACAAACTGATACAGAAGTAGAAGTTTAGACACAGATCATGTGAATAGGTCAGTCCTAAGAACAGCAGTCTTGACTCCATGCTGAAAATGATTGATGAAACTGGAGGTCAGCACTGAAATGCTGGGAAGTTTCTGGGCCATGCCAGGGTGAGGGACAGAATGCAGGGACAGCTCTGAGGAGAAATAGTGTTGTTGCTGAAGGGTGGTGGTTGGGCAGATAAAATGAGCCCATGATGCAGGGGACTTGGGTAGAAATTGGTTGGGGGAGTCTTGGTGGAGCTTGGTGTTAGAACTTGGCATAGAACTAATTGATGGCAGGGTCTGTCACTAGAAATGTTCCTGTCTTGTGGCCTCCTGGCTGGGGCCAATATGGTCTGATGTTTAGAGGATCTGTGTTTGTGTTTCTGCCATGTCACATCAGAGTATTGTTCCACAGTGTACCCAAATCCTGCAGAGTGCCTCCACTTCTAATGCCAAATCTACAGAAAACTAATTAATAACTCTTTCTCTGAATGTGAATGTTCTAAAAGATGCTTCTGGGCTTGTGAATGGGCCACTTATATTGCCTCCCTTACAGATACCCTCCTCGGGGAGACAAAAATAGGAATGAGTGTGCTCAGAAAAGTTTCTTTTACCCTGGGAGATGGTATTTCCATGTCTCAAATCAGACAAACTTTTTCCCTGTGAGTTTCCAGCCCCCTTTCAGCCCTGGACATAAGTAAAAACGTACTTTAAAGATGGAAATAATCTCTATGACTCCAGAATCTGAAAACCAGAGTCTCAAGGAATGAATTTAGGAACCACTGCCCAGAAAGGATGAGAATCAGCTGTACCACACTCTGCAAGTCTTGTCCCATCTCCAGATAAAAACTGGAGAAATGCACGGGCTCTCATGCCCCAGCACAGCCATTAGTTTGTGTCTGATTCTTCATCACAGTAACTGGTGTTTAATGCATTCCTTCCTATGATACGGGTTGTCTCAGAGAGAGAGGGAAATGCAAAGATTGAAGGTTGGGACTTGCTTTTGACCAGAAAGCTTTTAGAGTTAAGCTTCCTGCTGGGCAGTCCTGATATGTGAAGAATCAATTGTGCTAACTGCTTTAGGGAAAAATATCTAATCACTGCCTCAAAATAGTTCCCTCTTGGCTGTGTTAGAGCCTTTCTTGTAAAAAACTGAGGGCTGAAATGGGAGGGTGAGCAGGATAGTAGCACTCTGAAACACATTTTAGAGAGAGGAGTTTGCTGTTTGTGGCAAATGCTGTAATACTTTTCTCAGATCTCTGTAACTCTCTCTTCTATAACACAAACAAATTCAAATGCATCTCTACTAGATGGAAACCAGTTTTCCTGTAATGTCCTGTGTGTCTGATCTTCAGTTTATTTATATAAACAGATTTCTTGCATCTTCTGTTTTGATCTTTAAGATTCACTGACAACCACTTGCCTAATGAGTGTGTATGAACCATGTAACACAACAGTCATGGTGGGCTGATCCTTATGGTAGCAGTCAGCATGGTGTGTGTGTTTCCATCCTACTTCCTCAGACAAAGTAATTGATGACAACAGGAAAGTACCAAATGTCCTTTTATTAAAGCATTTTTATTTAGATACTGTTTTTAAATATTGTTTTACAAGAAGAGCTTTGGGTTTTTTTGTTTGCTTTTTTTTTTTTTTTTTTTTTAAGGGGTTTGACAAAGATATGCTAGCAATAAAATGAGTAGAAATAAGAGAGTGCTGTGGGATCCCAGGGCTACTTGACTGCTAGAGTAGAAACATAGAATTGGCTCATCCACCAGTGCAAAGTGACTTCAGTCAAGCAATGCTGATTTATGCCAGCTGGTGATTTCTTGTTTCCTGGTAGCCCTTTGTTTTCAGTTCTGCATTTACATATTTGGCTTTTGTGTGTTTACTGAACATGATGGGATGTGTAAACTGGGCAAAGAAGTAGAAAAATCACTTGATAAAGGTCATGGGAGGGGACATCAGAGGGTGATGGAGCAGTTTTCAGCTCTGCTAGCATTTTCTCACAGAAGACTCTTGCAGTTCTTTCCCGTCCTTGCTGATTTCTCTAGTTGAGCTGTAGGTTTATAATGTCTATTTGAGGGCTGATTAAGTGCTAGTAACAGGAAGTTTTGTGTGCTTGTGGAGTTTGAATGGATCTTGGGATTTTGTACAGGATTACTATAACAGCCATGAGGAAGAAATATCATAAATAATATATTCAGAACAGTTCATGTATCAGCCTAGAAAATAAGATTCTTTTTTTTCCCCATCAGTTTCTCTAGCTGCTGTTAGTAAGGTCTTACAGTGGGAAAAAACCTTCATCCATTGATCAGTGGGTTATGGCTGGATTTCTTTCTCATTTGGTATTTCAGTGCCATACATAATTATGCTTATTGTTAACAATTTCTTATTGACCCCTCTTACTTCATCTCCTGTGTGTTTGTGTTTCTGGCCTGTTATATGCTCTTCTTTTTAACACACTGGTGAACCTGCAGACATACTAGAGGTTCAAATAATCTTTTTGAGCTCAGTGATTATGTTATGATCTTAGAAATGGATACACTAAAAATATAGAAATAGAAGTAAAAAAGTGAAAGTAAAGGCAAAAATGAAAAGAAAAGCAGAAAAATTTACACACTGAGGAATATAGTTTCTGGGGTATATTTAGTAGTTTGATTTGAGCATGGATTGCTTGAATTTTTTCTACCTGATTACTCTTAATCAGTGCTGAAATAAGTGGGATAAACTGCTTTCCCTTGGGATGGTGAATATGGTGGTGTTTAAAGAACTTTTAATAAGGATGTAATTCAGGCCTCAATGGATGCATAGATAAGAAGCAAGGTATACTAAATGTTAATCTGTTTTGCCCTTCCAGTGAGGTCAGGTTAACTCAAATTCATGTGCTTCTCAAAGAAACTTTGGGCCAAGTGGTGTACACTGACCTACACTTTTTTAGTATGGCTTGGGTCAAATGATTCCTGTGGTTTATAATCAGTTTAAATTCTGATAGCTGCATTTTGCTTTTTTTTTAAAAAAGAGTTAATTTTAGTTTACAATTCTTGCTTTTTTTTTTCTTTTTTAATCTCACAATAAGAAAACAGAGAAAATCTGAGTTTGAGGAAAGTTTTGTATAGCTTTAGTTAAAACCTCCTAGCACATAAAACTACCAAGGTAAATCAAAAATTCTCTGGCCAGGACATTTTTTTTGTGACTAAAACCAGTAAGAAGAACATGCTTTCATGACTGATACAGCAATTAAGTAGTTAGTGAAAGAAGTCAGAGTTTACATTTGAATTCTGGTAACCCAGTATCAAAAGGATAGGTCTTAATGTTGTTGATAAACATTAAACAAGAAATATATCTTCTTTTCAAATTCCTAGAAGTCAATTATGTGATTTCTTACGATCATGTCAGGTACTGTTACAGAAAGCTGAGCTCTTGTGACTGTTCCAGACCTGTTTGATGTTACTGGGCAGCCTGCCAAAGTCTCCTTTCTGTATGCCAAGATGGTAATTATTGACACTTCATAGGGAAAGGGTTTCAAGGAACTCACATCAATATTTCTTCCACAGAAAAAACTGGAAATGCCGCTATAGTAAAGAGATCTTGAAATCCTTGGGGATTATATATTCCTGGACTGAATGAATACTAGGGAGTACTAAGAAAGTTAACCTCAGGCAGACAAAACAGAGCCAGTGTGCAGAATCCTGGAGTGGAGCTTGAGCAGAACTATTTGAAGACAATAAATCTGGTGAGCAGTGGGAGTGGCTGAGAAAACCTTGAATGTGCAACATGCTGTCTTTCAGGGTTGAAGGTATATTATAAATCAAAACTAGCACTCAAGAAGCAACTGAGAGGCTTTATTTTACAACTCAGGAGTAAGTCACAGAGCTCAGGAGGAAGAAGCACCTCACACTAGGAAGGTTGAAGCCATCACTTTCTGTGCTTTCAAGGTTTTATACCACATTTGTACATGGCATTTGACTGCTTGTCTTGGATTTTCATCACAGTCTCAGGAGTCAAATTAATTTGATTTTGTAAGTTTTTAGAGTGAGGAGGGATGTCTCACCAAGTAAGCAGATTTTAGACCAGAACGTGAAGTTTCTGGTCATTCTGATCCCTTTCAGGCATGAATTTCATCACTGGCAATAGCTGTTATGCTGGGCTCCTCTCCTGCTTGTGTGAAATGGATGTGCTTCCCTACTGTGACTGACAGCTTCACAGAGGTGGGCAGAAGTTTATGTAGGTTGCCATGAAGTGTTCATACTTGGCCAGCCCTTAGCCACAGTGATTCTGAAGGCAGGCTGAGAGCATTGGGATTGTTTGTTCTGGAGAAGAGAAGGCTTCAGGGATAGATCACAGCACCTTCCAGTACCTAGAAGGGCCTCCCAGAGAGCTCAAGAGAGACTTTTTGCAAGGACATGTGGTGATAGGACAAGGGGTGATGGCTTTGCACTGAAAGAGAATAGATTTAGCTTAGATCTTAGAAAGAAATTTTCCCTATAGGAATGGTGAGGAACAGGTTGCCCAGAGAAGCTGTGACAGTGGAAGTGTCCAAGACCAGTTTGGATGGGGCTTTGAGCAATCTGGTCTAGTGCTAGGTGTCTCTGCTATGGCAGAGGATTTGTAATGAGATGATCTTTAAGGTACCTCCCAACCCAAGTAATTCTGTGCTTCTCTGATTTCTCTCCTGCACTGTTATTTGAATGCTTTAGATACTTGCATATGGTTATCACATCCTGCCCCCTGCTCACTGTTTGTCAAACTCCATATGCTTAAGAAGATGCTTAACTCATGTTAATTATTCCCTACATATCCCAATGTGTGTCACTTGTAATGCTAGCAAATAATTCCATGAAAAGCAGAAATTACGAAGTTTAAATTCCTGCAGATATTTGCACTTGGGTCTGCTGATTTCTATTTAAAAAGAAACTCTTGTTTCAGTATCCCTTGGTTAGAGTAGCAAGAAAATTTTTCTTAAGTTGCTTGAAAATACCAAAGACACTTAAGCAATTTTAAAATTTGTTTGAAGTTAGAGTGAAAGTTACAGAGGAAGGGAAACAGACTGATAGACTGACAGGAGGCTGAAGAGATAAGGTGAGTTGTGTAGGTCTTATTTATTTAAGAAACACCTGAAAAAGTTAGAAGGAAAAGTTTATATGGTAACTGTTACATTTATATGATAAATGTTACATTCTCTGTATCTGTGCTCAACACCTTCATTGCAGTGCTAACCCAAGTAGCCACGCAGAAGCTATACCATTTCAGGTTATTTTAGCTCAAAGCTCAGCCCAAGGAGTAAGAAAGGCTTGATATAAATAATTAACAATTTCATGTTTTAAGGCAAGCTATAAGTGATGGTGATTTAGTGCGGAAAGTGCAGCCTTACCCGTGGTGGCTCAGGAGCTGACTGCCATGCAGCTCAGAGGCCTGTGCAGGGTGATGGTGAGGGTCAGGCAGGGACAGGGACCCTGTCAACACCCCAGCCAAGCCATCTCCTGCTTTTGCAGCTGTATGCCAGCAGCTCTGGTCACGTGCTGTCAGCAGGAGTGTTTGTATTAGCACAGGATAGTCAGGTCTTTGCTGCTTTATGAGCTGGAAGGTCAGCTACACTTGAGCTTCAATCTACCATCGCTTGCCCTCCATTAAGTCAGCTGCCTGAAGCTTAAAGCACAGTTTAGTCTGTGATGGAAACTTATGGGAGTCTGCTCAGGGGCAACACTCAAGCTATCCCTCAAACTAATTCGACAATCCCCACGAGACAGCAGGGGTTTCTTGAGGAAGATACCTGATGCCAAGAATGTGTCTATGCAGCCCAGAATAGCTCTTTATGGTGCCATAGTAGGAGGCTGGAAAAGTCATAGGACTGGCCCAGGGATGTCTGTGATGGGGACAAACTGTTTTGTTGAAAGGGGACATGCATTTTGTTATTGGGGAGTAACAAATGAGTGTGTAGCAATCATTCTTTTTAGTACTAAGAGCAACTATATTACTGTAGTTTAAAAAACTTGCTCACCAGCCCTGTGAAAAACTCTAATGAAGAAGTAGACAAGGAGAAGAGAAAGGTGGTGATGCTGTCCTTAAAGAAATAATAGACTGTTTAAAGTCCTTGGCAACAGCCTACCTAAGCTGCTGGACTTGGCACCAAACCAGGAAAGGGTTGGCACCTAGTCTGGTGAAGGGGAGAAACGATTTCAAAATGTGCTTTCTGCTCAACTCTCAGCCTGCCCTGGGCTGTTTTCTTGTGCTGCAGCAGGGCCTCAGCTTTGCCCTGCATTCCTGGGAGTTCCAGGGGCTGCAGCGCTGGGGACAGGACACCGCCTCCCAGACTTGGAGTTCTGGGCTGCTGGGCACTGGGTTCCTGTGCAAGCCTTGGCCATGCTGCCACCAAAGGTGGCATGGGACATGTTGCACCCCATGCTTACGCCTCCTTCTCCTCCCTCCTGTTTTTTCTTATTTCCTTTAAAATACACTACCCTGGTTTTCCAAACAGAGAGCAGCAAAATATTTCTGCTCCAAAGTCTTTCCTAGACTTCTCGAGTTGCACTGAGTTTAGTGAGCTTAACAAAAAGATGGAGACCTAAATATTTGGTTGGGAACTTCATATTTGTGAGTTGCTACCAACCACAGTAAAATCTAGTGGGGTTTTGTGCTGTACATTGCACTGCCATGCTGTTCTACTTAAAGTAATTAAAAGCATTTGTGCATTAAACAAAAAACCAAATAATAATAAAAAAAAGGTGCTAATCAGTTGTGTTTCAAAGGATGCAGACAGAAAAATGATGCTGTCTGAATGGTTTGGAATAGTCAGGCCTATTCTATTACAAGTCTATATCAGCATGATATAACAAAGGTAAAGATTTAAGGCAATTTTGACACCTTAAAGCAGAACTGTTAGCACTGCATAGACTTTCAAATCCAAAGAGGATTCAGCCTGCTCACTTACTGCCTTCCACATCTTCAAAGGACCATGGCTCTTTTTTAATCTTTCCGCTTTGCTGTGAAGCCATAGGAAGTTATTGACTTTACAGGCAGTTTTAGTACACAATCAAGCACAGAAAAATGCTGGTGTACTCTGAGGCTGAGTTCAAATCTTCGTCTCTTTATGTCACTCCCCTCTCTGTGCTAAAGCAGAATTTAAAAGTGCAGAACAGATGGTGAGCTGTTATACAATGTTTTGTTTTTTGACCCCCTTGTTGAGCCAAGATTCTCTGAAGACTTTCAGGGATGCTTTGGCTACCTCACACATTTTCCAAATGTAGTTGGAAGAAGTTTTCCACAATAATATTGCCTGATTATAATTAGATACAGTTTGAACTCTGGATCTGAGCTCTGACATTGCTCTTCTTGGAACAGCTCTGGGGTAAGTGAAGGCTGGAGGTCTGCCAGGGAGTGGGTTTGCTCACTGGTCAGTGTCTCAGTCAAGTGCTGCCTACTTTCCTTTCAGGCCAAGTGCAAGAGCACTTGAATTTCTCCTTGTTTAATGCCAGAAGGTGCTTAAATCACCAATCTCCCTGGAAAAACTGGAAGAGGAACTGAGTCCTTGTGTTTGAATGGGTTTTCCCTGAGCTCTGGGAGCACAGACCTCTCCTCAGTTTCACTGGAGTGAAGAGCTCAAGTTCCTCTGCCAATCAAGAAAGAGATAAAAGGTGAAAAAGAATAGAAAGCCAAGAATCCAGAAAGGCAACTGCTGGGACTGTGGCCCCAAGTGGGTACTCCTGGAGGCCCTTCTGCCCACAGTGGGCCTTGACTTGAGGCTGAAGTTGTCCTTCACCATGTCCATTGTGAGAGAAGGAGGACTTTGGGTCCATTCTCACATTTGTATCTGTATGAAACAAGCTTTCCCTTCCTCAGAAATCCTGAATATTAGCTAATCTAGATTCTAAAATAATGTAACATAAGTATGATGAAAAGACTGAAAAATCCCACACTAAACTGTGCAAAGATCAGGAATTCAGTTTGGCATCCTGATCCTGACTGTTCTTCAGCAATGGAGCAAATCAGTTTGTCTGTGTCCTGCAGCTCCTAGGGTCACACTGGACAAACTTTCCTCCCAAGACTACACATGGCTTTTTTTTTTTTTTTTTTTTTTTTTTTTTTTTTGTTTTAACTGTATGAGATACCCAGAGGGAGGAGCTCAACTGGATATATTTTCTCATTCTTTTATTTGTTTTCTTTTTGTCTTAGCACCTGAATGGTTCCTTGAAGAGCACCTTGAAAACCTTCTGTGCTGTATTGATAGAAGTTCTGCCCTTTAGCAGAAGCTTTTGATGAAATCTAAATAATAAGACATGAAAATACATTAACATAAATTAAAGGCATAAGGTCCTAAAAATATACCAGTGATGACAAGTAGTCACTTGTTTTGGATATCCCCATTTTGGGACATCTAACTGGAAACATTTAGAATTGTCTTGACTATACAGACGAGCTAGGTGCTCTTGTAAAATTGATATAGTGAGAGGTTTTAGAATGTAAATATTTTAAACCCCTCAATACTTTGAAATTCTTGAACTATGGATTTAAGAAGTTTATGAATTACATACAGAATAACTGATAAGTAAGGGTTCTGTTTTATCTAGGTCTTACTTAGCCTCTGTCTTCTCTATTTGGAAGTCAGGACAAGCAGCATTAATTACATTTCAAAATGTTTCTAGATTTGGAGGACTTTTGTATACCAGTTGAAAATAATATGAATGGAGGACTAAAAGCCTGTTTAAACATGTTCAAGGGATAAAAGTGTTAGTATCTACCTGAGCTTTACTTGATGTTGGAGAAAAGTCATTGTGAAATTAAAAATAGTCTAATGAAAAGAAAACACTTGGAAAGCACAGATACTTACAGAATCTACTGATGATAACTCTATTTTCATGGGCTGAAATTATACTCTGCCCTCTATAAAAATGAAAAAAAAGGCCCTACTTCTGCAACAAGAAGAACGTTTGTTTTTTTTTTAAATATCAGGAGAGCTAAGCACTGCAAAGGGGAAGTTTCAGAGAAGAAAGTTTAATACACAGCTGAATTGGGCCAAAGGATTTGCTGTCATCTCATGGACCTATGGAATCTTATTTTTGGATTCTCTGACATGCCATGAGAAAGTCAGAGAAAGGGGATCTGTTAGACCTTTTATTTTCTCTCTCTTGTAATTTTTCACTTTGAATGTGTGAGCCTCACAGGATTGAATTTGAGGAGGATTTGAATGAGAACAGAATAGTGCTTAGTTTTATAAGTTTAAAGAGATTGCATTGAGTGAGCTACAAATTAAAGAGTTTGCCACATGAGATGGTAATCCAAAATATTGTTTTAAATGCCACCAGGACAGATGCAGGCTCAGTTGGAATGAGGTAGGAAGCTGTATGGCTGTGGCATTGTTGCATATTGAGGACAGGGGGCACACATGGAAGCTATGGAACATTGCTGAATGGAGACAAGTGTAGAGTTTCTCTGGTCCCACAGAAAATGCTTGTTTGTTTACTTGTATTTTTACAAGTTTTTTTATAGACCAGGACATACTTTCTTTCAGCTTAATGATCCTTTGCATCACATCTTTAAATATCTAGGATTTCCGGAGTCCAATTGTCAAAAAATTAAACTATTTCCCCTCTTCATTGAAAGCAGCAGAAGCTAGGAAAGTAATACAAGAGGCTCATGTTTGGGTTTCTGATAATTCAGCTTAGGATGTCAAAACTTTATCAGCCTTTGCTATCCTGAAGAAAGAAAACCAGCGATGGGCTCCTGCCCTCTGTCACTGTTAGCCTTGCATCCCAGTGCTTTTCTCACTTGCATCCATGCCACCATCCTCCTGCACCACCCCATCTGGGGCGAGCTGGTAAAATTTTGCATTATTGCTAGAATTCTAGTTTCTGTCTTTTACTTTTCAGCAAGAGACCTGGGGAGAATTCATTTAGTTCAGCTGAGGCATTAGCAGCCTCCTGTCTGACAGCCATTACACTATCATGACCTGTCCTGCACCTCTAATACTGATCTATTCATAGCTCTCATATCAGCATGCTGGGCAGGTTTTTATGCTAAATCATCTTTCTTCACTGGTCCCTACTTATACTGCAGCAAGTAAAAAGGCTTAGATTAGTGCAACGGGCAAATGGGTCTCTTTATGCCCTACCGTCTCAATGTGATTTTCTGAGTGAATTAAATGGATGGACTAGCAAGGCTGGCCCTGAGACAGACACACGCTGTGGGCAAGCTATCCCACAGAGGGAACCTTCCTCAGCCAGACTGTTTGGTGTTTTGTGATACTGACTAAGTCAGGTCAATGAAATAACTTCCACCGGCGGCGGTGAGCAGCGTTTGAACATGAGGCACCAGAGGTAAAGGATCACTTAAGCCAGCAGCCATCCCGAGAGCAGCCTGGCCCAAACTCCCGGTCCAGGGCTAAGCAGATCCTCGGCGAGGCAGGGGCAGGTTATCCCGGGGGCTCCGGGCGAGCAGGGATGCTGCGGGCACACGGCGCGGCCAGGGAGCGCGGGCTGCGGCAGCTGCGCCGGCGGGAGCGGCGAGCGAGCCCCGCCTCCGAGCGGCTTACCAGGATGAGCAGGGAAACAACAGATGGGCACAGGCAGACGGAGGAACACCAGGAAACACGGAAAATATTAGTCAGCATCATAGGCAGTGGTCTCAGCATACCAGAGGTCTAACTGTTGTCAAGTCTTTTGTAGGCAACCCAAAAAATTGAGGGCTTTAGAGATAATGCTGAAGGAAAATAATGAATTGTTTCATAGAAATTTACAGACAGTGGATCCTAAGCATCTGGGAGAGTTAAAGACAAAAGATAAATGTGTTTCAAAATTTATTATGAAAACCTTTCAAGCTGCCTAGTGGAAGATTTTTGTGGGTGGGCGCCTTTTAAGAGGTGTACTCTTGGTCCAGGGTATGAAGAGATTGTAGAAGGCCTGGAAATAACCCAAGAAGAACCTTCTTCTAAAAATGAAAGTAATGACCTTTAAAACATCAGTCTGGATAGATATGGGTGAAGAAACTGCTATATGTGAGGGCTAAAGAAAGAGAAGATTCACTTTTTAGAAATACTGAAAGAAAAGGGAAAGGAAGGCATTTATAGGACTTACTGGTGAAAAAGCAGGGAGGATTGCTGTGTGCACAGACAGAAGGTACCATCCGAGCAGCCCAGTGTTTCTTCTGGCACAGATAGTTCAGATCACAAACCTGCTCTATTGTTTTAATGAGAAGGGAAAGAAGACAAGATATAGCTATATAAAACCCAGCAAGACTTAATGTCCTGTCTGCATAAAAGAGAAGAAATCTCAGAGAAATGTCACTGCTGACAATTTTCCTCACAGGCTGAAAAAGAATTGGAAGTCCCAGAAAAAGTGGATGTCAGGGTGAATTTCTGAAGCATTGGTGGATGATGTTGAAAGAGACCTGAAAATGATAGAGAACAAGACCAGAGCTTGGGGAATCTTAGGCAAAGAGGGTAGACTGATGTAGGTGTAGAAACATAGAGGAAGAGAAGCAAAAATAACTCATTGGCAGCTCCACTCAAAGGAGGAAGAGTGGGAAAAGAGGAACAGCTAGAAGTGGAATCAAATAAGATCTCCACAAGGAGTGAAGTAGGAGAGGCTGTTGGCAAAGCAGCATTAGACTTAGAGAAATCCTTGTTTGTGTGAGAGTCATGATCTAGACAGACTGAAATTTGGAAGATAAAGAAGAGATGCACTCCAGGTACAGCAGTGGCTAGAGGTGAAGAGAGAGAAGAGCAACAGATATGAGATGAGGGATGACAGAATGGCAAAAACTAATAGCAGGGATGGTGTGTGAGATTGGGGAAATGCTGCGGATGGGTGTGTGGGCAGGCAATTAAACCAGTGCATCTTTTGATTCCGTTTCAGTTTGGATTCTGTGGCAACAGAAACCATTCTGGTTTGACACTGTTTTGAGCTTGATAACATTTCAGAATACTTGTGTAGGCTCAGCTCCTAGTCAAGAAAAGTAAAATATTCAAATCAATTTATTGCTAGTTGTAGTTCAACTTCCTGGAGGTAAAAATTGATGTGATACTCCAGAAAGATGGTGTTAGAGAAGGGTGGTGATAATATAAATGGGGAAATGTAGGCAATGGAGGGAGAGGGATAAAAATGGAAAGGAGAGGAGGAAGAGACTGAGATGACATCCTTGGGTGGTAGCAAATAGATTGGGTTAAAAAAGAAGGAAGATAAAAAAAGCCTTTTAAAAAATGCTGTGAAAATTTAAGATAAATAACGTTTGGGAATAATCCCATTCACAAAGAGTGCAAGGGATGTATGCACCTATTATGCAGCCAAGTAAAATGCAAAACAATGGAGCTGAAAATCAAGTCTGAGAAAAAAAGAAAAGCAGCTCCTGGAAGAATTGTTAAATAGAAGAGCACAGAAAAGCAAATGTCATTATAGATAAAATCACAAAGGTAAAAGTGACAGAGTTGCTAGTTCAAGCAAGCACAGGCTCTTATTTTTACATATTTTGTAATTTAATATAACCTAATGATGTCTCAAACTCAAAACAATTCAGGTAATTCAAAGCTAAGCCTTTGAAGACTGTAGGAATACAGTATATACATACATTCTCTGAAGCATTCATTTGGCAGGGAGCCTGGAAAATCCTGGTGTTTTGTGAATGCTCACATGTAGCAGTGTGCTGCCAAAATTTCAACAAGATGGTCTGACACAAATTTGCCATTGAATTGATGGCACACCTAGTTGGCAGGCAGTATTGGTTGGAAAAGAGAAATTATTTTCCACAGGGAATTCTGAAAAAGGAATCCCAAGCCCCTCAAACCTAACACCTTTTACTCAGATTTTCTCGCAATTTAAACAAGCAAACAAACAAAACCTTGAACCAAGAGCTACAGCGCTTGGGGATTTTGAGAAATTAATTTTGTTTATGTTCCTAGTTTTTATAAATGTGGATGTGAGTGGTGTTTCCCTGGTGCTCCTGAAACATGTGACGAAGGAAGGGTCTGATACCTTAAATCTGAGAACCAGATGACCTTTTGATATTTCAGGGTTTTGACTTATTTCTATTACTTTTATTTACTGCCTTGAAAAATTTTATTTAAAAGCTCAAGCATTCAACTAATTATGGCCACTGATAAGTTTTGCAAGTCCTGTGTTTCAAAGGAACGGTGGGGGGTAGGTGACTAAGGAGGAGAGGGTTTTATGGGGTTAGAAAGAAGCTGGCTCTTGGTGGGAGGGCAGGACAGCTTGTGAAGGAGCTGCTGTAAATTATTTTCAATTTTACATCTAGAGGATTTGGTCATCTTGTTACCAAAAGTCTGAAATACCAGAATGTTGTGAGCTATGTTTGGGGTCTCAGAAATCTTCATTAGACAAGACAGAGATTTATAAGTTCAGTGGATACAGACATGTATTAGGAAAAAATACTATGCAGGGTTGATTTGACTGGGCTACCATAGTGGAATGAAAGGTAATTTTCTCCTACTGGCTTTAGAAAGGCAAGAAAGTTGTGTAGCTCTCTTTCCTAATTCCCTCACTGTGGCTACTTAGTTAATTAGTCAAAAAAATGTTGCAGGCTCAAGAGACACTTGCATGCCCTTGCAATGCAAATTATGTCCATTTCTTCTGAAGAATAGTAAAGAAGTCTCTGAAAATCAGGGCCTCCCACGAGAGGATGGTCTGATGGAGGCACCAATACATGTGAGGTTGGCTCCAAGGGCAGTGTCACAGAGGAGAGAGCTGAGGGACTTCTCTCTCTGGTAAATACGAGGTGGGGAGGTAGTAGCAAATTGGAGGCTGGAGTATCACTTCTGAATGGTAATGTAAATACTTTGAGGAGACTATAGAGCTTAGTGGATTCAAGACTGAAAAGCTATTCATATTTTCATACTATAAATAATGTAGAATATTTAACAATACCTTAATATTGATGTTGGTAGCATACTGGTAAGCATTACTTAGCAAGTCAATGAGAATAATGTCAGACAAAGAGGTAGAAATCTTTTATCGTAGATATGTAATAATATTTTGCTATCACTGTTGAGGGCTCTTTCTAGCCTCTAGAAGGCAAGTTATTTTCCATGCTGATTTCCTCAGGATTAGTGTCAAGCATTGTTATTGTCTTGTATCTCTGCATATACTTATGCAAGTAGATGTGTTAATACAGTATTACATTGTATTGTTTAAAAATGTATAGAGATGCTATCTGGTCCAGCTGCTGTGTGGGCCAGTTACTGTTGTAATGCTTTATTTATATCATTGTGGGACACATTTGCTTTTAGAATTCGGCGCTAATAACATTTGAGAATGAAAAGATTAAGCTGTCTAGAAATGGAATAGGATTGCATTCCCTGGATAGGAAGTAAGGGTTGAAATTTGGAAATGTTCATTTTCTGTGTTGATGTCCTGTTCTGTTTAAGACCTTGAAAACTCCCCCAGAAGTTCTATGTTTGTGTATTATTTTGATAATATTGTCTTAAATTTAGTTCTAATGCCTTTGCCTTTTAAGATATTTGATTAGACTACCACATTAAGAGAAATGCTGAATTCCTCTACAGTTCAAGCAAGTATTTTTGGGATTGTATGTGCATGTTTCAGAACTGTAAGTGTATACACATTCACTCAGGTACATGGCTGACCTGGTCACATAGAGCTGCTTGTGGGTGTATCCATCCTCACAGTCTGTATCTTCTTGCAGTGCAAAGGCAATTGCAGGCCAAAGAGTAACAGCTGAAAGAGGAATCAAGGGAACTGAACTATTGAGCAGGGCCAAATAATTTAATCTGTTCCCCTTTTCAGTTGCTGCCACCCTGTTCAGCTGGACTGTAAACTGAGGCAACTCTCTCCTATTGTGTTGTTCTATATCACAAGATCCCTGTCTCAGGTAGGGCCTCTGGCCCTATCACATTCCAGATAATTAAATATACCTCATGCTTTAAAATTGTTTCCAATCAAATTTTGTGTTCAAGAATTATATTTTTTTTAAATTCAGGCTGTATGTGGGATAATAATTACTTACAATTATACTTACTATATTATATTACTCCTCCAGAAGACAAAGGGTTATGTTGGTGTCACAGAGCTCATTTAGCTGTTTCATATTAGCTTTTTTGTGAGAGTTTTAAAGAAAGGATGATTTGGAATGTAAATAAGGTAGGAGATGTTGATATGAGGTCAGCTGTGCTGCACGGGCAGGGGTGTAAGTGAAACTCCAGTGATACCTATTACAGATGAGCTATCTCTGTCAACAAACCATCTCCTTTCATCTTCCTTCCCTTTCTCAACTCCAGAGTAAAATGGAATTTGAACTTCAAAAAAGACCATGGTTCTTCTGGGGTAGATCAAATGTGTAAGAACAAAAATAGTCTTTATTAAAACATACAAGAGCTACCAAACATCAGTAGCTTTTGATTATTTTAATAGGACAGTAATGATCAAGTACTTTCCCTGCACAGCTACAGTGGTGGCCTGAGATAGACCAAATACTCTGTACTTTGGCTAAGGTGCTCATTGTGTTAGTAGTTCTTTTAAGACCTGAAGGCCTGAAAATACCCAGACATTGCAACACGTCCTGTGCAGGGCAGTCATTTGGAAGACTAGGATTAGCTGCTACAGTCCTGCACAAACACAGGTGAGAAGGGCTGGGCAGCAATTAAAATGCAAAATTTTTCACCCACAGATCATAGTAGGGAGCCAGTTATGTTGCACCAGTAGATGAAATCTTCTGTTACAGGTAGATGAAATCTTCCACATTTGGACTCTACTGTGAATGAATTACTGTGAGTGAATTAGAACTTCTTTTTTTCCATTTTACAGTGCTGTTTTCCTTATTTTAACAATGAAATGTAAATTATTCCTAGTGTAAGGTGATTCCAACTCTACCAGGCACCTTTTGTCTAAAGCTGGTATAATAGAGCCTCTTGTTTTTGAAAAACAAACAAACGTAACATATTCTGTGGAAGTAAAAATGTTTTCATCAGCCAGCTGATAAACAAAGTGCTGATGCAATGGGTCTGCAGAAGGTGATTAGGGAAGAATATATGGATCACATTAAACCAGTAGAAGACAAATTTGATCTGAACTAAGATTGATGGAATAGGCTTGAAGTTCAGGTTTTCTGAAGGAGGATATTCAGGATCAAACCGAGACAGTAAAGAACTGATGTGGTTATTACCCACTGTTCTTCTCATGGCATACATGATCAATGGAAGGTCATGAATGTTACTAACCTTCAGGTGAAGAGTCATTGCAGAAGGATTCCTCTGCGGATGTTTTGACTGTGTGAAACCAAAAGCCACTGTTCTTCTCTTCCCTGTTAATATGGACTTGATTCTTGTGGAAAAGTGTTGCAATGCTCACAAGTGCAAGGTACACAGACCCAGAGAGGAGCAGGATACACCTCTGTGAATCTCACATTTCATGGGCACAACATAATGAAGGAGAAAATAAAAAGGGTTCCAGACTGGTGCAGACACAAGACATGGTATGTGTCTGAGAATCTGCTAGAAATTGGTGAACAGAAATAAGAAACTAATTTTCATTCAACTATGAATAGTAACATCTATAGCCTCATTACATAGCCCAGCTGGTTTTAGAGCCTTTAGTCCAGTCTGGTTTGGGTGTGGAGGTGGGAAGAGAAAAGAAAAAATTCCCACCTATCTAGCATATGTGGAAACTTTGGAAATGCCTGAGCAGACAAGCATGTTGTCCTGAGATACTGCTGGGTGTGCAATAGCTAATGAAATCTTTACCTCATGGCTTTAAAAATCTGTAGATATCATTGTTTCCAATCCAAACATCTACAGGAAAGACTTGCAAAACTGTCAATGTCTCATTCAGTTAATAGATAGAAGAAGCAAAAGTATCTTATTCTGAGCTACATCCTCAGCCCCTTTATATTTCTCCTCATTTCAATCATATCACCTAGTTATGAAAGTGTGGCTTATATCTGAATAAAAGAGTTGCAGAAGAGAGCTTTGGAAAGCAATGAACTTAGATAAACTCAAGATGTTCAGACAACATTGGCCCTTCTTTCCTCATCTTTTAGATTTCAGACTAATAGGAAAGCCTGCATTTTCCAAAAGTATGGAGGTTTTGGATAGAGATGGAAGGGGGAGATGACAATAGTAGCAGACCTGTGGCTAGTCAGAGTGGAAAAATTTCAGTGTTTTTGGAACATATGTCTTATTTTTTAAGAAAAGATCCACCCTGCAAATTGCATGGATTTTTAGTAGAGACCCAATTCTTACATTGTTCTTTTTATTTGTGCTTGAGGAGTATTCCCTTTAGTGTGATTAAGGAATAATTGGATTAATTTTGTATTGTGGTAAATGGCATGGCATCCTTTTCATGGAGTTTCTGGTTCTGCAATTACATTTCTGCAGCACTGTCTAGCAGTCATGAAAGATTAGCTGTGTTTTCTTCTTCTGCCACGCACTTCTCTAATCTGTCTGGAACAAAAATAGATCAAGAAGTGCAGCTTTGTAGATTGTATCAAATACTTCTGTGTGTTGCTTTGTGACTGTTGGGTCATTCTTGGATACATAGGGTTGACATATATCTCTATAAGAATTATTTCCGGGAATATGTACCGTGCACTGTCACAGGGGTGTTCTCTTTCTTCCTTTTAAGTTCAAATTTCATAATTAGAACGAGATGAACAATAGCATCCTCACGCAGAAGAATAAAGATGTGCTCGACTCCTTTTCTACTGCCTTTGAAAGATGAATAAATGGGTATTTTCTGCAGCCTTGCTTAATCTTCTGTTCCTCTTCACACCTTGCTCCATTTTTGAGTATTTCAATAGGGATGCGTGAACAGCTCAGATAAGAGTCAATTCCAGAAAGAACTTCAAAAGAAAAAGGATGAGGCTAGGCAGCCTGGAGAATTCCTTTGGAAAACAAAATGCAGGTGTATTTCAGAATGTATTGGTAGTGGCCTTTGTGTTATTATTTTACTTTTCCTGTGTATGCACCTTCCTTCCTTGCTTCCCTGTTTTGTCTCTCTTCCTTTCCCTTTCCCCTCCCTCTCTTCCCCTCCAGCCAGGAGGGTGCAGGATACTTTAAGATCATGCATGTGTGGCAAAAGAAGCTGTTTCCCTTCTGTCTCACGTCTCTGCATGTTTAAAAGAGTACAAACTTGCACATTACTTACACAGTTGTTTCCATTTCAGGGGCAAGGGGGATTTAGCAGAGTGACTCTCGTTGCTGTTAATGGGATTTGTTCAGCTAAAGCCTTGTGCAAGCCAAACCTTTTCAAAAGAGAGACTTTCTTCAGAAGTACAGATAGACCTGCTAAAGATTCTTTTTATGAGATATAAGGCAAGATCTTAGAGCGTATCTAACAATTAAAGATTGTGAATGCCTTTTCACCAGTTAAAAGTCTTAATCTCACCATTATAGCCATATTTCCATTTGGCTAATTACTTCCTGCTGTGTAAAATTCTTCCTATAATTTCACTTAAAGGTATTTTTTATGCTTGTCTAAAATGACTATGCAATGTTATTGCATGATTTTTAAAGCTGAGCTTCTCAATTATTTAAAAAAAAAATATTTGCCAAGTAAATGTTTCTATGAAAATCATCATTACCCATCAAGTGATTTACTCCATGAACAGTATTTGCAGAGCTATGCAGCTGGTTGATTACTACAAAAAGAAAAATTACTCTAATAAATTAGTTGAGAAAAAAGGTAAAAATTAATTAAGATAATGTGTATGTTGGATAATATTTGTCCAGCTGTTGTTCAAATGCTATCAACTTTCATTTTGGTAGGCTTACATACTGGTAAAACAATTCTTCTATAAACAGTTTTGAGTTTATCCTGTGATCTGCCATCCCTTCTTGAAAAATGTTGTATAAATGATCATTATTATGATTGTAAATCAAACCTAATTTTAATTAGGAGTAAAAGATAATGGCATTTGAACAAGGAGGGCAGTGGGGCTGTAGATGAATTGAGTGTCACGTAGTCTGATGTGTGTACTCAGAGATAAACTCTAAATTGTTCAGAGTCTGGGAATAATGTCTGGCTCTGGGTGCAGTTGTTTGCTTGTTGTTTTTGTGAAGACACTAAATTTCTCCAAAACTGCTGGTGATGGTGCAAATACAAGTCATTACAAGAAATTTGTCAAGTTCAGTAGACGATATTTCCAACCAACACATATCTCAAGACGTATGAGTTGTTTTGTTGCATTGACCACAGTATAAATTAGATTACAAGACTTCTGTTCATTCTGTTCTAAAACATGCTATATGACTTATTTTATCACCATGAAGTAGTGTAGTAATAGAGAAAGATTTTGCTTTGAGTCTTCAGAAGTTTACCAATTACAGGTGAGTAGAAATTAGAATGAAGCTGGACATTCTTTTATGAAAATTCAATTTTTCATTAAAAAAAAATCAAAATACTCAGCACCTTCAGGGCTCAGAACCCCTGATATAACAAATACCTCAGATATATAAGCTGAAACATTTTTAAATTGTTGAAATATGCTGGATTTATTTAACGCAGAGACAAGTGTTTCCTATTCTGTGATCTTTTCCTTCTGTCTTTTGAAGGAGAGAAAACTCCTTCCTTTCCATGGGAAAACTTTTCTAAGCCTAAATGGGCAAAGGTGAAAAAAAAGGTAAAGTTGAAAGTAAAAAGAAATAGTGGAGAGGTAAAAAAAGAAGGTCTTTTTCTTTTCTTAGAAATTTGTTTGAAACAATTGACCTGAAATGATAGTGAGGTGATTAAATTGAGAGATACTGCAGACATTAATGTCTGTTTGCATTAAAGGGGAATGATTCAGAGCCCTTACAAATATGTGGGTAATCAGAGAGGAACAGCTAAATTTCAGGGTTGATAAATGAAAGCTAGTACACAATCAAAATGCTCACAGACAGTGCTAGATTCACAAACATCACTTGGATAAAAGAGCAGGGAATCATGGTAGACAGCCCCTTAAAACATCTGCTTAGTGTGATGTGCTATCTGGAAATGCAAATAAAACATTAGAGCAATACAGAAAAAAGTAAAAACTACTGTTTGTGTCAGTGCCATGTTCCCAGCTAGGCTATTGCATTCATTTATTGTCATTCCATGTGAGAAAGGTAACAGAAGAAGCTTAGGCACATGAAATGTGGGCAAGCAAATTTATAAAACACTAACAAATTAACAGAAGAGATGAAAATACAACAATATTTTTAAAGGAACACAACCTTTGAAACTAAACCTTTGGAATAAAGCACACGTTAAAAGAAAGCAAACATCTGATCCGCTGGCTGACGGCAGTGGCTGCAAACTGGGGCATCTGAACAAATGAATGCTTTGCCAAGTGGAGTATAAGAATGGTTACCAGTCCTTGGCTATTGATAAAGCCTCTGTTTTTTCTTTTCAGAACAAAACAAAAGCAACAAATAATAAAGGGCCTCCACTACAAATATAATTCTCTTGTTGTTTTCTATGTGTTTTAAAGGAGATGGTTCTTCTAAAACACCGCAGCATTCAGCTCGCTGGAGGCTGGGGCAAAACCGTTGCAAGATGTGCTCTTTCTCCTTCAGGTTGATGGAAACCTGATGAAGAACATTTTCCATAAATCTCCCACTGTCCCTCATCTCTTATGTGCAGATGTCATAAAAATTAGAGGCTGAAATATCTTCTTACGAAAACAGGATTTTTAGAGTGAAAAGTTTTTTTTTCTTCCACTTATCCTTGGGCTTGATTCCACTTCATCTGACTGAAGTTATGTGTTTTCAGATGAATGAAATAGGAATAAATTCTGTTTGTTGAATAAAACTTTTCCATCAATGTGAAATTCTCTAATGACAGAACTTCACAGAATTATGTGAGAAAACTTAATTCCAAGTCAGTGAACTCAATCAGCCTGTTGTTTGCCCCTTTTTCTTCTGACAGTAAAGGGCTGAAGTACTTCTATATGCTATTTAGTTTGTATTTGGCAACTCATTTTCTTTCTGTGTGGAAATAACAGTAATGGTTTGTGTGTTTATTCAGCTCATGGCTACCATTCATGCCTTAGCATTACCAACCTTTTATAGAGATGACAATATCTTCTCAAGCATTGAAATGTTAGTTCATGTGTGGTGCCAGGTAGTAATATGAAATAGAGTTAATACGTAGAATTTTCTGCCTGGAGTTACAAACACTTGCTCCAAGGGCCTGACATAGCAATACTCCTGAGAATATTTCAGAATTTCCAGCATGAAATATGAAACTTGTGTATTTGAATGATGTCTTCCAAAGATTCAAGTCTGGTAACACAAAAGCTTACCTCTCCAAAGCTAGGGCATGTACTGAAACACAGTACAGAAATATTCAAACATAATAGTGGCCATATATAATAAATTATTAGGAATATTTGTTTAGAGAGTAAAGGTTTTTTGAAAGGTTTGTTTTGAAATTATTGTTCTCTTTCCCTTGGCCTTAAACATCCAAATCCATCCCATCGTGGAGAAGGACATGAAACAAGATAGCTCAATTCAAAACAGAACAGGTGTGAAAAGAATGTGAAGAACCAGGATGTGACAGGTAGGTTTTTTGTTTTTTTGGGATTTTTGGCTTTTGAGGTGTTTTGGTTTTAGAGATTGGTTTGGATTTTTTTTGTTTTGTTTTGTAAGTGATGTGTCTTGTTTGTTTGTTTTGGCTGGGATTTTGTTTGCTTGGGTTTTTTACCCTCCATTTTGGGTGTATATATTTGTCAAGATAGGATCAGTTTACTGAACACACAGATAGAAGAACTGCTTGTGCACCAGCCATTCTAATATTGAACAGTTCTCAAAAGTAGGTCTCTGGTAGATGATATCTTTTTATACACTCTGATTTTCTATGGCACAACTACAGAATCATTGTGTCTCTAGGCTACTGCTTTATCACTAGCACATTAATCCTGCCAAATGCCTGTTATATATTGTGCCATGGAAACTGATGAGAGAAAATACAGTGAGGACAACTTGTTGCATCCTTTTTCCAAGCTCTTGACCCTGGTAGCCTATGAATTAGTGGAAATGATTGAAACATACACATAAAGAAAATCGAGATTCTGCGCACCTCCTGAGGGCTGGCGGCAAGACACACAATCTTTTATTTTCAGTTAAAATTCAGCCTATTGTAGTTTTCTTATAAGCTACTAAATAAGTGGTGATATAGGGAAGATACAAAACTCATTTATCAGAATTAATGCATATAATTTCCTCAAAAACTGCTAAACTAGGAGAGAAGTTCTCTGTCCATAAAGAGCCTTGTGATGGAATGGTCAAGGAAAGGATGATGGAGTCACCAGACAAGGGGCTGCACCTGAGATGCCACCCTTTGGGTTCCAGTTTTATCTCTCAGTCACAACAGACAGAGGTTGTTTTGTCCTGTCCACATTACCTTCTTACTATATTCAGTGAAGCTGCAGTGGATGGATAGTTGCGTGGCCACACTGTGTGGTGGTGCCCGTAGTGAAGAGAACAGCTGGTCCCCAGCCTGGGGCTCAGCCCAGTGCATAAAATGCCACAGGATGACAAACAGAGGTTCTTTTGCTTGTTTGCTGTGGTGACAAAAAGTCTTGAATTTATTTTACATGCACACAGACACACAGACACACAGACACACAGACACACACACAGGCACACACACAGGCACACAGACACATACGCAGAGGCTTTTCAGTAAGGAAGTGCTTGAAGAAACAGCTGTGAGGCTGTCAGGAGTCTCTTACAGCCAAACTGAAAGATGGGTAGATGTTTTCTCTGCTTCTGAGGATGCCTTTCTGAATCCTGCTAAATCTTCCTGTCTTATAAAGAACATTCTCCCTTGAGACCATAAAGACACTTCAGAGAAAATGCTTTCCTCTCCCCCCCAGCTCCCGTTTTCAATGCAATACATTTCACCAAGGATGAGAAATTCTTTAAAAACCTTCTCTCCTTTTACATTAAAATTGCTCAGTGGTTGAACTGTGAGCTATGCTAGCAATATAGCCAGTGTAGATTTGCTTTAAGATAGAAAGTAGAGCTTTCCATCAGAAACATTTTGTTTATTTGTCAAGTGTAATTGCCCCTTCCTAGCCAAGGTTATGAGAAAATATTTTTGTTTAAATGGGGAGTCAAATGAATAGTTTCCATAGCCCTTAACTCACAGAATCCCAGTTTAAGGTTTAGCACAAATGTATAGACAAAGTGGTTTTTGCTGAATTCCCCTTTTCAAAACATTGGCATCTCATCAGAAATTCAGGAAGATGCCAGATGTCTGACTAGGTGTAAAAACGCAGTGAGTCTGAGAACTATGGATAATTTCCAGCATGAGTTGTTAGATACTGAGATGATATTATCATTATTATTATTATTATTATCATCATCACCATCATCATAATCATCACTACTAGTACTACTACTAGTTATGATTTTTTTTTTTTATTAAAGCGTATATTCAAAAATCAGAAATAAAGGTTCAGAGGCAAGCCTGAAACAGAGGTTATCTTCCCCTACTGGTATTTTTCTCTTTAAAACCAGCACACAGTGATTGTTATATCCCTTCACAAGTCAGTGATGCACTTTGTGCTTCTGAGAAGTGCATTCCTATTCATACATGATCTGAAAGGCAGATCTGAATTCAGACCCTCGCTTTATATGTTTTGCACAAATACAGCTTCAGTTTTCTCCTACATGGCAGAAATCATGTTTTGGTAAAACTGACCCTGTAGCATTAAGGCATCACATTGTGGCTGATACCCACTGACCAGGACACTGGGTATTAGCCCAAGGATGAAAGAAAGGCAAAGCACAGTTACATTCTGAGTAAGGGCTTTTTTTTTTTTTTTT
>VZRH01004815.1:624727-652718 GCA_013397555.1 Urocynchramus pylzowi | reverse complement strand
TTTTTTTTTTTTTTTGGTTCAGTTATTGCCTGTCAAGGTAGTTGTAACCAACGTAAGCATGAGCAATCTCAGGACTGACAGGTTTTTCAGAGATCAAGGTGATGTTATTCTACCATTGACTCTTTGATCAGGGTCTGATACTACTGAACTTCAACCTGACTCAAGGGAATATGCAAACGTTTCACTACTGAGTCTGAGTGTGGTCAGGAAAACAGGCCTTGCCAATTGGTGTATATACCTAACTATATCTGCACTGAGAATTTAAAGTGTATATCTGCTCTAAAAGATAAACTTGGGGAATTTTCAATAGTAGAAATGCTATAAAATAACATAAAATTGGGAAATGCTTTGAAATGGGCTGACACAAACTACATAATCCTTCAAATCTGGCTGCATTACTCGGGACAAAATTATTTTGTCTCATATTTACAGAAGCCAGTTTAGAAGAAAAATAATTATCAGTGATTTACGGCAGATTTTATTTTTTCTCTTCTTAGTGGATATTGCCTTTTTGGCTGCTGACTAGGTAACTTAGAGCTAATATTTTAAATACTGCCTAGTTAAGCCATTCTGCCTGTGAATGTGCTTATTCTATTAATGTGTCTACAGTGAACAGAGTAAGATACCTGCAGCTTTAGCAGATTTAGTTTTCCTTTGGAGAAGGAAAAGGGACTCTGGTAATGTCATTAATGTGATTTTCACTGATTTTTTTTTTTTACACTATTGTTTTAAATGGTCTATGTCTGACTTTTGAGAGAGGCTCCAAATTGTGCAGCAGAGCATATGAAAACTGAGCACAGAAAGTTAGTTGACATTACTCTTGACTACTCGTAGCTCAAAATGTTATGGTTTTTTTCTAGCTCCAATACTTCCAGACCTGTCTTTGGAAAAGTCTTAGATGCTTTTGTGTGGTGCAATGGTCACACCCAGTGGCCAGTTGGGTTAATCACATATGTGTATTCCCTATGGATATCTGAGACAGTTTATTACAGGAATTTCTTCTTATATACTAGGAGAGCTTGGAATCTAACTGGATAGCAGGAAAACAATGTATGTCCACCTTCACCTCAAGGTTTGTTCCCAAAAGACCCTGGCTGATCAAAAAGAAGATCTGGACCATTCATGAAATGAATAGGAAAGAGGTGATGAATCCCCCATGGAGACATTCTTAAAATTAGGACCTTTGACTATAATGAGTCGGTGTTTTAAAAGAGTAATTCAAGGACAGGCTGAAATAAAACCCTGTACTTCTCCTTAGTTTAAATTCAGCTTTCTTTTAACTGTGGAAAGCCTGAAACATTTGCCTGATTCTTCTTTTTTGGCATTACCAAGGTAATTGGAAAAAAAGACCATTTTTCTTTTCCATAAATAAAAAATGTATAGAAGCACCATGGATAAATCAAAGGAGGTACATACATATAACCCCCCCCTTCCTTCTCCTCCCAGTCTAACTACAGCATCCTCTATTAGCATCACAATGACACTGATGTTTTCTTTTTCCCAATGTAGACCATTTTGTCAAGGTCCCTGTTTTCAATTAGTGTCAGCAAATGACACATGGGTGGGAATGCTACAGGCATGTTCAGTGGAGGTGGCACTGTGGTGGCTGATTTTGGGGTGGGGGATGGGAAAGACAAGTTTCAATGGGAAAAAAAGGGAGGAACTACTCTTCATATAAATCTTTGCCTTAATGCTCCCAAGGACAAATATATTAATTTCCTTGCCCACATCACATCACACTTATGCAAGTGGTCTCCTCTAAAGCCCTGTGTGGCGTGGTAGGGTTCCTTTACACAGTGTCAACCCAAGTAACAATCAAATCACAGAAGTACAGAATCATTTTGGTTGGAAAAGACCTCAAAGATCATCAAGTCCAATCTTTGACCAATCACCACCTTGTTAAACAGACCAGGGCAGTAAGTGTCACACCCAGTTTGTTGAGCACCTCTGGGGACAGTGACCTCCTTGGGCAGTCTGTTCCAATGTTTAACAATCCTTTCCATGAAAAATTCCTCCTAATGTCCAGCCTGAACCTCCCCTGGGGCAGCTTGGGGCTATGTCCCCTCCTCATGTCACTGGTTCCCTGGGAGAAGAGGGTGATCTCCACCTGGCAACACCCTTTCACACAGGTGTGCTAAGGAAGTGCTAACATCTCCTCTGAGCCTCCTCTTCTCCAGGCTAAACATCCCCAGCTCCCTCAGCCTCTCTTCATAGGACTTCTGCTCCAGACCCTTCACCAGCTTCATTGTCCTTCTCTGGCTTGCTCCAGCATCTCAATGTCCTTGAAGTGAGGGTTCCAGGACTGGACACAGTACTTGAGCTGCAGCCTCACCAGTGCTGCATGCAAAGGGAATAGTGAAATATTTATTTGAATAATTTTTAATTGTTAAATCTTCATTACTTAATTTTGTCAGTCTTGCCCCACATGTTTTAAAACATTGCCTCAAAGCTATAAATGAGTGGGATTTTTTTCAGCTTCTTCCCAGAACTCTTACCTTTGTTAGAACAGAAAATACCCTTCAATTTCTGTGCATTTCTCTTTTACCTACAGCATCTGTTACTTGATTCTTCTTCCATTTTTTTTTCCCCCAGGAACTGGAAAAGTTACTCCCTTCTGATATGAAAAGTTCTGCCACAGCTTCTGCATTGTTGATTGGGTGCTGGCACCTGCAGGAACTATACCAAGGCTTTTATGATCTTTTTCTACACAGAAGCTTCTGTACATTTCCTGGTCGAGATGCAGACTTTGGATACTGGATTTGAATATACTGACAGTAGTCTTGCTTTACTCCTTTCTCACACACATATAGTCTTTGGTCTCCCATGTCCCCACAGACCATGTATTAGACAAAGCAGAAAAGACATTCATCACAGATTTTTAAAAATAACTATGAATTCCTTTTTCTTGATGAAATTTTCTTTTGTGCTTAGATCACTAAAAGAAATCCCAGCATGTGACACTGTGAACATTGAGACAATGATGGCAGTAATTCTTTTTACAACTGAGACAGTCAGTCTGGAAATGACATAGGATGAATTCTTGGATCTCTCAAGTGGGCTGAGAGGTTTTATGTCAGGATACTCCTCCAAAAACCCACACACTAATATACTACAGCTATTTTTGTGTACTGGATTTTCTTGCACCTCACAGCATGGAGATATTCATGTGCAGGAGTTTGTGCTCTCTCTTTGTTTTTGCTTTGTGGGTCACATTCACATGAAGCTTCCACATGGGATCAAACTTGACAAAAAATAGCAGCTATACTTTAAGAAAGAGAGTTGGCCTGCTTTTTGTATCATTTCCCTTGCTGGTTGTTTCAATATGCATGTGATATAAAGGGACTCTGTCATGTCCCGTTTGTCCACCACTTCAGCTTAGATTCAAGAGTCAACAAACACCCTAAATTCAATGAAAGTTTTTGTCATTTAATGGAAATAATAAAACTTGAGTCAAAATGCTTTTCTGTGCTGCAAAATAGTGCTGGGGCATGGGAATCATACAGGAAAACTTTGTACAAACAAAATAAAACCACTGATGCTGCTTTCTCTGACTAAATTGATAGCAGCTAAAAAAAATGTTTCCCTACTTTTACTGTAATGATATAATCCTATTTCAACTCCAGTTGACACATAGGTCTGTTTATATGAAGTGCCAACTGTTATTTAATGATTAATAAGAAATGGAGAAATAGGAAATTATTTGTAAAGTTATTTCCAGCTTCAGTGACCTCATCTTGGAGTAAATAAATCAAAAGGCAGTAAATAGAAGACATGCCTATAAGTGTTGCAATGTTAAATAAAGTCTCCTGTGCTTTATGTTCCCAAAATAGATATGATGTGTTCTTTTGAATGGGATTGACCCATCCTACTGCAAGTATGAAATCAGATTTCATGGAGAAATACCCAATTACCTGAGTCACTACACTTTGTGATGCAGATGGAAACAAGAGTCCTTCTGGTCTGCCATTGTTTTCAAGGTTCAGCTGCCCATGCTATGACATCTGGGGTCAGCCCATGGAGCTGTGCATACCCTCACTTTTCATGTCTCTTTGTGACCACCCCAAAGTAATTCTTCCTATTAAGAAGGAGAAAGTGGACCAGAGGTCCTATAGCAAAGAGTATTTGCTTCATGTTTTCCCAGGACTGACAAGTGGGCACAAGGAGTTACTGTCTGTGCAGAGATTCCCCAGCATGGACTTTCTGCATGTGCAGTGACAGGATTGATATTGCTATGGTCTGTGAAGCTGAAGGTCCACCAATAATGAGAGTGAATTACTTCTGCTGAGAACAGAGCCATCGTGATGGCAGGGGGGATTAAAATCCTGTCAGGTCTGAATCCAAAATGGGGTCAGTGGGAGATTTCTGAGGCATACCCTTCGATCCATGCTCCAAGGTCTGTCGAGGGTGCATTCAGGTGTGCCAAGGCTTGATGCACTCTGGTGCCTCCTAAAGTAGTTATGCCATTGCCAAGGAAGGGCCACTGTGATGGTACTAAACATCTCATCCAGAACCAGTTTTGCCACCTCATCCCCAGGCTGCAGAAGATGCAGCACATAGTTTGTAGCAGGCTATAAGAACACAATACCTTTATACAGGCATTGAATCTCTAAATATCCCTGGGAAACCCTGGGCAATTTACTTTAGTTCTGTCTGCCACTCAGACCAGGCTCATCATTTTTGTGCTAAGGGCATGACAGTGCATCATTGACATTAATGGTGTCAAACACGTGACGTGATGCATAAGCATGATTGCATGAATTAATTAAATGGCAACTCCCTGAACTCATTTAGCTTTTTCCTCTGCAATACATTGGTAAATAGATGTTGCATGTACTGCCCAAACTTTCAACAGAGGGTCCAAATCAAACCAAAGCAAGCGACCTTCCCCCCACAAACTAATTAATCCACACAATGCCCCTGTGCTGTTTGTTACACAGCAGCTTCTCTTACTTGGATCAAGTTTGTTCCTATCACTTTGAATGCAAAAAGCAGTTGATCATTTCATCCATGTGACTACAAGGGTGACTGTCACAGCTTGCAAAGCATATGGTAGCTCTTGCAACATCAATAATAATCTCTAAGTAATGCAACTTTGGGTTATAGTCATCTTTTATTATCACTCCAGTCTTCCAGTAGCTTCCTCCTGTCTCTCTTTTAAAATTTTTGTCTGTCATTATTAAATGAAACCTTCTATACCCAGTGATTATTTTATCAAGGATTACCTGCTGAAAGGGATCAAAATTGATCAAAATAAAGGCTGTGTTATTCTGAATAAATGCTACTTATTTTGAGGGCTTAATCAAATTAATTAGAGAATTAAATTAAACAATAAGTAAGTAATGTTTTAAGCATTTTGCAGCTGGGGACACTGAAATTTAAAGAGAAAAAAGGGACTTGCCACAGGTTTGCCCTACAGAATAAAATGGAACTGAATTTTCTCCTTGAAGGCTAAATGCATCCCTTACAGATTCCAAATGGAGTGGAGCTTATAAAGTGTTTATGTAAAATCTGTGGAGGGCAATGAAATACTTTTTGGTTGTCATTTGAAAGTTAAATTCTATTACATAAGGAATAAAATCCACTGCAACTACAGAAGGTAATTTTTCTTTAGACATATCATAGTATTCCATTCCCACACTGAAATGAATTCAAGATTGGGCATATTCACAGGATTCCTTACAATCTTTGAAAGATTTATTTGAATTATTCTAAATGAGATGCCTTTCTCACTCTGCCTATTATGGAGTATTGATAACATCTGTTTACTAATAAGAGAGCAATATCCAGTGACTCCATAGAACAGGACAGGTTTGAATGGCTGTCATGTTAAGTCATGTGGCAGAGTGCGTGACTGGTCAGCTAATGGAAGGAACAGGGGCTTACAGACAAAATGAAATGGGACAGCAGCAAGTGTGGGGAACAAGCTACTTATGGTGCTTATTATTTTGGGAATGAAAGAAGCTAAAGGTACAGAAATAATTGAAATATATTCATGTTTTTGTCCAGTTACTCAGAAGCTGGGTTTATGAGTCTCTGAGTAAAAGAAATCATGGACTTGTGCTAAGAAGGGATAGAGTGCTGCCATATTTAGTTAGCAAAGCCCACTCCATTTGTTTCCTGAACAGGTGAGTTTCATGGCCTTGTGTCTAGTTGTGCATTACTGGTAGAGACACAGACCTTGTGTTCTGCTGCCTTGTGGGACTGTAATCAGAGCACTGCCTCTGTGAAAGAATGAGATTAAAACCATCTCCAAGGGAGTGAGTTCTCAGGTCTGCTCTCACGTGGGTCCATCAACACAAAGATCCCACTTCTCCTTGCCAGGGCAGTTCTGGCACAATATGTTGTCAGAGTAGATGCTTTGCAAGGGACATTATAGGGGTTTTAGGGGTGGTGAAAGCAAAGGGTTGGTCATCCTGCCTAATCACACAGGATGACTCTGTGAGCCTAGAAAAGTTGAGCTTGAGGAGAACCCACACTCTCCTTTGCAAAGTATGGGAAGGGATCCTTTATCTTTGTGTGATCTTTCAGAATACAGCCAGGATAAAACTGGGTAAAACTGCCCTTCTGGTTAAAATAATTTTTAAAGAAGGAGTTTCACTTTGCCTGGCTCTTGTGTGGGTACAAATGAGGAAGAAAGGCGTAATATGTTTTCTCTGTGCTCTTCCCACAGAATGAGACTTGCTACACCTCTCTTAGGTATCTCAAAGTGATGTCTGTTCAGAGCTGAACGTTATCCTGAGCACTTTATATTTAGTCAATGAAAAGAAATTAGAGAAATTTTTTTCCTTTAGATGAAACATATCATTGTAACAGGTGGTCTGAAACAGGAAAAACAAATCACCCTGTGAAGCTGAGTCCTTCTTGCCATTGAATATAAAGGCTAGAGTGACTTAGATTTAGATAACTTCTTTTCAAGAATAGAATTTAGATGAAATATAGATCAGGAATAAGGACCAGCTCTTGCCCCATATCATTATTCTGGAAGGAGGAGGTCTCCAGGAGGGCTCAGTTTAATAGAGTAATCTTTCCTAACCCATACTGTATTTTTGTTGATAGGTAGCTAGTTCACAGTCCAAGCTGTTGCTGTTTGAGTCCAATCTTTGCTGTTGATAGGTAAGTTGAGACATAGGTCAACAAAGTAAAGTACATAGGCTTGCAAGAAAAACTTTGTGTCAATGGAAAACAAGCTCAGGGATTCTGAGCTCAACAGTCATGTGGCCACAAATCCAGCTCTTGGTAATTTTGAAATTTTTCTAGTAATACCAGAATGATTTATAAAGATAAACTGAGTCATAAAAGATACCTTGTGTAGCTGAGAAGAGATAACACAACTGAATTCATAGAGCCCCATAATATTTTCCTACCCAGAAAGGACCTATTCCTTTGTCCAACTTTAAAAATAGGTACTAAGATACCCATCTTTCTTTTTTTCCCCTTGCTATTGTTCACTTGTGAATATGTAACACAGCATAACATTCTCAAACTATAATCTGCTCAACATTATCTAATTGCATCTGTCATTTTACTCTGCAATAAAATACTTCTGGGGAAAAAGAAATATGGAACTTAGCACTTGAGCTACTTTTTAAAAAATTGCTTCTGATTTTAAACGTGTAGCAATGACATTTACCTGCTAAAATTTAAAAAGCAAAAACAATCTGCATGTTATCAAGCTCATATGTAGTTATCATCTCTAGCTCATATGCTACAGTGCAGGTATACCTTGTTCAAGTGATTCTTAGGGCAGAGATATTCTTGTACAAGAGCTGAGCTGTGGCCTATATCTCTATTTTTATTGTATGCTTTAATCAGCCTATGGACCGCCTGTTTGGTATTGTGTAATTATTGTTCCTCTGAATGTGCTAATTGCACTTTGGCTGTATAACTTGTCAATGGGAGGGTGCCAACATATTCACTAAGAAACATCTTTGTGCTATCCATGCCAGCTTCCCAGAAAATACATCCAAGATGGTTATTGATCCTTTTTCTTGTGCTTTTACAGCTTAATCTCCCTTCATTCCCCACCCCCTGCCCTGGCTTTTTTTGATTCTCAAATTGTTACCCTGTGAAAGCGATTTCCTTTGTCAAATCCCATGCCAGAAGTGGGCCAGCTTCTTGCAGCTTTGCATGTCACACACAGTTTTTACTTTCTCACCTTTCTTCTCTATGTTCTTTCCCCTTAGTATATCTCCTTCCTGCTGCCACTGAATGAGGATGGGAAAAGTCTATTATTGCTGCTTGATGGTTGGCATTCTCGAGTTGCACAGAAAGTATTAGGCATGAATTTGTTACTGCCTTCAAAAACCATGGGAGCCTCTACACAGACTTGTCTCCTAAAACTCAAGTACAAAGACAGTCTTGCCTTGTATGTGCTTACATAAAAAGGAAACAGCAGGGATTAATTACTTTAGACAGCTAAATAAATATTTATTTCCCCATAATAGTCTTCAAAAATATCTGTCACTGCTTCACTGCCTAACAATGGCTGGTAGCGACAAGTAGGATCTTTTTCAATGGAAGTTGCTTTTTAATGAGTGTTTTTCGAGTAGGAGGTTTAATCTGATGCTGCTTTTGGAGCAATGCCTGGCCTATCCCAATACAAACTCTCTCTGATTAACAAAAGCCTGCATTTTTAAACTGATCTAGCTCAGCTGATGCTAGTTGATTCTTTTATTTAACTCAGGCTTGTTTATGAGTCAATTAGCATTTAAACTGAGCTCCCAGACTTCATATAAACTCTCAGCCACCTAAACCAAACAAAACAGCACTTTCTCCTGCTTTTAGGGGCCACTAAGCACCTATAAAATATCCTACTGTAGCATTTTTAAGTTGCCAGGGCTTAGAGAATTCATCTAGTGATTTTGGCTGAGATTCATTTGGGCCAAAATTAGATTAAGTACCGGCCTCAGAGTAGGAGTCTGCACTTCCTTGCATTTCTCTCTCAGTGTCCCTGCTGCCTTCCCTGGGAGAAACCTCCTACTGGAAATGGTGGGGCAAGTGGCTAGGTGAGATGCAGTGCACCTAAAATGACCTGAAAATGCTGAAATACACCCACTTATTCACCTTTCCAACCATTTGACTCTTCTCCTTCTACTGTGTTAAGCAGTGAATTCCTTTTTAATTTTGCTTATATTCTCTGCCACACTTGGTGTGTAAGATTCTTGTAGATTTTATGTCCACAAAATGGACATAAAATGGATCTGTGGCCCACGAATTAGAGCCATTCCCTGTGACATTCGTGGGCTCATGTTCTGCTGTGTTGTTTCTGCATAGCTTTAAGAATAGAATTAAAAATGCTGTTAATTCTGGGAAATAAGCTTTCAAGCAGAAACCATGCATAGTTTAGTTTTGTCCTTCTCTGGCTTTGCATGGACTATAGGTAAAGTGCATGAACTGTTCTGTTGATTTTCCAGTGGCTCTGATGAGCTTCTTCAGGGTGCAGCAAGCTCTCTGCTGGCTCTTTCCAGGTGCCAAGATCCTCACACATACATAGAAGATGGTGGTGACACTGAAAGCATGTGGAAGGATGTTTCTGTCTTTGACCCCAGCAACAGACAGAGAACACAGCCTGGTCCTTTGACAGATAATGTGCCACCTTCTTACTTCACATATGCCTTTCAAAAATCTTTCAAACCTCTTGCTTTGAATTAGCAGCCGAAATTTGAAGATAGTTCATCTAATGGTGGCAATTGTCCTGATTTCAGAGGAGGTTTGACTCAATGACGGTCAGAGGTCTCTTCCAACCACCATCTCCTCAGCCATTTAAACCAGTCAATATTTAATGTCTTAGATTCAGGTCACTGAATGCAAGCATTGAAGGCCCAGCCTGTGTTTGTCAGGACAATAAGGCTCTTTTTAGGCCATAGATAAAACTGAGCTGCTGAACTTATGCAAGAATTATTTGGTACAAGTTTTCTCAGGCATTAGTAGGAGGGAGAATTGCTTGTTTGAAAGCTCCCTAAGAGGCATGTTGGGGAGAGAGACCACAGGTCACTTTACCAGAAAGAGCAGCTGTTCTGCAGTAGTGCCCAGGCACCTCCTGCTTGTGGCAGAGGGACATGCCCAGGAAGGGAGGGTGCTTTGGCTTGTCCTGGACTCTCACAACAATTACCTGTCTGCCCAGAGGTAAGTCTGGGCTGTGTCCTCCTGGGACAGAAGTGGAAGGTGTCCTCCCCTTGTCCTCAAGGGAGGGAGTGTGCTGGCGGGGGAAAGCTTGCATGCACTATGGGATGAGGCACTACACAGAGGTGTGGGGTGAGAGAGGAGGCAGCAGGAGATGGTGTGGGGAATCCCTGAAGCAGAGGGAGGGCAGACCGACCATCAGGGATCTTGTCTGGTGAGCAGTGCCTCTTGCACTCAGAGCTATGGGAGCAGCAAAGTGTACAACCCACAGGATGCTCAAGGGAAGGCTGGATGAGCATGCATTGTAGTGGTGCAGCCTGAAACCTTCTCCAGCTTTGGGCAAGGAGTGGGCAGAGGAAAGTGTTTTCAAGAAAAAGAGATCTAATTCATGAGTCACCTCCCTTCTTCTCCCTTCCCCCATTCTTTATGTTTATTTGTGCAGTCAGGTACTTGATAGGTGGTTTAATATATTCATTTTATGTATGCCAGGGTAGCTCCATCCCTGATTGAACTCCACTGAATCCAGATCATTATTAGAAAATTGCTTTATAAATAAGCCTGGACTGAAAGACACTTTCTATGTTAAATAGAAAGCATTGTGCTTCTAGGGCTGCTGCATGTTTTCCTGAAACGCAAACACTGGCAGCAGGCACATCATTGTTAAACTAATTAAAGTTTAAAAAGAGACCTTTATACGTACTAGTCTAGCTAATTTGTTGTCACAGGATCATAATTCATTAAATATATTTTCTATTGTTAGTTAAATCAATAGTGAGCAAAACAGAGCATATGGAATATGTCAGCTGATGAGTCAAGATGGAAGGAAACATCTTTACTGAGTCTTTAAGTTATGCCTTTTTCTATAGTTCCCTTGAAGGTTGCAGTGTAAATACCTATGATGGACTTTGCCTGCAGATATCCTGCTATGCTGAGCTGTGACACTTCCACTTTACAAAACCACTGGAAAACAATGTTAAAGCAACTACTGCTTAGTGATAATTCAGGCCTCTGTATTGGAGACAAAATTTGGAGATGTAAATGGAGGACAAATTGATCACATGCCATGAAAGTTATGACAGTTTGGTTTAAAATGGATGTGCTAAATGATTCATCCCAGGACACTGTACCTGTTTTCGTCTCTGTGTTTCTGTCCCATTCCTCTTGCAGGGATGGCTCAGCTGCTCCAGCAGTATCAGCTGAACTCCTGCACAATAGTACACAGTATTTAGAGAGAAAACAAAACAGATGCCAGCTGTGCTGCTCCACCCCAGATACTGCTTCGTCAGCACAGGAGCCACCTATGCACTGGCAACAAAAATGTTGAAGACAGAGGCAGGACAGATGGCTGAAGGCAGAAGCTACAGTGCAGTAGCAGGTGAATCAGAGTTGTCAGGCCAATGTGGCATCCTTGAGCTCTGAATTCAGTTCTGGCAGTAGTTTATTGGTTGTCTTATTGGTTGTGTCAGCCTGCTGCATAGGGGAAATGTTTCTTGGTGTGCTACATCTTCTAATTTTCCTGGGAACCAGGTGGGCCTTTGCCCCGGGATTGGAAGTAAATGGAAATGATCATCCTGGGAGTACAGATGTTTGAAAGTAGTTTTTATTCCTACACAAAGTCAAATCCTTATGAAAAGCCATCTCATAGGTACTGGGTACTAGTACTTCAGAGAGCACTGGTATGATGTGGGTTTGGAGCAAGCTGAAGCTCCAGAGTTTTCTTGTATTTGTATTTCACCTCTGGCCAACCTATTGTCTTTTCTTTGGCATGAATGATTTTCTAGATTCCTTCAGAGATTCTTGCTTTTGAGTTTGAATGCCTGTCAGTAGCAGGGAAGAGGACTTTGAGAGTCCAAATGCTCTTGGTCCTAGCAGGGGCAGACTTATATTTTGCCTTCGACCGAGGCTGAATGAAGCTAGCAGTAATCTTCTGAACATTTGTTTGATAGGGAAACTGTCCCTGAGCCATCCTTTCAGAGCACATAGCTGCCTATCTCACCTCCTTTCCTTATCAAATTAAAACAAGTGGTTCCGTGACTGTGGTGCTAATCAAGATGAGGGTCCTTGTGGATTTGTTTTCAACAACTCATGCTCACTCTCTTTTCAATAGCCCTGGTTGTCCTTCCTGTGCCCCTTCTGCCACTATTACTGCAATCAGTGTTTTAGGTCCTCCCAGCATCTTCTAAATGTCCTTTGTTTCCTTTCTTCCCTCCCATGGTCTTAAGCAATCTCTCCCATCCAGTCTTTACATTGCCTGCATTTCTATCCCATATTTACTTCCACCACTTGGGACTGTGCATGATTTGACAGCTCCAGTAGCTGGGCTGCAGCAGTACAAAGGGATTGCCTTTTGGTAACAGGGTGCTACCAAAAAAACTGGTTGTCAAGCAAGACAAATATTGGGGAAGCTCTGCCTGTATTCTACAGCAGAAGAGTGGAAATGACCTCTTTTATTTCCCAAGCTTTGTGATTTCCCATAGTTGTAAGATTTTAATATGTGTTTGATGCTGCCTTTTTGTAAATTTTGGCTGGAGTCACATGTTCTTTCATGCTTCTTGCAGAAAGCAGGGTAGATAGGCAGCCAGACAGCTTGAGGGTTTAAGCTTCTGGACTGCCTAAGACTTTGGGCTGCATAGGAGCATCACTTCTTTCTCTTATTGGTATTTTATGTGTCATACTGGTGTTTTGCCAGCATCCAGAAATCCTGATGAAGTCATGAAGGACTCAGTGCTCTATGCCTGGGGTATCCAAGAGTTTGTGTTTTTCCTCCTGATCTGTCCTTCTGATATTTTTGTGCTGAAACTGCCAAACCATGTGTTTCTATACGGCAAAAACTTGTGGAAATTTTATAAAATGAAATTATTCATAAGGCCACCAAATAGAGCCTTGTTTTCTCAGTCTGAATCATGTTTTCTCTGCCCGGTGAATGCCTGAAACTAGATGTTGGTACAAATATATCTAGCCAGTAACTGTTGCTGGTCTGTGCCAAATAATAAAAGTTGTTTAAAGGACTGGCAAGTATTAGAACAAATAAAGCAATGACTTCATTGCATTGCAGTTTAGTTTCTAAAGTATAGTTAGAAATACAACATGCTTATTAACTACCACAACAGTGAGTTCTAAAACAATCTTGCAATCAAAGAGATTGCTCCTCTTCAGAGATCTTGGAGAGTGTGCTGTAACTTGGAAGCTGTCAGTGAAGAGAACCTTTTTTCACTAAAAAAGATGTAAAAGGTATACTAAAGAGAGTGTCTGATTCCTGATAGCTCTGTCAGACCTGCACATGATGGATGTGATTAGTACTGTCAAATATAGACACTGGGTAATGCTCTCTTTAACTAGCATTGAAGTGTGCCTCACATTAGCATGAACGAGAGCTGTGCCTCTTAAGGGTAGAGGAGCAGAAGATGGCCAAATGGAGCCTGTAAATGTGTGTCCAGCAGTAGAAGAACCTTCTCACTGCTTTAAGGCAGTTGAACAATCAAATACTGTAAGATTGACTAGGCTTATGGGTCTTAGGAAAATTGGAGAAAGAAGGAAAAGTGCTCCTATCAGAGAAAGGATAAGATATTGGTAAATTAGTCACCTCATGTTGTAGGAACAGAACAAGCAAGGAGACCTGAATGTTAGCTTTGCTTGGAATAATGAGGGATGGATGAAAATTGCCAATAGAGGTTATTATCCAGTTTCACAGTATTTGCTCTTTTGCCTGCACTGAGTACACCAACTTGGCCAACCAGAGCAATGTCAGCAGACCTCCTGTGGTCCCCCAGCACCTGTGGTGGTGCCCTGGGTGCTGGCCTGTCTGTGCTGGAAAGCACACACAGCATCTCTGAGCTATGAGAGCAGTTACTGCTCTGCTGTTGGCACAGGGATTTTGTCTGCCTGGGGGTTCCTGTCTGCCTCTTTGTAAGAGCCAGAGCCCTCTCCTGGGCATGCAGGGTCCCCTACCCTAACTCACGGGTTCTCCTTTAGAGCCAGCATTCAATGAAGCTGGAGCTAAAGCAACCATTCAATGAGAGCAGAGCTTGAGCAGAACTAAACCTGCTGTGCCAGTGCTGTTCTCCCAACACCTCTTACTTTTCAGATAAAATGGGTTGAGAAATTTTGCTCAAAATATTTTGTATTAAATTTGAGAGTAAACAAACATGGTTTGAGTTTAAAGTTGATGAAACACAAGAAATGTACATTAAAACTTACTTTCCTCATAGACCTTGGCACTGAAAAATGAAAGAAAAAAATAAAGTAAGTTGTATTTTCTCACAAAACCCAGCATTTTCTGACAAAACCTCATTCTTTAGAGAAAATTATTTTTCAACCAACATTTTTGACTAGCTGAAGTTTCAAAATCAGAAAAGCAAAAAAATACAAATTTACAGTTGATTGTTTACTGCCCAGTAGCATATACTTCAGATGAAAATTAAAAGCAACCTGCAGCATGTAGAATAGAAGGATGGAACAAAAGCCAGAAGAAACTGACAGGCACAGGTTGAAGAATAATTCATCATTCAGCAACATAAGTTGGGAGATTTGTTGTGTAGTTTACCAGCATCCAAAGCCTTCTGTAACTCCATTTTAACCCACAGTCTTTCATTCCAAATATTGCAAATCGGTAGTTTAGAATTATTGCACTATTTTGAAATTATTGTTCCTCATACTTCTGAGAGACTTAAAAGGTCATGGAATGATTTCACGGTCTCCCATGAGTCATGGTAGTTACAGAGGGGTTTTACAAATTCAAATCAATAAGGTTATGTTTCACTATAGAGTGGCAATCAAAGAAGGTCGTTACCCTGAAAAAGAGCATCATTTATTAATAAAGATGTTCCTTGACTCAACAAAACTTCTCTGGCATCTTCTGGAGTTATATTTCAGTTAAAAGCTTCATTAACTATTTCAATATTAAAGTTATTTTTCATTAGGTTAATATGTACATGTGTGTCATTAGCTTGGAGTAAAGGAGAGAAACCTTTTTGCCTGTTCCTCTCCGAAACAGACTCCTCTGTACCACCAGCACTAAAAGGAGAGGACACATACAATGCAAACTTATAAGGAGAAGATAAAAAATGCAGCTAGCTGTGTCTTCTCAGAAACCCAGGGCAGTGCAAAACAATCTCCAGGCAACTATTTTGTTAAAAGAGCAAACCCTGAAGTTGCTTCTGCATGCAAGGATGAAATGTCACATCTGTTGTTCATTGATTAGAAGCCAAAGAAAGATGCAGAGCTCTTTCTTTTTCAATTTCCAGCCTTTCTGTATAATCATTGCTTACCTACCACATGAATGGCTTGTATTTTTTAAGTTCTTGCACAGCATCCTTCATTAATCATCATCTCAATTTGGAACAAAAGATGGAAGAAGAAAAGAGGAAAAGGAGAAGGAGGAGAAAAGGTAGCAAAGGGCTAACATGGAACTAAGAACTCCAAACCAGAGTAATCTCTCAAAAAGGAAATAATAAAAAAAACCAAAACAAACAAAAAACCCCCATAAAAATAAAAAAAAGGAGAGAGATGTATTTAGTTCATGCTAGCAGATGGAAGAGATAGGTGAGCAAAAGGTTTCTGTATGTTCAATATAGCAAAGCAGGAAAACTGAGATTTCCTTAAAAACCTACAGATGATTTAGGAATAGCATCCTGCTTAAGAAGTTTAAACCCTAGGAATCGTGAGGCTTCTGAGAGATTAGCAAGATGTGGAGAAAAATCAAAACAGGAAAAATACGAAATTCTAATGGTAACTTTGGGAGAAATAATACAAATAATTGCAAATGATGTGAAAGGAAACAGAAAGTGAAAATAAATGTTTGTTAAGTACACACATGTATCTTCTATTCCATGGAAGAGAAAATTGTGCTTTTTCACTGTGAGCTTCTTGTAAGCAGCAACTTTAGCAGACACACTGTATAACTGCTGTCACAAGTGGAGCACCAGCTCTTGTGCTGCACACATCTCTGACCTACTGGTGGTGCAGGGAGTACATTCCTTGGAAGGACAGCAGCTCATATGTAGGCAGATTGTTTTCCAGATGTTTTAAAGGTTTCCAAAGAAAGCCAACAAAAACATAAAGTAAGAACAACTGAAACAGTTGTGCTGTCATAGATGTTCCTAGAAATCTCTCTCTGGAGTTGAAATGAAAACTTGGAAGAGTTATTTTGGCCAAGTTAGATGAAAACTAACAGAGCTTCCAAAATTAATTTATTCCACAATAATTATGCAAAAGAAAAATGAGCGCATCTCTGAGTGGCTGGTAGTCTGAGCTAAAAAGCATGTAAAATGGGGAAACAAATCCCTAGTTGGGAAATTGTTTCTGGGGGCAACTGGATGTTTCAGCTGTTTTCTGACAGGGTCCTCAAAAAAAAAAAAAAAAAAAGAAAAGGAAAAAAGCTCACATCTGTGCAATTTTAATGCACCATTTAGAAGGCCTCAGTTTACCACATTACTTGGAAAATGCTTTTTAAAAACTCTAATATTTCCCACAAATACATAATAAATGACATGAAACCATGGAGGAGAAAAATAATAGAAAAATGTTGCAATCAGAGGCTCTAGTAAGCTCCTGGAATGGATTCAAATTAGGAATTTGAAATGCAGAAGACAAAAATATGAGTTCAAGGTTATAGAAATCACCAATCTAGGAAAATGTAGCAGGGAAAAAAAAAAAACCAGCTTGGAAGAGGATGCAAATAGGTCTGATTACTAATATATCCTTCTACATACATAAAAAAACATACAGAAACTTAAAGAAAAGGCAGTTTTTTGGGGGAACTTTATATTCAAACAGCTTTAAACCATTTAAACTGCTGTCTGAAGGTCTTTAGTGTGTAAAAATGCATTATGGGCATGGACTGGTAATCACAACAGGGACTTGCTGAATCTCAAACAGTTGATAAAGAAGGAACCTGTCCTCAGAGTGTATGATAATAAGCACCAAACAAAGCTGGCGGTTGATGCTTCTAAGCAAGGCCTTGGGGCAACACTTTTAACAAGGAATGGTGATCACTGGAGACCCATGGCATATGCTTCTGGATAGCTAACTGGAACAGCATGTCAGCATGCACAAAAAGAATCGGAGGCTCTGTCTTGTAGTCTGTGCATGCAAAAAAACCTCCATTTTTTTAATATGGAGTACCAGTGCTAGCAGGAACTGATCACAAGGCATTAGTGACAATTGCTGAAAAGGGTTTTGCAGGCAGATCTAGATAGCAAATATGATATAATTTACAACTCAAACATATAGAGCAGGCATTTTGTCCAGAGCTTTCAACAGAACTGAACTCGTACAGAAGCAGAGTCTTATGTGCATGCAAAAATTGTTTGGAATTATTTTTCTTTTCAAACAGGAAGTCACTGTGGAGACCTGTCACTGCAGAAAGCCAAAATACTAGATCAAACATTGCAGAAGGTAATACAAGCTATAAGTCTCACTAACTGGACAGCACTTACTGGTCCTTAAACAATTTAGAAAGAGTATTTTATACAGTATGGAGTATATTTTCTGAGCATTAGTTCACTGCTGATAAACAGAATACATGCATGACACCAGTGTATGCAGAAAATGCAAAATGTTTTATATTATATTTATAAATATTAACTATGGTCAGTCTAGGTGAAAAAGCTAAAGAATGGAAAGGAAAACAGTTAATTTCAGAAACATTAGTAAATTAAAAAGAACTAGCAATCATGGTAATTCTTGAAACTTAAGATTCATGCTCCACAGCTGAAAGAAATTTATTTATATCTGCTGTAAAAAAAATTCACATTCTTTTCAGATCATTATTCCTGGTATCCAGAAATAACATTGCTGCAGAAGTCATCTGTTGAATGTGTGATCTCATGTACAAAGCTGGTATTTGTCTGCCACAGCACACATCCCATGGCTATGTCAGTCAATGAGCCACAATTCAATTATTGGGAATTTAAATATTTTCTAACAGAGTTTTAAACACATTACTTCTCATTCAGGTTATCCACAGCCCGATGGTAGTGAGGGAAGACCTCTTACACAATCTGCTAAGTTCCACTCATATCCCATTTAAGAATTAATTCCAGAGCAGAACTGTGGATACTGAAACACATACAGCAGCAGACTTGGATTAAGACTATCCAATGGTGTAGTAATGATAGTAAAGTGAGGGATGTCTAACTGCTGTGAAAACATAAACAGAGAATGCACTCTATTAATGAATGGCAGGAACAAAATCTTGGCAAACCAAGTTGGCTAGCCTGCTTTTAAAGGTAATGTATGTAATATCACAAAAGACTTCTTTTATGAGAACTTGCTCTTCTCTCTGATGAGCAAGCACTGACCTGTTGGACAAAGAAGAGGCAGGCACTTCTCCTTCTTCCCTTAGTGGGAAAAGATGGACACCAAATCTTAAAAGCAAGTAAAAAGTAGCCCATGAGCCAGACAACATCATTGGACTGGACACAACAGAAACATAGGGAATAAAGAACCATGTAATGTCTCCAAGAATCATCAGCTAAAGGACGCCAGCTTAGGTACTGGTTTATACCTGTGGATGTATGTTTTGTACTTGAAGTAGTTTTTTAATTGTTTTGGTTTTTTGTTCCTTTGGAACTGAGAAAAAAATGAAAGCAACTTATCCTTGATGAGTTTGGAGTGTAACATTCTTTGATAAAGAATGGAGGTTTTAACCTGCCTATAAACTTGAGAGAGAAAGTGAAAGATGCAGACACAGACCCATTTTAATAGTCTTGGAAAAGACCAATCATAATATAACCTCTGACTGAATGGCTATGCATGTACTTCTATAATCATGACTGTTAATTTGCAATGAGATTATTAATAGTAGGAAAAACTAACTTTATGTTTTTCAGGTTTACATTGGCCAGAGGGGTATCAAAACCACAGTGATCTTCTTGGTGGTAGAAGATGAAAAAGCTGCCCTGCACTTCAGCTGATATGTGATCAGGAAATCTGGAGTGAGCAGATTTGCATAAACTGACTCTATGTACTGAGAGAAGAGGATGTGTAGAACAAGGAGCTCAAAATATATTTCAAGAAAGGGTAATTTTTGGGGGAAATTTTGAGGGAAATTTACTGCCGATCTGTGCTGGGCTTAAATCCAGCAAATTTAAACTCCAGGTCCTTGAGAAGTGGCAAGGACGTGACTAAAAGCAAGTCAGTTGGCCCTTTGTGTTTTGGAGCAACTGTTGTGAGGTTGGAAGGCATTAGTAATCTGTACCCATAGCTCTCCTTTTATCTTTGGGAAACTTGTAGAAGGCAGCAGTCTGGATGCATCTCTAGAGACAGCTTAACTTTCACAATGAACAGTTTAACAGAAGTGACAGCTTAGGTAAAATAGTGGGGGAAAATAAACCCAGAAAGGAAAGTGTCTGCATTTTGTGGGTGGAAAAGAGCACAGAATTTTCCCAGTGTCTCTGACTGTCTCTTTTAGCCATGGAATGTCTGTAGTCATTGGTGTTTTGCCTTCAAATCAATGGATTTTGCTTTTTTGTCAGGCAGGTTTTAACCTCCCAGTTTTACTGGCATTGCTTCTGATTTACAGAGATGTAGGAAGACAAAGAAGGCACTTTTCTGACTCATTCCTGATTGATAATATAGAGAAGCACTCTATATCATGGCAAACAAACAGAAGAAGAATTTTTTAGTAGCATTGCTTTTTCTTTAAATTACAAATAAGAGTAGCCACAACTTTTCATATAGGTATTGCACTTTTTTTTTTCTTTTTTGTTAAGTTGATTTGCACCTTGCTGTGCAATTTGTAATTTCTAACCAGAGAAAGGAAAAATAAGTGGTGCCTCTTGGAGCTAAGCAAACTTTTCCTATGAAGATGGCATAGCAGTGCTGGGAAGCATTCAGTAACTCAACAAAAATCCAAGTCTATTGGGCACAGATCTTTGTGTATGAGCCATTTAGTGTGTGTGTGTGCATATACATATATATAGATATCTGTCTGTATACCTATTCATTTTGTTTTACCTGTATTGCTCTTCTGGAAGGCATAATTAAATGGAAGTAGGACACCCAATATGGTATTTCCTGATAGCACCTACAAACAATGGTGGACAAATTTCAAGGCTGTTGTTTTGCAAAGATGAGTTAATTTCCATTTCTTTCTGCTACAGTTTTAAGTTTATTCATGTGTTTTAATGTCATCCTGCCCTTTAAAAATAATTTCACCTACATGAGATGCTAGATTAACCCTCAGTACTTGCAGTCATGCTGCTTTGACCAAAGTGGACCCCCTCATTGCAGTGGGATAGTTTTCATGCCTTTTTCCAAGAAAAGGAAGTGAACACATCTATTCTTCACACCAAAAAATAACATTATTTCTTTCTCCAGTGCTGGTATCTCTGAAAAGCAACTCTCACTGTGACAAATAGTGTAGCCATAGTTGCTTGTCTCGTCATTTGTGTGTCCAATTAAAACACAAAGGTACCACAAAACAAAGAGAAGGTGGCATCACATACCTCCATTCCCTTTTCTTCTGAATATGACAAACAAACTTGGCAACTTTTTTCTACAGTTCAAGATGGAGAAATTCCAGCCCTTACTTGAAAATTTTGGAAATCATAATCCATTGATGGAGGGCAGCAGAGGCACATCTGTGTCCTTGCTGCTACAAGATACAACAAAGGGCCATATTTGGCATCTTCATGCCTACTGTGCTCTACCTTGCTCTAAACAGTAATTTTGGAAGAGCAAAGCAGGAGCATTCCTTGGACTCTTTATGTATGTCTTTCTCCTGTCCACAGAGCAGCTCTCTGCATGCTAACTAACACCACGAAGGAGGCGGGGGCTCTGTAAAGATCATTCTGGTTTCTATTGTTCTCTGTAGTCACAGGAAAATGAACACAGCCTCTCAAAAAGTTCCCTCCCAGGGGAAGATACTCAAGGAGAGAAAATTGCTATGAATTTGCCCTCTACTTCAGACACTTACTTGCTTACACAGTTCTAAAGTTGTCAAATGTATTTATACATATGAAATAGCAAATGTTTGATAGTGCCTTTTGTCCCCTGGGACGAGATCATCTGCATATTGCCGACGGGGCTTTAGGCACTTTGTAAGCATGAGTGTTACATGACAACAGTAGGCACATCTATCCTGCCCTGGACACAAGCAGGTTAGTCCACCTGTGACAGAATGGAATTGGACAGAGCTCTGACTTCATGGCCAGCAGCCAAGGAGCTGAACTGCCCCACAGATGTTATGGTCTGAGGCATTAGTGCTTGCATGCTGCTCTGTATTCTGTGACTCCCAGGAAGCTGGCACAGCAATGTCTGTCTTCCTGGGGGAAGTAAGTGAAAAACGTCATCTTAAGTCATCTTAGAATTTTGTTTTTAAGTGGCTGGAGAAAAGAGACCGTTAATTTCCTGTCCATCATTCTTTTTTTTTTTTTTTCTTTTTTTTCCCTTCCCCCTATATCTCTGAAACTGGCATAAGGTACTTAAAAATTGTCTGGGCAAAGAAATGCTACTTAAAATTACAACTTGGTGAGGTGGGAGAAAGGGAGAAATTCTGTTCCTAGATATTTGCCAAAAGCTCTGCCCCTTCCTATTTCAATTGTGGCCCAACATTTCTCTAAAGCTACAGGCAAGTTCTGTAGGACTCACTAGTCACAATGTGTTTTGTGTCACACCTGCCTGGTAGGTACCCTGCCACCATGGGGGATGCAGAGATCTGCCAGAGGCTTCTGATTCTATTCCTGTGCTTGAAGAAAGAGATCCAGCAATGAGAACTGCTCAGGAGATAGCCCTGGCACCAATCCCATGACATCCTAGGGGTGACTACACAGGAACTCTTCTTTTAAATGCATCAGGAAGCTGAGTGCCTCCATATGATATTAACGGGACCAGAGACCTATGCAGATTAAGTCAGAGCAGTTTAGTTAATTTTAGTGATGCTACACTAATTTTTAGCAGAAATTTTGTCTTGAAAAGGGTTTTCTTGTAGTTGCATCAAGTCAAAAATAAGATACTCTTTCTGCCTTGAAAAAATATGAAGGAAGTAAAGAGAAAAGGCTGGGTTATAGGATTCTGTACAGGATGAATTTGCACCCAGCAAAAAATGAAAACCCAGGAGTCTGCAATAAAGCAAACACCTGCCTAACAAAAGTTTGCTGAAGAAGGATGTTTTAGACAGCATCAAGCACATCAGTGAAGCCCCAAAAGAGAAGAAGCAAAAACCAGTTGTAACTGGCAGCAAATAAAAGGTTGTTAACCACATGGAGATCTGTCTTTGGACACTGCCAAATTGAAAACTGAACGGAACATAATTTTGAAGATTATAACTGGAGAGATGATTAGCGGCATGGGGGAAGCTTTTTCAAGGACTTACTAAGGAAATGGGATTGTAATTAGAAAAGGAAACGGAATCAAGAGATTTCTAAAAGGTGAAGAGAAAAGGCTTTTGTAAATAGTAAAAACACATGTTAGGAAGCCAAATTGACTACACAATGTTACTGTGAGTTCACTTGTAATTTTTAGCCTGAAAATGATAGAGAAATGCATTTTCAATCTAATTACTTGAAAATTTATTTTCTCTATCAGAAATGACTTATAAGATTCCACACTCATAGTGAGAAAATGGAGATGGTCTCTCAGTCTTGGAGTGGCCTGATCTGGCCAGTATTGCAGTTGTGCTTGTTTCCAGGTGTGCATTCCCCCACTGATTTCACTGATTTGCATATGAACATTGGCAAGACTAGAACACTGAATAAGTACTGGTGAATAATAATAAGTGAATAATATCACTTTTAAGTCCTGGTTGTTTTGGGTTTTGGGGTTTTTTTCCCCATAAAGACAATTTAAAGAGAAGAAAACATGTTCGATTAGATATTAGGAAGAAGTTCTTTACTATAAGGGTGTGAGGCCCCGGCACAAGTTGCCTGGAGAAGCTGTGGATGCCCCATCTCTGGAAGTATTAAAGTCCAGGTTGGATGGAGCTCTAGCAGAAGTTGCTCTTGCCCACATCTGGGAAAAAAATGATCTTTAATGTCGTTTCCAACCCAAGCCATTTTATGAGTCTGATTTTTATTTAAATGTTTCATATATTGTTCCTCAGACAACAGCCACCCAGAACACCTGCTCACTCTAGAAATCTGAATGGAGAGGTAATGAAGAGAGGTAAATGAAAACCACAGTTCCTGAGCAGCTCAAGAGCTGATTTTTCATGAGACCTTCATCACATGGGTAACACAGGGCCTCTCCATGGAATTTCCTAGCTGAAGGGGAAAGCAGACCATAGGGGACAATGAAGCTGAAATCCCCACTGCCATTTGGGGTGCAACACAGCCCCTAGCCACCTCTGTCTGGTGTGATCCTTGGGTTGTCCCATGTCTCTTCTAGACTGTAGTAAAGATCAACAGCTTGGGGAATCAAAAGCCGGCCCTCACATGTGTCTGGGTAGTTATAAGAAAAGAACAAATGGATTTCCATTACTCTGCCCCGGCAAATTTCACTTCTGTAACATGGTCTTAGTGGTCCATGGAGCTTGTGTGGGTTGCCTGCCCTGAAACAAACCCAGCTTTAGGGATCTAGGGAGAATTACTGACTTTACTCCTGAAGAAGTCAGAGTGACTGCAGTCCATGCTCTTTTGAAGGCTGGGATCAGTTCTGGTAATGAGAGTATTTGTTCCAGGGACACCACACAAAAAGCAAGAAGTGAGGGTCGGCAAACCCCATCAATAAAATCTCAAGAGCATCTCCAGTTCATATTCGGTGAACCTCCATGGCCTCATCCCAAACTTGGCTCTTCAGTTAATGCTGATGTAATGTTTCTTATCAGAGAGTATGATTCACTCAGGTACATCTCACAGAATCCTTTTCCCAAACAGCCATAGAAACCTGTTTTTTCACTGTACAATGAAAAGGTGGCAGGAATAGGGGATTTTATGCTTGCTGGGTTCAGCTGACATATTTCCATATCAGCTCACTGCAGATTACTAAGGTACACTTGGGATAAATTAAGTGACTGAAGTGAAGTGTGTAAACCCATCCACAGCAAACACATTGCCTTGTGGGGTATATTTGCAGAGATTATGATTATTGTTTGAGTTAAAAAAAAAATAAAGGAGTACTTTTCTATGTGCTGTATCCTGCCTTTGAGGTGCAGAAAACTTCATAATCCAGTGAGTTGAACTCAGGAGCAAATGTTGGGAGGCTGAGGATCTACATGGCCTTACTGATGGCCTACCTTGGGCATGCCTGGCCATGAATGCTGATCCTGGCTGGCGGTATCAGAGCAGCTCTGAACAGGCTGCGTGTCTACATCGTCTAGTGCTGTACCTCGCAGAGATACTAATTGGGTCCTGGAAGCAATATAGGCATGGCAGCATGTTGCTGTGTCAAGCTAATTAGTGGTGCTTCTAACAAGCACAGGTGCAGCAGCAGGTTGACATGGCTCTGGTGCTGCCTGTTCAGAGCTACCCTGGCTGCCTCTGCCCTGAGCTCTGCACAACGGCAGAGCTGTCACCTTTCTCACACCATTGACCTCCCTGGGCAAAAATGAGGTGGATTTGAAGTCAGTGGAAGATTTTGTTATATACATACGTGCAGCGCCTTAGATTCTCCATCTGTGAAGCTGGGCATAATAAAATGCATCTGCCTTTGCAAATCACTGAAAATCTACAAATGAAAAGTGCTGCATGTTGTCAGTGTTAGGATCTATTAGTTCTTACTCTTCATTATACTGTTTTCCTTGCTTCATAATATATGTGCTGAGACAGAGGTTGTGAATTTAAACCTGACCAAAAAAAAAAAAAAGAAAAACGTTGGAATGGGGAGTAAAAAGCCACTGAGAACTGAACAAAATGTGAGCTGAGTTTGTATTATTTATACCATTTTGTATTCTGCCTATTGTTGCACACACGAAAGTTGAATATTCCCTGTGCTTTAGAACAGGGAGAAAGTAACAGCAGAAACTGAAGCAGGATGGTTGGAATCACAGGTGGGAGAATAATTTATAATGGATAATTTATTCAACAAAATTTTCCTCTTAACTCTTCACAAATTACTCTAAAACAGATTGCTGTTTTCTCAGATTCACTTGTTATGTGAAATTATTTACCGAACAATTCTTTTAAGTTGTTTGTGAATTTAAATTGTAGAAAGTGGGTATGCTTTTGATTTGACAAAAAAACTCCATGGAGCATGCTTTTGTGAGCTGACTGGAGTGATGCTGCCCTCCCTGGCCTCCATCTGCCTTCACATAGCTCCATGAAGGTTTGGATCCTTTTCTAGTGGGACAGCTTCTCAGAAGGGAGCTAAATCAGCATTTCTGGAACCAAGTCCAAATTCCTGACCATTTTGTTTTGTAACGCTTTGCCAATGCAGGGATAATATACTCCTTCAACATTTCTCACAAGTGATGCAAAGAGCCTCCTGCCTGAAAGGTTGTTTATTTTTCCAGCCATTTCATCTCGTCTGACAGAAGTGTAACCTCCCTTTCCCCAGACTATGTCTTCTTAAAGTCCTTCTCTCAGCCTTTGCAGCCACAGCCACATCATTCCTGTTCACCTCTGGTCTCCTTCATCCATTCCTTTACTTTTACCATGAATAATTGTTTGGGGAGGTTTCTGAGACTCTTGAGGACCAGATACTGGTTTGCATTGGATTTGGGGGGTTTAAACACACTGATCTGATGATTCTGGAGAAAGCATTTGAATAAAAAAGCTTTTCTTCCTCATCAGCTGAGCTAAAGTTGTTCTTTCCCTTATGGTACAATATGAGAGGAAGATGCGGAGGCATTAGCCATGTGGCTAGCCCACATGCCAGGTGGCTATTTTGTCACCATGCCATCAGCACTCGTGTCCCCTTTCCCTAAAAGCAAGAACAGGTATGCCCGTGCTGGCCTGTGAGTGAACCCGATTTTCAGCAGTTGTGGGGAGGGGTAGAAAGGTTTTCTTGTGTATGAGCTAGTAATGATCCATCTGCAGAACGTGCCACTTGCTTTTCTTTGCGTGGGATGGTAAGAGATCAATTAGAGCAAGAAAGTTCACAGCCCACTTAAGAAGCAATATTCCCCTTTTATCTCATTTCCTTCTCAGGTTTCTACCCTTTTACAGCTGTGTGGCTGGTGTGCTAAATGCTAATGTGAAAGTACTTTATACAGTGCCAAGCAGACATTCTTGTGGAAATGAATTCTCCCTTCTCACTTTTGTCTCTTGCTTTCTCACCTCCCTTCCCGGCTGATCTGATAGTCCCTTGGTATTTAGGGACAATCCTTGAGGTGTCTGGCCAGCCGCCCATGCCTGCAGATAGCCTGATGCTTCCCAAGCTCAGAGAAGGTTTGCTGCAGCCTCTTTATTTTTCCACGTAGGCAAGGATTAAATAGTCTTTTTTTTTTTTTCTTTTTTTCTTTTTTTAAATCACAACAAGTGGTAACTGCTATTTGATCAGCAGCTTAAATGACTGAACAGACTTTGCTGGATAAAAGATTCAGCAGGTTTTTTGTGGTTTTGTTTTTTTTATTTTTTTTCCCTTTCAGTCATTCACATTTGTTTGTGATTTCCCTCTGCCCTTTTAAACTACCTTTTCTCGGTGATTATTGGTCTAATTGTATCTAGTCTATTTAGGTTCTTGTATTAAGCTCATCACTGTGGTGTCTGAACATCAGATCAATGCCATGTAATTACAGTCACACAGAGCACAATCAACAATTATCAGTGATCACTTTTCAGATCTTGCAACAAAGAAATGCTATCTGAGACATTGCTGCAGGATTTCAGATTTCCAAATATTTGCACTTCTAATTAAGCAGATGGAAGACCTGCTGGTAATGAGAAAACAGGTCTCAGAACTTCTTCCATAGCTAATTTCTGCCCAGACCAAAATAAATTATGCTGCAACAATTCTTTTCCAAGGTAAATAACACAACACACCACTTGGCAAAATGCCTCACGACAACAAAAAAACCCAGAGAAGTGTTTAAAGGTATTGCACTCAGTGGGAGATTTTCACACCACAGTAATAAATGCAACACAGCAAAAACCTACAGCTAGCAGAAGGGAATGCCTTCTTATCTAAGTGCTCTGGAGGATATTTGCTGATCAATCCTATGAAAGGATGATATGCTTCTCTGTGTGTCCAGGGGATGAAATAACAAGCCTGAAGGCAATAATGCTCTCATATCATGTTTGAGAATTTTACAAATACAGCATGAGGCTCTGTGACTCAGTCTGAATGGAATTTTTCTTACCACATGAATTTTACATGATATTTTGATACTAGCTCTTCTGGGCAGTTTTCCTAATACAGTGCAAAGTTAGTTTTAGGTGCTTTTTTATCATATTGGTAAATACCATGCTATGTTTTGTGAAATGTGTGAAAAAGGGTAGCAAACCTGAAAATTTAAAAATTATCAGGATATTTGATTTGTCTCTTTTTTACTTCTGCAAAGTTTCAATATATTTTGTTTGTAAGGAAGAAGAGTAAGAGCAAAGAAAAAAGAGTTTAGTATGATCATCACATGTGTTTTGCTTTTTTTTTTCTCCCCGTGGTCACTCCATAGACTTTAAATTCTGCTTCTTGTTAAAGAAATGTCCTTATGTTCCATATTAATTAAAAAGAAAATCAAATAGATAGGTAGGGGGTTTTTGTTTGTTTGTTTTTTGGCAACAACAACACAAAAAGTCCATGTCTTTTTGTTATTCCCAAATCTCTAAAAGCAACAATTCTTGTCATTATCAAATTTCCATATAGAAAACTGTATGCATGTGGGGGTATAATAGCACAATCTGATATTCTTGTAATAGCAGTTTTCTATAAATAGTGTAATCTGTTATTTATCATTGCAACTATTCATTAAAATAAAAAATATATACATGCAGTATATATATATATATATATATATATATATATATATATACAGTATGTGTCTCTGTGACTAGAT
>VZRH01004815.1:594343-624706 GCA_013397555.1 Urocynchramus pylzowi | reverse complement strand
TCTGTTACCAGATTTTTAGTTGACTGACAGTTTTTCAGTTTTTAATCCATTTAGCCAGTGCTAAGTGGAACTTGCTGGAATATAAGCCTTTTCAAGAAGTCTTTACAGCTTATTCCTGATGTGTACTTATACCCTTTCTCATGATCTTTGGAAATTTATTTGTTTTTTAAAGATTGACTCCTGGAGTCAGGTGAGTACATGAAAATTGCAGCTTCTATTAAAAAACAAAGGTTTTCATTGTACAGAGCAAAGCTGAAAATTAGACTCTTTCAGGGTTCAAAAGGAGTGTAAGCATAATACAAAATTTTTTTTTTCTTAATAAAGGCACATTTTTAAGCTATTCCCAAGGCTTTAAGAGGTCAGGCCAAAGGGTTTTGACTATTTGGACTTTGTAACAATTCTAATAATATACTATTTTTTAAATCTGTAGTACTATTGAAATCTTACTGACCAATGCTGTAGGATTACATATTAGTAGTTCTTTACCATAGGGGTTACCACATTTCACATGTTTACCACACTGTTATTTCAAGCATAAAGCACCCACCCTTGGCAATGAAGTACAGAAGGTCAATGTGCATACACTACCTATGTGATCACGTTTGTCTTTTACCCCCACATCTTAAAACCCCATATTAATACTTTGTCTCAGATCTCTACTGCTACTGTCTCAAAAAAATAGCCAGCCTCTCAGCAGTAGAGCACCACTTACATGGTAGCCAAAACCAGGTGAAAACTGATAAAGCATTACAGAACATTTTTATACCCTGAAATTATTTGTGTTGATAATTTTAAGGTTTCCACTCCAAATTTGTTCTTTTAGTTTTTTCAAAGAAAGTTTTGAAAAGTGCTCTAATGCTGGTATTCACTGCTGTGAATTTTCAGACAAACTAGGAGAGAATTTTTCCCTCAGTCTTTCTTCTGCTCCTGTATGGGAGTTTGATCACTTTCTGTTTTCAGCATTTGTTTTCTTTTCTACTTGATGCACATCTTCTGTGTAATAAATAACATAATTCCAGCTCCTACGGCTTCAGATGGCACAGTGCCCTCTGCTCGAACTCTTAGGAGAGGGAAATACTCCAGCTTACCGTCAGAGTTTCATTTGCAAGCTTTACTTTACCTTAGCCTTATTTTAAAAATTTCAAAGCTTTGCCTCCACAAATCAGGTTAAACTGTACATTACAAGGGAACTGCTTGACCTTGAAGCAATCCATTTTGAGGCAGAGGTGACGAAGGGGTTGGCAGGCAGGATTTATTGTGCTCTGAGGAATGCAGAGGGAGCACATGAGCATAAATATACAGAGAACCAGGAGCGGGAATCGCAGATGGATCTGGCAGATAAGACTTGGGCCTGTATCTGTAAGTAGGTTGAAAGTGTGATGGTATCATCTCCAATGGAAATACAATTCAAAATCTTGTTTGGATGGTGTAAGATGCCAGACAAGCTTCCTTGGACCGATAAAACATTATCACCATTAATCTGGTAAGACTGCAGAGTAAGTAGGATACTCAACATATCTTACATGCTAGAGAGGTTTGGGGCAAAATGCATAAGGTAACTGGAAATATTGCACAGAAAACACTGAATGCCAAAGCTGGAGGGGGCTGTGGAATAAAGGACTTGAAGGGCTGCTCACTGCCTTTTGGTGCCCAAGGCAGCAAAATAAGGCTGGTAGCAAGGTTTGGTGCCCACTTAAGAACAACTGGATGTCACACGTCTGGGCTGACCATCCTAGTTCTCATTCCTCAAAGCAAGAGGAAGAAATGACAAGCAGAAACGGCTGGATGTTTTTAGCTGCTAGTTTAACCCCAAGGAAACAAAGCAGAGGTCACAGTGCCCTATGTCTGCAAAAAAAAAAAGGACGACCCTCCCCATTAAAATTGAGTGGGAGATGTGCTTGTGTGCCCATTTAGGGAAATAATTTTTGTTTGCTGGATATGATTTTCCAAAGCATTCCCTGGACTGATGAGCTGGCATTGTTGTGATCAACTTTTTCAATGCTCCAGTACTTTCTTGCTGGGATGAATGCAGTGGAAGTCAGAATGCTTTTTTTTCTTTTTTCTTTTCTCCCAGTAAGACCTTGCTTTTTGGTAAGTTCTTGCCAGCGAGAAACCCCAAACAACCCTCCCCACTTCCATCCTTGTTGTACCCCCATGTGCTGGCAGCCCACCTCTGCTTTCTGCAACTCTGATCCCTCTTTGGTCTACAACTCTCCGTCATACTTCTTTCAAGGTCTTCAGGGCTTCAGCTGCCCCAGAAAGTGGAACAAAAAAGCATGCTGAAAACATTGAAAGAGAGGACTGGAGGAGAGAGATGAAAGGAGATGAGTAGGCGTGGGAAAAAAGAGACAGAACAAGCACAGCTGTAGAGTCAGAACAGACTACATATTTATTTTCTTTAAAAAGGTAAGTGGTTATGTTTTGAAAAGCTCCTGCTGTTGTTCTTTCCAGAAGTAAAGCCCTTTATTTGAGCTTTATTCATTCTCCTGATGCTTTCTCCTTTTCTCTCACTCTCTGTATTAAAGGTTTAGGATGTGACCTTTCAGAACACGGTTGCTGGATTTTTGGGCCCTTGGATGATAGTGGCTCATTATGTACATATTTGCATAATGAGTTAATTAGGCATAATATGTGGTTAAAATTAACTACACTGCACTCTTTTTATAGAAAGTCAGCACAGATTTCTACAAAGTGTCTCCTTAGACACCCTCCTGGGGGCCTGTTAGGATTCCCTGCCCAGTTTCACATGTCACTAACTTCTGGTGATTAATTTGTGAACTCTGACACTTCATCTATGCAGATTATACATATAAACCCCCCATACTCTGGAATTTTAGGGTTATGCAATTTTAGGGTTTTATATTTATTAAAAAAGAGGGAAAGAAATTCAAGCCCAGATTATTATAATGAAGGATTTGATAACGCAATCAAAATCCATCTGAAATGTATAGAAATTAAAAAAAAAAAAAAGAAAAAAAAGAAGGAAAATCCTTTGTTGTTTTTAATGTTTTCTGTAAAGCTTCTGTGACAGCCATGTTTCCTGTCCTTGCCATTTGGAGATGCCACTGTGATGATATTTAAACTCATGAAGCTGTTTCATACTTTTATGTCCAGTCGGTGTAGTCTATCACTGTAGACCCGTGGTCCTCAAGGTGTTTCATGTTGACCCTCTTAGCTCTCCCCAAGAATGGTAAGGTTGATTTCTGGTGATGTTTTCACTGTATGAGACCAGATACAATGATTGCCTAATTTTTAATGTTACCTCTACCATTTGAAATAGGCCCTACGTTGATCAGAAGACAAGCACAGGCCTCTGGGGGACCCTTCACAACTCAATTACTCCATAAATCTTTAGTTATTTGTACTGTGGAATGTGTGATGAGTACTGATGCTGTAGCCATGGCTATCACTGGATGACAGAAAGTAGACCTCAGACCTGGATTCTCTGAAACAGAGCTAAAGCTCCTAATATCATTGTTCCTTGGTTCTCTTAGACATGATGAAGGACAATCTAGAACAGCAGATTTTCCTGCCTTTTCAAATGTGCAGGCTAACTCCATGGTTCTAACACTATTATGCAGACATATCCCAACATCTCCCTCATGGTATTGCATTTCCAGTGATCTGTGTGTCATGGGGCTACACTACACACATCTGCTATTATATTTTTTGGCTCCAGGTGATGTAAGGAGAGCTGTAAGTAAGAGGAAATAACTTCAGATGTGTGTCTTTCCTCTTACTGATCATACACCTTGCTATTTTCCTACCATCCTTTTCTCCTTCAGGCATGTAAAGCTCCTCTGGGAAAGTACTGGCCACTGCCCAAGACAGCATGCTAGAGTAGATGGAGTGACAGCCTAATGCATTTAAACAACATCTAGGTAAGAACTGAATCCAAAGTAGAATTTAGAAAGCAGCCCTAAAGGCACACTCACTATTTTTTTCTCTATTAAAATCCTGGAAAGGAAAACCTGCTTTTAGTTAATTCTCTTCAGTGTTTTGCACTGTAGGAGAAATAAATGGCTGGTAACCAAGCTGGTATATGCCACCAGGGAACAACACAAACGCAATTCTATATGTTTATTTATACAGCAGCTGCTTTCCATAGGCCACTCTCTGGCCACAGAAACAAAGGTGGATGAATCATATTGTTTCAACACAGTGAAATAATTGAAGAAATATAAATTGGGTTGCAGTTTTTCTTCAAACAGTTTATACCTATAGTTATTAGCCCCAAATCTGGAACATGTGTATATCTCTTGAACAAGAGACAAACTGCATAGACAAAACCACTGGCCATTGAAAAATAAACTGTAGTTACATAAAAATGAAGTATCTTTCATTTACTTCTGTGTAAGCTACATTATGCTAACTTTGCATCACAGCCTCTTTAAGCAGAGATTCAAATGTATGTTCCTTGAGCTGTACAGTTAGTTGCTTAGACACCATAGAAAAAATTCACGAGTGGGACAGGAAGACATAAAATCATTCTGCAAAGGCCATAAGTAAAATGGATGATTTTTATGTTTGCTGGAGTGTTTACCAGAGTGTTTTTGCCTGAATTCTGACTGTTGGGTGTGAGGATTAGGAAGTTCTTCCCAAGGAATGGCATGACTGCTGGATGAAGCAAAGACTTTTCCACTTTCCTGTATAAGAAAATTTCCAAAGATGAAAAGGAAATGTAATGGGTTTATAAATTGGGTAATTCCAGAAGAGTATATTAGTGAAGACTATGCCCTTGAGTTTCCATGGATAGAAAATCCACTGTTGGCAGAATCAGCAAACAGCTGGAAAATTTCAGAAAAAAAGCTTTTAATTGAAAAGTATAGATCGATTGAGATGGACATCTTTTGCAGCATTGTACTACTTCTGAAAAAACTTCCACTGCATAAGATTTCCAATGACAGAGTGGATTTTTTTTGTCTCTTTTTCACACTGGGGTGACAGAAATAATTTCTTCTGCCATCCTTAGAATGCATGCTCTTAGAGCTCTCATCTGGTACAGGTTCCTCCTCTGCCTAATTCTCATCTCAGCTGTGAACTTTGGACACTAATTTCATATGGGATTAAAAGCAGGTCTTGTGCCAGGGCGTTTTCATGTTCCACTTCAAAGAGGGGGAAAAAAGAAAGAGTATAGATGAGTGCTTATGCTGTTAGTAAGGAATTTGAGTCCTTATCCTTCTGTTTCCTAGCTACAACTATTATTGTTGTAAAAAGATTTCTGATTTATCTCTGATATTCTCACTGGGCAGGGAAAAGATTTTTTTTGTCCATTAACACTTTAGGAAGTTCCGAAGATGTGCTGATTGAACAGGATTTCCCAGTGTCCTTTCCTTAGTTGTCTGCATAAAAGCATGATTTTATAACTCAAGAAAGCCTCTCTGTCCCCTACATTAAAAAAAAAGGAAAGATAATAATAAGATAACGTGGAATTAGTTCCACAAATGCCCTGTTATAGTTATTTGAAACTCTTCAGACAATTTTGTGCTTGAGAGAGATGGAGGTGTAGTGTAGTCAGTCATATCACAGGGACACAACCCAAAAGAGACATTTATGAAGGAGAAAACTGCAAGTAAGAAAAACAGGTTTTCAGAAATCAACATGAAAACAGAATCTGCTATAATCATCCTGAAAGGGACAGATGTTGGCTTTCCACCCTCAGCTTGTCTGGCCTATTCTGTCTCTGAATGCTGAAGCTCACAATGCTTTTTTTCCCTCCAATTTCAGAAGTGTCAGACGGGAGACACAATGCCAGTGAAAAAACTTATAGCGATCTCTTGTTAGCTAACTGTGGTGTTTTGTTTCACAGTTACATGTCTGCACAAGCCGTCATTGTGTCAGTCATAATTACCACCTATTCAGTGGCTCCCTTCAGGTTTCATCACCTTTGCAGTATTAAGCAGCCAGCTGCAGGAAGCAGTCGGCTGCCCTGGAGCAGCAACCGTCAGCCTCTGGATTTCAAGGTATAATTGCTGCCTGAGTGCAAACAACTCCCTCCTTCCTGCATAAAACACCCAATCCTTTTTATTTTTTTATTGGCAGAGATCAGAGCCCCATCAAATGCACTTTTTGCCCAGCACAAGAAGACAGACCCTCTTTTCTGTAGGAACAGCACAGCATGGACAGGATGGGGGATGGTGCAGCTATGTGTCTGTGCCACCATGTGCCACACATGAAAATGTGGCCCAGAACTCCTAATTGGGAAGTGGCTCCAAGTGGCTGTAAACCCCTTTTTCCCTCTACTGTGAAATGATTGAGCTTACTTCTAGCACAGAAGTCTAACTGCAACATCCTTGATGACCCTCAGATGTGGGAGATTACTCTCCTGAGTAAAACTTTGAAGTATCCGTGTCTAAACTTACTTTTCAAGAGCTATGCTCTTGTGGAAGGACAGGCAGATGAGTCCTCATCTGGGCCAGACAGGCAGAAAGAAATGGTAATATAAAACCCTGGAAACTGGGAGGCAGTTTCAGAGTGTTCCTGTCAGGCTGCTGCATGGCTTCACATGCCAACTGCCTTTCCTGTCTTGCCATCCTGTTTACCGTGTTTTATAAATTCAGCTTTGGCTGCATGACCCAGACCAGCAGGCCTGCCAACAATCATGTTGCATTTTGTTAACTGCTTATGACTTCTGGACAGTGTGCTGCTGTGATTGTCACACTCTTTCACTTAAACATATGGCACATGGAGACACAAACTACTCCAGCATGCAGCTTTCCATGATAGATTTTTACATACCAATTGCCGATACGATTTGTGGCTGCTGAGATTGGTGTTGTCTAATCCTGGAAGCAGAGAAAATCCTCTACTCTGAGAAGTACCTGGCATGCTGGGTTTCTTTGGCTCAATTAGGAAAGCCAAAGATGCTTTCAGACTTTTCTCAATCCGACAGAAATGCTACCAAGCTGGGCTAAGTATGTGTATCATGTTGAAGAGAGAAGAATGACAATAAAAGCTTGGTGGGAGTAAGAAGTGTTGAGAGGCTAACTGAGGAGAAGAGCTATTCCATTTGTATCAGAAATGAGGAGGAATTTAGAGATGCAAAAGTGCTGCCTGATTAAGGTCCCCACATAGTGAAATTTATAACGTATTTGTCACTACAACATATACAAGTGTGAAATTTTCTGAGGTGCTTCCAGCATATGAGACCTTCTGAGATAAGTTTGAGACCAAGTCACCATAAGAAAATGTAAAGCTGTTAAATATTAAAGCTAATATTCAAATAAGCTAACAGAAAGCATAAACCCCTCTAAATACCTGCAAACATTCCTCCAAAGATGCACAACCCATCTATGTGCTGCAGGAGATCTCTTAATTTCCTCTCTTCGTATAAATTCAGTCTTCTTTAATTTTGAGTCTGAATTAGAGAAAAAGATTCTAAGGATTTTATATGGGTTTCAAAACACAAACCTCTGAATTGACACAAAACTCTGAATTGACGATCAGCATAGATCTGGCCTGACAAGAAAGAACTGGATAATGATCACTGTCCCCTTTTTTTTGATGAGGCAAAACATGGCACAAATGTGAGGGAGGGAAAACCTGGAGGAGAAATGGGTTCTAATTTCGTGGAGACATATTGCACTTTTCAAACTCATGTATTTTCTACCAGACTTGCTGGATTAGAAAAGATGCAAGAGATACAGCAACCAAACCATCCAACTTCACCAATCTCTTTAATGTAGAAGAGTTAATCATGAATCTTCAAGTAGACTATCTGAGCAGCTGTTACACTTCACCAACTGCTGCTTTCACTTGTAATAGTGATTCATACTGCCAAACTGCATTGTGGTGCGTTGGCATGAGGAACATTAGTTTCAGATCCACTGTAAGCTAGGTCATGGGAAATATCTAAAACTTTTTGGCATTTCAAGCTTTTGAAGTGATCCACCAGGATGTGTTGTCATTAAAAAAAAATTATGTGTGTAAGTGGCCACTACTGACATCACTTTTCTTCATTTTCCTTTGCCTGTTGACCTACATTCAGTCCTGAGACTCTCTCCTTTCCTCATATTCCTTGTGTACTACTGTATGTTTCTCTTGATTTCTTCGAAAAGTGCATTAAAACAAATGTAGTTTAATTTCCAAATGTTATTTTAAAGAACTGTGCCTGTCTAAATTTACCTCTTCACAGTCAGCTTCTCTTCTGCCATCCATCCCATGCAAGTGCAGTGTTATTCTATTGTCCCACTTTGCTCCCAATTTGGAACAAGCTATGAGCTTGCTCATGAGTGTTATTTCTCTTGTGAAGTTAGTGGAAATCGACTCAGTACATTGATAGAAGTGGAATGGACTGGAAAAGAAGAAATTAGTGAATAACAATTGCTAAGGTGCCCAACTGATCTAAGAACATTTCATAGTTGAAGAGCCTTGGGCTAAGTATGGATCAGAATCCCAGTTGTGAATAAACTGGAATTGCAGGAAAGCTCAAATCAAGACTTTGCTACACGCTCTTTTCTAGAAATACATCAAATCCACTCAATAAAACAACAAATGCACATAAACCATCTGTAGCTTCTGTCATGGGACAATAGGAAACTGTAACTGAATGGTTCTAAGGATCCTCTTACCTGGTAGTTAATCAGGAGTATATGAGATACACACAAAACATTTTATTAAGCATTTTTTATTTGCTTTTACCAAGAGCACTTTTATGAAGTCCAGTCTGGCTCTGGATGAAGTGAAACTGTTTGGAAACAGCTGGTTGTTAGTGAGCCAAACCAAACCTGGACACGGTGTGATGTGACTGTATTTTTGCTGAAAGCTCACCGGGATGCTATGTCAGACAAATGCGCTCCTACAGTACAGGTGGCAAGAAAGGCTTGGCCATATGGAGAACCATTGCTGTTGCTGTCACTGCCAAAAGCTGTACTAGATGCCCCACAAAACAGAAAGAGGATTTACTGCAGTTGAACAGGCTTGTTAACTCTGATGGTCATAAGATAATGAAAGCAAAAATGTTTTCCTTCATTAGAAAAAGCAGAAAGAGTGATGTTAGCTAAACAGTGGTCAGTTTTAAGTGAATAATGCAGTTATGTAGGAAAGGGGCTACAGGAAGGCCTTATCAATATTGCAGCCGAGATAAAGCAAGCATTTGCCGCTCTGTCCCCTCAATCTTCTCTGAGCATATCAGCAGTTAGATCGTGCCTATTGTCACTCTTACCATGAGTTATGTGATTCTTTCACTTTTGAACTGGGCTCTGGCCTGTGATGCCCTCTGTGTCACTCACAGTTACGCAGCAACTGAGTGAATTTGTATCTGCAGACACAGCAATGAAGACAGTGACCTGCCAGCTTTTCAATTCTACCCCCAATCAAAGACGGATTTATTTCCTGATAGGAGTGTAAAATTTAGCAAAAATGGAGTTTAAGGCTTCAGATAGTTGCTGGGCATCATCCTGTCTAAACTTAACCACAGACCAAAGACAGCCCAGATAGGCAGAGACACCTCAGACATCCTTCACATGATACCACTGCACAGCAGTTAACTTTCATCAGAGGGAGAAAGACCATTTGTAAACCTTTCAGAATGTATGGAGGAACTTTCCTGCTCAGACAAAGCTGTCTAGAGAGCTGAAGCAAAGTTGGGATAATCCTCCTCAGACCCCTCGACTGCCATTTCCTTATGCCCACACTGATGCCCTGAGGGGAGCTGGCTTGCCAGGAGCAGGCAAGAATGCCTTACAACCTCTCCATGTACCTGTGAGGAGTTTTCAGACCGACAGATGTAGCCAGCTTATCGCTTAGGCCCTGACTGAGTGTGTTGGCTTAGCCCAAGTTGGCTGCTGTTCTTCCAAATAAATGTTTGCCGATGACTTACTTGCTGTGGCCAAGAGGTCATCTAGACTGAACCCACGACACCTAAATTACCCTTGAAAGGCATTCATGCAGCCTGTTCTTAAGAGCCACCAGAAGTACACATATCCCCTTCAGCAATTGATTTCTCTGCTAACCTCTCTCCACTGTTTCCCTAAGGTATTTTAAAGTGCTTAATCTAAATCCTTAAGCCAATAATAGCCACATGGACAGGATCCAAAAATAGCACTGACAATGGGTGTTAACACCAGTTCAGTAACCTTAAGCTCCAGATTGTCTGCATACAACTGTTTGATGGTCACACCAGACTGAGCTGGCACCAAGCAGCAACCTGTAGGCAAAGTTATGCCATGGCTTTCCAGGGGAAGTACAGCTTTCCATCACTCCTATGTCTGCCTAGAAGTTGGTTGGGTAAGAGCATGGACAGAAAAACTTATTTACCTACAACAATCCACACAGGAAGTTCAGGATTGTGTTGCAGCCTGAGGCAATGATAAAGGGATGTCTTGGGCATGCTCTGAGCCTGCACCAAACAGCAGAAGGAAAAGACCTTTTTTGCCAGGAAGGCTGGCTGCTCTGAGGAGAATAGTCCTGAGGTGGGAATGTTGCTCCTGTTGATTGAATTGATTCCCCTAGAGCTCATTAGCATGTCTCCACAACGCATTGTGTGTGACCATATGGATGGAGAGGTTTAGCCATGTCAGTGTTTTCTGAATCAGCAACCAGCCCAGTGGTTTAATGTAAGAAAACTAATTTCCTTGCTAGACATAAACACAATCCAAAACTGGTTAGAATTAACTAGGTGAAGTCTGAGCTCTTTTCTTCACCTCCACGGCATTTTTCTGTATTTCCCATAGAACGGCTCAAGTGTGGTTCCTCTCCCAAGTATTTCTGGGCTGGCAGTCATGCAAAAGACTTTCCAGTGCTTTTCAAAGCTTCCCTCTTCCGTCTATTTGGGAATGGAAGGAAAACAGACTGCCTCAAAATAGACTTCTTTCCACTCTGACCAAAACCACTACCTGTTGGGAAGATGGCATTTCCCCCACCCAGCCTAAGAATGGCTTTCTGAGAAGGCTACTTTTTCAGTGATTTGGATTCAGCTGGGCTGAAGCACAGCACAGGGACAATATTTAATTCTTCCTTGCTATTTTCTCTAGCTTTGATTCACTGCAATGTAATTTTGGAAGCTTAATCTAGTTTCATCAGCCATGACTGGAGCTAGAAAACAGGGCAAGTTATCAGAAGATACAGAAGGGAGATAACTAAAGGAAATTTCATTTGGCACAAATTATCAGGAAATCCTCCCAAAATCAAGCCGTCAAGGAAATGATGGAAGTACATGATTTCACTAAAAATGAACCCACACGTATACCACGACATACACAAACATAAATACACGGCCCCTTTCCATCCTCTGGAAGTCAGTTTGCTTTTTTTCTGGGGCTACTACAAATATTTTAATGTATCCTGGCTCCAGTCCAATCCTCTGCAATTGCTGGCAGCCATTTTATATCATCCCTGTCATAAGTTTGACTGTCATAAGCAGTTTATGCTTTAATTTTTACTATGCCCAGACCCAAACTCAGCTGTCTGGTGCAGTTCACGTTCTGTACCCAGGTCTAAGTGCAGCAGCTGGAACATCTGCCCCACACAGGTCTTTATCATTTCCTACCTGTGCCATGGGAGTCCCTGACAGCTGCCCCTGGAGGAGGGCTGGTTCCCCAAGAGCAGTTTGTGCTGCCAGCAGCTTCTGCAGCTAAAGCAGGGGCAGCCCACACCTGGGGACCAAAAGCAGTGTCACTCGGGGAAGTTGGGGTGTAAGGTGGCAATTAACAGTATTAAGTCTTCAACAGGATTGCCTGTGGGCATTTGAAGTGCCTAATGTTTTTCCAGCCCTCGGAGAGCTGAGTGCCCCCAGCCCTCCCCACAGAAGCCAGGGTCACCTTGCAGGTGTTTTGTGGGGATCAGGCCCCACAGGCTCTGACTCCATCTCCAGTTTGTCTGGAGGTGTATAACTTTTGGCACACCTCAGTGCACCTAATTGTTGTCACTATTAGAGCACAAGGACAAATTGCTGACAAAGAGGGCTGCATAAAAATGCACTTGGGTGCAATGGCTGTGGCAGTATTTCAAGCAGCTTCCTATTGTACATCTCTGAGAGAGAGGCAAGCACGTGTGCTTTATTATTGTGCAACCGTATCACTGAATATGGATAGCACTTACAAGTGCTGTGTAACGTGTTGACAACTCTGCACACATAAATATGTATTGTTTTTCAGGCACAACCCAGGCAAAGGGAAAAACGGAGGTTTTATTTTAGTTTCTTCTGGAATGTCTCAGCTAACTGCTACAAGTTTCCTTTATAAAGGAAAGTGGGAGTCCTAATGACTTAACAAGCAATTCAAGACAAAACACCTCAGATCTCTAAGTTCAGCTCCCTAAAAAATTTCTATCTATGGCTCAGATCCTATTAATTATTTCTTTTTATTATCATTATTATTATTTTTTTTAAATTTTTGTACAGCTGTTAGCTCTTGAACTTCCTAGTTTATTCTCTACCTCTTTTGGGTGACTTTTCAAAATTCAGATCATTCCACAGCAAAGCTTTAACCATCCTTTATACCAAGATTTCTCTTTCTTTTTGACATCAAGACTTCTCTCTTTGATAACTTCAAATGTTTCTTCTTCTCTGCAGTGAGTACTTAATTCTCACCAATGGTTTTGCTTTTCTATCAAACAGCAGTAACACCCTGAATGTTTTTAATCTGCTTTGGCCATTGAGTGCTTTCTTTGCCTTTTTTTTTTTTTTTTTAACTTGCTACTGTATTTATGTAAAAAACACCACTATTTTTTCAACATTGTTGTGGGGGTTTTTGTTTTTCCTAATTATGTACAAATACTCTCGCATTTTAAACTCAATTAAAGCTTCCTTTATGTGTTAGCAGAGCTGCACAACAGAGGTTTTCATCCTGTGCACTGCTTTCACTGACTGTGAAACAAATAAAAGCCAAGCTTTTGCATTCCATAACCTTGAAGTTCTCTGAGTAGTTTCACCTCCAGGGCTGGGTAACTGAATGTTTTCAAGTAGCTTAGAGAGAAAAAGTGGAGGGGGAGGGAGAAGGCAGCAGTAAACAAGAATATGATTTCAGATTTTCATGATTTAGACTAAACTGAATAGCAGCAGCAGCAGAAGTAGAGAGAAAGAAAAACTGTATATACATGATGGAATGGTTTTATAATTTAAAATATATACTGTATTAGACTTTCAACATAAAAGGGCTAATGTGTTTCTCATAACATCCCACATTTTGTTATTACTTTTCACCCCATACCAGCACAAATGGTATTTGAGTGCTGACAGGCTGGAGGGAACATGCAGAGACCATGTTATCTTTTGCTGGGGCATAGCTGCAGATGTGGTATGTGGCAACTGTGCTCATAGTTCTCTGCACAGCAGTTTCAGGACAGACCTGGGAGCTTTACTGGAAAACCAAATGAACTAGAATGGAGGTAGTGACTCATGAGTGGTTATGAGCTGTGCAGCGCTGCTAGGATCATGGGGCAGGAAGTATGTTATTGCTCACACTAAATCATCACTGCCCCCTCTACACACCCAGGGCATTTTTATTACCACAAGTGATCAAACCTCCCTTGTTTTCCAAATATTCTGAGTCCTCTAAGTTCATTGACTTTTCTCACTGCCCTGATTCACTTGCTCTATCAGTACCATGTCAAAAAAAAAGGTCTATCCCATCTAGAATTACCAGTACTGCTTTCCCTACTGGGCAAGTTTACCTTAAAGGCTGTTCCTTCAACAGTTGCCCTTGTCTGACCTTGGCTAGCATGTGCTGGGATAGAATTGCAGAAAAGTGCACAGAGAAGTTCAATAAGAGGCAGCTTTTCAGAAAAAATTGGGAGCTATTTGCACCCACTATACAAAAACTTCAGCCCAGACATGCAGAACACCCTTGATTTGATATGAGACACATTTCTGCTTTTATAGAAGAAAGGCTGGGGATTAAAAAAAAATAAATCAGACTTTATTATATAATGAACCCAGGATGTTTTTAAATAGGCCATGTATTAGGTGTTTCATGGAATGTAGGTATTCCTGGTGGGACAACAGCTGTGAGATACTGCTTCCAAGGCTTGAATAAACTCATAACATGCCTGTGGTATTTATTGTCTGTGTTAAACAAAACCTCTTGACACTTATCATTTGAAATACTTCCTTTAGATTACAAATCAATTTGTTAATGGATGTCTCCATATATTGAAGTTGGTTGAGTGGGGGTGCATATTATTAATCTTGAGTCTACAAAAAGCATGTTTTTTTCCCCTTTTATATTATGTTCCTACAGCATAGTGCAGTTACATGCATGTAATCTGCAAAATATCAAATTGCAAGTAGAAACTTGAAGCTGCACAAGGGCATGGACCTCTATCTCTGATTTTCAAAAAAAGAAATTTCTCTTCAAATGGCTTGAGAAGAAAGTGTGGACACTGTTAGGAAACTTATTCACTGTTAGGTTCCTTATTCACTGCAATTTCAGATACACACACTGGAATCCACTGGCTAGTGAAAAGTACCTTGTGTAGTTCAGAGTCCATCCCTTATTTTTCTCTAGCACATTTATGCAGACGAACAAGCATGATTACATTCATTTACAGCTCTGGAACAAGAAGGCATTCTGAGATTTACAAGATTTGCCTGGTGTGCTGTGGCCAGTCTCCTGTTTTCTTCATGGTTTCAGCATGTCAAGACACTGAGAGACACAAGGAACAGATTTCATAGCTGGAACTTATGTGTGAAAACATGGCTTCCCATTTAACTGATATGGAAGATGATATCCGCTCACAGGTAGGATGGACCAATATCCCTCACCAAAGACATCATAATTGTCTTCCTTTTTTAAGTGCCATAGACCATGACTTTTGACAGAAGGAAGAATGAGATTTGGGGACCAGTCTTATTTTCACTAATGATCTTGAGACCAAAAGTTAAGGTGTGCTAATGTATTTTGTTGCTGGTATGAAGCTGAGGGGCATTGTGAACACAGATAAGGTTAGAAGATAGCATAGAAGAAGCTGAAGACTTCGGTGGTCGTGGCAGAAGGAAACAGGGTGCCATTTAAAGTGCAAAAAGCAACAGAGAAAAATTTGTCCATAGGAGTTTTTTGGTTACAAATGACATGGGAAGAAAAACCTCTGTGCACTAGAGGTTAACTGTGCACAGTTACTATGAGTATGTGATGTGATTTCTGATAAGAAAGTGAAAGGTATCAAACACATTGCGTCTGCTTTGCATGAATAGGAATCTAAACAATCTAAACAGAGTTAGAACATATATTTTTTAGCATGATAGGACTTTTAAAGACCAGTTTGTGGGAAGAACCAAGCTGCTATGTTCTGGATCAATTTGTGAAGTGCTTTACATAATGCCCTTATCCATCACTTCAAGAAATGGGTTCAATACGGAAAAAGACCCTTTCCACAACTCTTTTCTTTAATGGTACTGCCCTCACCTTTGATCAGAGTCCTTGGCTAAGTTCCTAATTTGTTGATTAGCTGGTATGTCCTTTTGAAAAGACTAATAGAATTTGTGGCAGCTGTGGCAAAACTATTATTTCTGCAGAAGAAGCTGCACACTTTTCACAACTGGGATGGACTTTGTAATAATTGGCATGGGGTCTAGTTGGAGTCCTATAACTAGAGGTGTTCCCCAAGGTTTGATACTGAGCACAGTATTTAAGTTTTTCATCAATGACTTGTGAGAAGCCATAGAGTACCTGTTCAGCAAGTTTGCTGATGACACAAAGCTGGGAGGAGTGGCTGATAGCCCAGAGGGCTGTGCAGCCCTACAGAAGGACCTTGACAGGCTGGAGAGGAGGCAGAGAAGAACTGTCTTCTCAGAGAAGTTCAGCAAAGGCAAATGCAGGATCCTGCTCCTGGGGAAGAATGACCTCAGGTACCAGGACAGGCTGGAGGCTGATCTGCTGGGAAGCAGCTCTGCAGAGAAGGACCTGGGGGTCGTGGTGGACAACAAGCTGGACACTGAGCCAGCAGTGGGTCCTGGTGGCCAAGAAGGCCAATGGCATCCTGGGTGCTTTAGGAAGAGCATTGCCAGCAGGTTGAGGGAGGTGGTCCTGCCCCTCTGCTCAGCCCTGGTGAGGCTTCATCTGGAGAGCTGTGTCCAGTTCTGGGATCCTCACGGACCTCCTGGAGTGGGTCCAGTGGAGGGTAATGTAAATGATGAAGGGACTGGAGCACCTCTCTGCCAAGGAAAGGCTGAGGGAGCTGGGCCTGTTCAGGCTGTAGAAAAGACAACTGAGAGAGTACCTCATCAGTGTCTATGAGTATCTGAAGGGAAGGTGCCAAGAGGATGTTTCCAGGATCTTCTTGGTGGTGCCAAGCAAAAGGACAAGAGGCAACAGGCAGAAAATAATGCAAGGGAAGTTTCATCTGAATGTGAGGAAGAACGTTTTACTGTGTGGGTGACTGAGCACTGGAACAGTCTGTCCAGAGAGGTTATGGAGTCCTTCCCACTGGAGATACTCAAGAACCTTCTGGACACAATCCTGTGCCATGTGCTTTAGAACGACCCAGCTTAAGCAGGGAGATTGGACCAGATGACCCACTGTGATCCCTTCCAACCCAGCCCATTATGCAATTATTCAACTCTCTGATTCTGTGACATGGCAGTCTGCTGCCCTGTGTCCAGACCACCCCTCCTCCCCAGGCTGCTCTGGCTGGCCCCTGTTCCTTGCAGTGCAGTGGGGCACTCTCCACTGCCCTGTCCCCTGCCAAGCCTAGCCCAGCAGGAAGGCTCTTGGCTATGAGAAACTCAGGTTGCTCTTCCTCTCCAGGATGGATTTTGTAACATAACTGGGATGAGAGCAAGCCTCAAAGGCAAATGCCAAATACAGTGCTAAATTTTCTTCCTATACTAAACCCAGAGAGTCTGCCCTAAAACCAATGTCCAGCACCTCTATACTGAAAAAAGAAAAAGGAAGGCCCTTTCACAAAGCCATACTTCTATAAAATGCTGTGATGCAGCAGCCATGACCTAAGAATTAAGACAGACTAAATAAATAGCTGTCCTTGAATAGCAGGTTTATGCCTGACATGTTACATGCAAAGCACAGTGGCACCCTTGTAAAGGTAAGAATAGGAAGGATGATTATTATCTTCAAACCCTTTAATCTGTACTTGGTGAACAATGATTACAAAGGTTGCCCATTCAGTAATGAGATTCAGACTCCCTTAGTTAATTGATATATTGCATATAACATTGAAAGAGATCTTCTTCAGTTCAATGCCACTTTCTACTATAGTTCTAGTAAGTTAAATAAAGTTTTCTCTGAGCAGTCATATGCAGAAAAAATTTGTTTGAATTTGCTTATAAATTTTCATTGGAGAGGAAATTGGGCTTGTGGGGTTTGTTGGAAGTGATGGAGCTCTTTAAGACACATGCCTGTAAACCTTTATATCATGAACTACTATGGTGTTGTGGTCTTAAGGTACTTCCCTGGCAGAACAAAACCCCAATCTTGACATATTTCAGTTCTAGCAGGAAGTGCATTAAGAAGAATGAATTCTCAGACTTTCTAGGAACACAGAGCATGTAGCAGGAATAAAAAAACAGCCAAAAAAGAGGAAAGAGTAACACAAGAGTTTCTTATGTAATCCCTGCTTATTTATAGGCTGAATATTTATGCTTAGTTTTTCTCTTCCTGCACATGTGAATGATGAATTTAACATGCACAAAAGCAAAGGTGATTGTGAGTACTCCATGCTCATGGCTATTTTCATGTGCAGATGGCAGCTGCAAGATATAGAGGTGATATTAATATTGCCTCACTTTTCCCAACTCCAGCTCACTTGCTCTCCTGTGTCTGCAGTACACAAAGGGTCCTGCAGTACACTGCAGTTTATCAAATGGTCCTGCACTCTCTGAAGGAAAGATATGAATCTGCTGGAGTATGAAGGGATACCAAAGATATTTTCTTTTGGCATAACTGTAAAAATATGGTCCAATTTAGCTAAACAGCTGTTCTTTTAAAACAACTGTCTTATTCTGCTCATTCTGTGCATTAATTGCCCAGAGATGCTGTTTACCCCAAGCAGGCTGTGTCCTGGGAGCAGCCTAGTCCCAACAGCTGATGCGACCCTGGACACAACGCTGGAGTACAAAGAGTGCCCAATCCCACTGCTGTGCCTGTTGTTAGTGTCCTTACAGCACATGGAATGAAAAAATTGACACTCTTCCATGGAGCTAGATGGAACCTTAAGCTGTCTGGGAACCAGGGAAGGAGCCCCATATATCAAAAAGCAGGCTTGGGACAGACTAGAAGGGAAAGCTGCACAAGTGAATCTGCTCCCATTTGAAGCAAATTCATAGTACTGCATTCTTGGCCTTCCTTTCTTTTTAGCAAATATCTTTGAAGCTCCCTGGCACCCCTATATATCACTTTTCTGTCCCCCCCCCATCCTCACAATGGCACAGCATCCTAGTGCTCCTAGGCAATCAACTAGCTCCAGGGATGGAGGCTAGTGTAGGAATATTGCTTTGTTAATATGGTGCCAGAGATAGAAATTCACTTCATCTCATCCCTTCACCTCTCCTCTCTAAAGAACTGCACACTGAAAAAAAATTAAATTAAAAGGAACATGAAGACTGAGAAAAATCAATTACTCCAGATTAGCAAATATGGTTCTAAAGGTACTTAAACCTTAGATCAGCCTCTTTCAGTGCATGCTTTCCAAAGCTGTTTTCACTTACGTTTCATGACAAGGAATCTAAAACTGCCACCTTAGCAGCAGAAAAGGGTTTAGTGAACCCACAGTCATCTTTACATTCTTGCTGATAGTGAATAATTTCATTCAGCCAGATAAAATCCTCAAATTCTGTAAAAGGTACTTTTCTAGTGCTCCAGACAATGGAAAAAATGTCAGGATGTTGTAGTTTCAGGGACAAATTTTAACAGGGTGAGCTGCATCGAAGTTGTCTAAAATCCTGCTGTTCTGGTCCTTAGTCCTTTCCAGAAACTAAACCCAAATATAACCTTTCCACCCCTTCCCAGGGTTTAAAATTATTCTGTTAATATTTTTAGCATGAATTTTCAATTCCTTCCTGTTTCCAGAAAAGCAGGAAGAGTTAATGAATTTCTCCATATCCTGTGGAAAAAGATGTCAGAAATAAAGTCATGTGTCTCATATTGTCTGGAATTACAGGTGCTCAGTGATCTCACAGCCGCATGTGCTAAATGCTATGAAGACACAAGAGAGACAGCTAAGGAGAGTTCATCTTCTCCACCTCACGAGCTGTGACTTCCTTACTCACAAGATACTATAAAAGGACTTCTAATATAAATAATGCATCATCTTAAACTGAAATATAATCAGCAGAAGTTAATTTGAATATTAATGCATGAGACGTGTATGTTCATCTCTATTAGCTGTCTACAGCTGTCCCATTTTGCTGAGATCTCTGGCCCATACATTCCCTTGCAGCACAGAATGGGAGGGTTATCTAGGATGCATTACTGTGGTCAAACTAGTCTTAATCACAAAACATACACAACCCCTGAGGAGTTATACTGGAGAACATTGAATCTGGATACTGTCCTCCATCCCCTCCCTCAGCACCTGCACTGTTTACACACAATATCTGTCTATGACAAAATCCCTTCCTGGCTGGGGGGCTTCACCCAGCTCACCATCGCTACAAAAGAAATATGGGGGTCACTTTGTGTGATGTTGGCTGAATGAATGATGGGTCCAACTGTGCTTATATGACTGTCCTCACACCAGAAAAAAACACTCCCTATTCTGCTGAAAGGCAGCTCCTCCTGGGAGCTTGACCTTCATTTTTTAGAGGACGTTATTCTAGCTGAAGCTGAATTTATATAAAAGCTACTAAGAGAATGCAACAAAAAACCTGAAAATAAAGATCCTGGTTTTAATATGGGTGTATGAATATCTCCTCCACAGGTTTGTACAGCAACAGCCTTGAGTGGAAAAATCACCATGCTAGACATTTTGTGTAAACTGCCCAATCTGTTGCTCTCACATTCCTCACACAATCATAAAGCCTATTACCTCCCCAAGGCCATAACTGTGATGTGCCTGGACAGAATATCCTGAACAATGAAACAAAAACCCTGCGATAAAAAACAAAGCTAGGGTTTGGGATTCGTGGCAATATATCTGGGGCAGAGTCATTCAACCTGTGGTTCTAATTATTCTCTGAAAAAGCAGCAAAACCTCAGTCATTCAGAGGGAAAGTCTTACTGAGCACTAGCATTGCTATAAAAAGACCCAAACAGTATTGCCACTGATGCATAAAAATAACTACTTGTACAAAACATCCAGGTTACCCTGTCACTGTAGGTTGATTATGTAAAAACAGTCCTCACCACTGCTGACTGAAAGCAGAGATAATACTCAGCTCCTGAAAGAAAAGGATTCACTTTGTTAAGTTTAACATGCTACTTGGAGAGATACTTTCTAATGATGCTGAATAAGTTGAGAACACAAATCTCACTTAATTTGAGGCTAGAGGTAAACCTAAGCTGGGGCTTACAGCCTGAGTCAATATTCTTCCTCTGTCTTCCCAGTCTTCCTAAATCAGCAAAGACAGGGACTATCAAGAACATATGGGATGCCAACCAGGACATAATCAGCAAAACATGGGACATTCTGAGCATACAAGGCAGATGATCACTCAGAAAGATGTTGATGTCCTTATGCCTATTCATTTATCTACTTGAATCAAAGGAATGGAGGAGGAGGGGGAATGGGTATTAGTAAGCAGGGAGGGAGTCTAGGCATGATTAACAATAGGTGTGAGACAGGAAGAACTAGATTAAACTGATCCATATGCAAATGATCTGAGTCTGATTGAATCAAACCATGCACAGTTTAATGACTGTGGTAAGACGCCTTTATCTCTGCTTGGATGTGTTCTGAAAAGGACTGCTCCAAGATAAAACAGTTTAATAAGGAGGTTTTTCATTACAGGGTCGATCTGCATTTGCATTTCTCTCTCTGAGCCACACAGCTTTCCTCAACCATTACTTTTCAAGAGATTAGTTGGGTACATATTGTTGACACACACCTTAGGGCATTGCATACTTAACATGTGCATGAGTTTTACCTTAGTCCTTCATGACCTGGGTAAAACATCTCAGAATGAAGATGAAGTGGAAAAGTCTTACTTTTTTGCTTATCTACAGAACATTCTTTGTCCTTCTGTTATTTTGAAGTTATGTAAAATCTTTTCAGTATTCATACACTGATACAGAGAGAAAACATATCTTGGATACTTACAGCATCATGGGCCAGACTCAGAATGGCCTCAAGGCTGCAGCAGGGTGATAACTCCAGCTTCTGTGAAGTTAATCTGATTCTGTGGTACTGTAGCTGAGGTCTAGTCCTCTATTTCTAAACTATGTGTTGGTTTCTTCCAAGTGGCTGCCTTTGAACACTGAACAAGGTGGCTAGGCACTGCCTCCGCCTCATCTGTTGTATGCTCTGCTTACTGTTAAGGTGCAAGTGAAATAAAACAGAGGCAACCTTCTCCTTCTTGTGCAAGTAAGATGGGGAAATCTCCAGGGCTCTCAGGTTGATCATAGGAAAGACAGCTGTGCTCAGACTCCAGCAGAAGTGGCACGTAGTAAGTACTGGTATTCTCATCCAGCTATGATTAAAGCTGTGGTTAGCAGAAGCCCTGAATCAGACTATACCTTATTTTTACTCTAAGGCATAGTAAGCAGCCCAAGCTCCTCCAGTGTGAAGAGATCTAACCTGGTTGGGACATTTTTTAGTGGCCATCTATGGCTACTGTGACCTTCCTCACTCAGGGCAAAGTTTTCCTGTCCAAGTACTGTGTTTTTCTCTAAAGCCTGTGTACACACTAACATCTGTGTTCACATACTACATGTTGCAGACAGAAAGTGCTTCAATCTCAAAGTGCTGATGTTGCATAGTTACTCTCTAGCTAATACAGGCAAATAAATACCAGAGGCCATCCAAATGCCTTCATGAAGTCACTTTTCACAGCACCTACAGTTTGTCTGTGCAATAAAGAACTCTTGAACTAGGCTGGTTAACAGTCTACCTACTCAATCTCAGCTTGAACTGATCACCTTCATCCTTATATCATGAAGATATAGGAATAGAAACAAGGTACTTGAACAAAAAATTGTCCATTTATTTCACCAGAAACAATCACCGGCCTAAATGCCTTGCAGATTGGGAATCCTAACCTCTTATTGCATATTCCATCACTATTAACATCATTACTTCTTTTCCATCCCTGGGCTGCTTCATGAATAAGAAACTTATGGGTTTATATTCCTTTGAATACAATGTATGTTTATGTCATATATTTAAATTACTTTGATTCGAGTTTCACTTCTATATCTTTTAGATTTCTTGACTCTATGCTGATGTGTCTGTAGCTTTGCTTTTCATCATTAATTCTGGCTCAGCAGCTACCAAGTCTTTTCTTAGCTTAGAACATAGTTTTTCTCTGTATATATTCCTTTAACATTAATACTACAGCCATACCATTTTTCCTCACAGACTATGGGTCCCACAGCAGTAGAAGGCAGAATCTTGTTAACCCAGTCATAAAATACAGTTCTACAACAGTTAGAAGAGTCCTACTTCTCTCCTAGCTTACTGTTATTTCTTATCATCTAAGGTATCCCTATGCTGATGGTTCAGGGGCAGTCAGGGTAACAGAACGACTCAGTTACTGGTGGCAGAGAACTTACATGTCCCTGTGCCTTGTGAGAAGATGCACTCCCAGGGCTTGGTGTGAAGGAGGTAGTTTGGAAAGCGGCACACACCTCCTTACCACTTGGCATAGTCTAATGGGCAATAGAATCACAGAATAATTGAGGTTGGAATAGACCTGTAAGACTGAGTCCAACCATTAACCCAAGTCCACCACTAAACCATGTTCCTAAGTACCACATCTACATGTCTTAATTTAGATAGAGGTATCTAAATACCTCCAGGGATGGTGACTCTTGCTCTGCTGGACAGCCTGTTCCAATGTTGACAACTTGTTCCATGAAGAAACTTTTCCAAATACCCAATCTAAACCCACCTTGGGACAACTTGAGGCCACTTCCTCTTGTCTTGTCATTTGTGACTTGGGAGAAGAGGCCGGCACCCATTTCGAAACAACCTCTTTTCAAGTAGTTGAAGAGAATAATATGATGCCCCCAAAGCCTCCTTTTTTCCAGGATAAACAACCCAAGGGGGATGGATGCTAAACAAATACAGGACAGAAATACACTGTTTTTCCCAAAATGCTTATCCTTAAGTACAAGTAAATACTGACAGATGAGAGATGCAAAGGGTTAATGGGGGAACATTCACCAAATTTAACTTAAGAGAGCTAACTGTACTCTGTGCTATCTGCCAACTTGCTAATAACAGCTGCATCGATAGACCTTGCTGTCAGGCTCCTGTGGGGGCAGTTCAGAGAATTCCTAATCATCCCTCAAAGGGTCCTGTCTGTCTTTATGGATTAAACAGAGAAATCAAATTGCTAACATGGTGAATTGAAGTTGGATGCTTAAAATTAAATGATGTGAATGTTACCTTTCCTCTACTCCCACTTCCCATCTTCTACCGGATGATGGACTGGCAACAGTGTCAAAGGGCTGCTAAGCTTCATTTGAAGGGAAGCATTTTTAAGGTCAGATTTGAAGACAGAGAAGAATGCAATTTTGTGACTGTGGTAGGGAGTTTAAGTGAAGTCAGAGAGATGGGTGTTGAGAAGTGTAGTGAGTGGCTGATGGAGGCTGGCACCACCTCAGCTATCCAAGGCATGATATGGAATGGCCGTACATTTTTAGGCCTACATCTCAGGAACAGTTCCAACCCTCCTTTGATTAGGTGCTGTCAGATGTCTCTCAGAAGCCTCTGCTCTTCTTGGGCTCAATCTGGATTGGTATTGAAACATGAGTTCATACTGGCATCCTTTCTCAGGTGCCTGTTGCAAGTAACAAATTCATCATCTTGCAGTGAACTGCTTGGGATAAGATTCTGACCACTCTGTTAGTTTCAGTGACCTCAAGACCAGTGGTTCAGTTCTAAACATTTTCATCTTCTTATGTAGGTGGGCAATGCTCACCTGCTGCTCCAATGGTGGTCTGGACCTTCCCTTCCCTTCCCTTCCCTTCCCTTCCCTTCCCTTCCCTTCCCTTCCCTTCCCTTCCCTCACAGATGGGAAGGATGAGTCTGTCTGATTTCAGGTTCTTAGCATCTGTTGAACATGACAGTTAAACTCCTTGCAGTCCTCTCAGTTGTCCAGTTTCTATTTTCCTGTTATAATCAGAGGAGCTGCCATTCACAATCACTCCAGACCTGGTGCGAATATTTAAAACCTTTATAACTTTTTGAGTGTCAGTTGTGGAATAGGTCTGATGACTGTGATCTAGGATGATTAAGGACTTTTTGGACTTCTCCCACGAATTCATGGTGGGAAGAAAAGCTGTCAAAAGCATCTGCTATTAATGCCAGCAGTGTGCTTCTGCTTTATTTGTGTAATTTTATTCTGACACCTTAGTCCCATGTCATTTGTACTTTTGCCCCTAGGATCAACACTGGATTCTGTATTGAAAGTTGAGAGCAGGTATTTATTGTAGGCTTTGAGCCATATCTAAATGATGTTTGATCTCAATGCCATTATCATAGCATAGCTGTCTCTTTCTTCTTTCCAATTCTCTTTCATTCATAAGGCTGAAAGACCTTTTAATCTTTATGCAATTTCCTCTGCAAGGTCTAAATCACCTTGATATTTGGCAACATTGATTCTGTCTTTCCCTTCTTGATTGCTCAATCTTAGAGAATTTCCTGAATAATAAAAATTATGTCCATATATGCAAACGTGGTCATAAGGTATCTTTTAGCACCTTTTCTCTATTTATTATACCTAATTTATACAGGATTTGCATTAGTCCAAATGTGTTCTTTAGCAGGCCCGATCCAATTTCTGTTTAAGTCTATGGCACTTTCATGATAGATCTTAATGGTCGTGGGATTTAGCCCAAAGCCTGGTGTATTTAAGTCAGTTTTAATCTGAAGGGCCTGTAATAAAACCAATTACTTTGATCTTCTTTTCTGGTAGTTCAACTGAATCAGAGACTTTAATTTTTCTTTTTTAACCTCAAGTAACTGCATGTTAGCTGGGTGACTGTGAGGACAGTCCTCTTCTGCACAAGCTGTTCTTGTTTAGAACAGTGTGTAGGACTTTGGACTATGGAGGAAACTATTTTCATTACAGGCAAAAGTGGAGATACTTACATAGAAACTTTACTACAAAATTAATTATCTATTTCTATTAAGGCCTAGTAATCATATGTATGTGTGTATGTATATGTGTGTGTATGTATGTATATTTACACATACATACAGGAGCTGTATTGATGAATTAAGTTCAATGGGTTTTTTCCCTAACAAGGCACTAAAGCAGCACATGCCCTCTTCAACCTTACTGAACCCTTTTTTTGGCTGTAGTGTGATATCTTTTATAATCTGGGCTGCTCAAATAGCAGTTGTGATGAAATTTTTCCCTGATATGCTTTTCTATCCAGTAGGTATTGACTGTAGATTAACAAACTGTTACCAAGTAGTAACAACTTACAGTTGCTGTCAAGATTGCTTGATATAAACTGGTGAGCTACAGGTGAAGGAATAACTTACTAACCATTCTTTTAAGCCACATATTCCCCAGCACTGACAATTTAAAAGAATTGCCAGAATGCCCATCTATTACAATCACAAATCAGATGCCCAACAACCTTAGTGTTTTAATCTTACTCTGCCTTTGTTTCTCCCCTTGTTTTCTGTTTCCCCTCTGCCCCTAACACACAGAAACACAGAGACTTTCCGCTTTTATAAATACAATAGATGTTGTTGTCAGTTCAGATAAGAGCAAATGCCAGATAGGATAGCAATATTTTCAGTCCTGGCAAATGCAATCATAAGTTCAGTTTATTAATATTGCAACAGTTGCACTAAATGAGATCACTTGGATAACAAAACATTTATCAACAAAACGCTGCCACCTACTGAAGTTTTGCAAACAGCCCAGATGATTGGATAAGATCACAAATTCACTCTGTCACAAGCTTATGGTCTTTGCTGAAATCGTTCTGAGGGAAAAAAAGCAAGAATGATAACCAGCAGAACAAGACAAGACATCTCTTTCATGCAGTCTGTTCAGCAAGTGTCAGGGTAAATCCTGGAGAGCAACCTCCAAAGAGGAAAGGAGATTTGGCTCTTTCTGCTCAGTCTGCCATGGAGTTTTCAAGCATTGTAGCTAGAGAACTCATCAAACACTTTGGCTTGCAACCCATTATAAACTTCCAGTTTTCCTGTGCTGATGTTCAAAGCTTCTTTTCAGGTCCTACTAAACTGACATTACAACATGCCAGCTTTTTGTTGCATTGCACCATCCTAGATTATAAAGGCTTTGTAAATAAATACGAAAGAAATCTTAGTGGTTACAACAAACCTTGTGAATTTTCTGTTGCAAGATCTCAATCAACTAAAAACTGTTATTATTTCAGTATAGGAACCAGGCATGCCATGAAACAAGAAGTCCCGCACACCATACAGGTGTGTCAACCAGCTGATGATTAGACATGCAAGGGCTGATAAGGCTTTAGATAGGAATTGTTGTCCCCACTTGAAACTGCAGACAGCACTTCTAGACTGCCATAACCTAAAATGGATTTTAGGCAAGAATGTGGATCTCATTTCCTAGAGTCTTGGGAGAACTGCTTTGTGGGTTCAGCTGTTAGTTATTGATAGAAGTATTTAAAACAAATGCAAACAAAATTATTCATGGTGCAACTATTTTTTTACATTATGGGTAGAAAGGAGTATTTATGCTAATCAAGTAAAGAAAACTCAAAGAGTCAGGACAGCATAGTTTAGGAATTACAGTCTCAGTGCCTTTACTTCCTGCAATGGGCGACCTGCATTACCCTTGCAATAGTGTTCAGTTTCTGTTTCGTAATGATCACAAAATTAATATTTATCCTTGGAACATCCTTGGATGCTAAAGTTATAGACAACTTACAGGGCATGAAAAAGTGTCTGCTTTTTAAGATGACTACAACAGAGCATTTAAACATGTGCATAACTTTAAGCATGGGAGTAATTCCATTGAAATAAACAGGACTACTCAAACATTTCTGATTTTGCATGTGCTTCTGTGCTCTGCTAGCTCAGGGGCTAAGAATGGATATGCTTATTTAAAACAGTGTTTATCTACTAAGCCTATGCTCAGCATTACTGATTCCTTTCCCTTTCATCAGACAGATATAAGGACTTCTCAATTTTTCTAGCCTCCTTCTGGGTCAGTGTCTTGGGGTGACTGCATGATACTGTATCCCTATCGTCTGCTTTTTATTAATCATTTCTTTCTAATTTGTCTCAAAACCGAGACACCCAGTTTCAAACTTTATTCTCCCTTACAACACATTTGCATTTTATATCTGACGTAGAAAACAACTATAAACCCAAACCCTGAGTCCTGAGGGAGTAAAGTAGGTGACTTGAAAGGAAACACTCAGAGCTTAGTCTAGATTAGGGGATGCAATTGATATTAGGCTGGGGCTGGATCTTCCTGACCTAACTTTGGACATTTTTGCACTGGGAAGCAGGATCTCCTTACTTTGGATTTAGATCTTTGTGGTAGCCCTTGGGTTCCCCTTCATGACTTGACTAACCCTGGATTCATTCTCTCTTCCTAACGCAGGAATGTCCTTACTGCTGTGATGCCAAGATTGTTTCACGCAGGACATGAACACATATACTCACTACTGTTTTGGGAAACCCCAGCTAGTGACAAGCCAGACCCAGAATCTTTAACTTGCCTTGGCCACAATGTTTAACACTTTTATAGTAAAACCTACAAATCTTTTAGTCTTCAGTGAGTTTTAAAACATGGATTATGAAGAGTTAGTTATCCTGTTGTACCTGTTACGTGTATCCAGTGCCAACTCTACCATCTTTCTTGCTGTGTAAGCAGGGCAAAACCTGAAATCCCCACTGTGGGCCACCTAGAACTGGTATTACCAGATATAAGCTCTGACTAGTTTAGGTAGGCTTGGGCTTTAAGCTGTGCTTTGCTGCAGCTGCTCTCCAACACAAAGGAACTTCAAAGGATTTTGACTCCACTCGGGGACACTGCAGCCAACACATCTGCTAGCTGTGGAGATGAAAGCGACTGTTTAATGCACACCATTGCCCTAACAAGTGCGCAGGTGCAGTTTCTGGCTGGAGCTCTTCACGTTGGCCTGTCTGTATTTAACTTCTTCTATCAGGACTTGTGGTTATTTCTGAGCTCAGAGCTCCTGGCCTGTCACTCAGTGACACCATTCCTCTAATAGCAACTAGAGGTTGCTTCTTCCATGGGCATCTGCAGACTTTTCACAGTTGTACCTACGTCCACCTTAGTGAACGGCTGTGACAAACTACTCCTCTTGTAATAGAAAATGGCTCAGAGACACGAGAACACAGGTTTCTAAAGACAAGCTATTCATAAAGCCAAAAAACCATTGATTTAGGGCCAAAGTCCCACTGTAACCTATTGAGGGCATGCTCACTCTGCCCAGGGCAGAGCCATGTCACGTGCTCCCAGAAGCAAGACAGCTGTGTCTGTGGGGCTTTCCAGCCCTCCAGTGAAACACTGCTTGTGGCAACTGTGCACCATCATTAGAGGCTCCAGGGAGATGTTCAGGACCATTCTGAGGTACATGTGCCCAGAAATAGGTCTGGCAGCCTATTTAAACGAGTGTATGCAGCCAGACTTTCAGGCACAGTGTGGAGCTTGGCAGGTTTTGCCCTTACAGATCAATGTGTCCTCTGACTTGGGAAGGAACACAGGGATAATCTTGATAAGTCATTTTATTCTCAAGTTTGGAGTGGCACCAGGGTGATGAAATGAGCTCTTACTCCCTGTGGTGAGAGAAGTCTCCAAGCTGCTAGAAGAAGCTGTGGCTCTCAAACACAATTTTTAACCTTATAATCATTGCTTGGCTTCCTAAACCATTGGTGAAATGGAAGGAGAGATCTTGTGGAGCTGCCTACTAGGCAGCACTGTCCCATTTGGGTGGTGTCATGACAAATGCCTACACAAGATGCTAGTTCTCAGGTTGGAGAAAATAACTGCATTGGTATTGCTACTGTGGCAGATCTGATATCCTTCTGGATATCTTCTGGAAAGATCACTGTTCTCCACCTCTTGCTGCACAAGCATGCTAACTGTTTTGACGCTAGTCAAAACAGTGTATTTTAGGAGATTTTTCTAATCAATCTCTGTGGAAAAAACATTTTACTCCATCCAGATAGAATTTTTGAAGGCACCTCATCCAGAGGTTCTCTCTTGCATATGATTTACCTGGATGTCTTACAAGTAAAACTTTGTACATATTAGATTTTCTAGTTACACCTACTAAAGAAGTTGGTCACTATGTCATTAAATTAGCAATGCTTATTAGTTTGCAGTTTTTTGGTCAATAAATCTTTAACAGTGAATACCAGAGCATGATCTTATTTTTCATGTGGAAGTTTAGAGTGGAGCACACATGCAAATATTGTCTCTTTATTTAGCATAGATTATTATCCTGAACCATTCCAGAGTGAAGGCAGGGACTGTGCTGGGGAGAGTTAGGCATGAGGAGCTTGGCTGATTGTTGCTGGTAGGAATAGCTCCTGGGTGGCTGTTACTTGCTCTCTGAGCAGATTAGCTTTGAAATAAAGAACTACTATTTTCAATTCAAGGTTCTCACAAAATTGACAAGTAGGTAAAGTTGTATGAAGGCTTTGAAATCCTAGAGCACTGTGACGCTGCCATGACAACAGGCATGGCACCCACTTTCCATGGTGGGTACCTTGCTAGGGCATCACATCCTACTGGACTCTAAAGTGTCTCTATAAACTGGCTGCAGGAAATATGGCTGCTACAGAGAACAATCTTCAAAAAAACCCCAACTACCTGAGAAACCACCTGAGCTAGCTAGAAGCAAAACAGGATTGACACAAGCAACACTTTGATACACAAGAAGGTGTGCCTGACAAGAGATGGGGTCCTAAACAATCCAGACATGTCACTTTTGTGCACCTCACTGTCAGGAACCTCTCCTGGAGGTGACTACATCTTGATAATTGTTTTTTTAAACCGAGACTGATTTTCACAGAAGCAGATAAATAAACAAGGCAGTTATTGGTGTCTATGGCACTCACTGGATATGTGTGTGTTCAGTTCTGCTCTCCACTAGCTGCTGTTTTCAGTTCCTGTCACTCTAGGAAGCACCTGTGAAGAATTGTGTCACTGCATCAGCAAAATGGTACATGTCTACTGTCAGAAACATGCACATCTATTTTTTAAATTAGGTGGCCATGAAGCAGCAGCTTGATTCTTAAAAGACTGAGTGAAGAGCCATCCTTCCTTCCTTCCTTCCTTCCTTCCTTCCTTCCTTCCTTCCTTCCTTCCTTCCTTCCTTCCTTCCT
>VZRH01004815.1:579911-594272 GCA_013397555.1 Urocynchramus pylzowi | reverse complement strand
TACTTCCCTTCATACCTCCATACCTCCCTCCCTCCCTCACTTCCTCACTCCCTCCCTTCTTTTGTTTTTAAGGCATACATAAAACTTCTGGAATTGTCTGTAAATGCTAACTCAAATTTATTTTTTTTTTAATGCAAGAAACCACTCACTGTAGGTTCTATCACAGAAAAAGGAGATAATCATAATCTATTGTAAATTTTGAGATAAATAATAAACTATGGACATGATTTTTTTACTTCTCGTATTATTCAGGTCCTTTAAGATGCTTTTAGAATTTGTATCAATTAGCTCCAACTATAATAACTATAGATACTTTTTAGCTTTCATCATGTTAATACTTAAAATTTCATTTTATTTACCATTAACAAAATGAACAATATTTGAACACCTTCGCTCTCTTTCTTACATTCTCATTTGTTTCTGAAAAACAAACATAGATATTGATAATCAAAAGCCATTACAGGCAAGATGTATACCTCATTTCTGGAATCACATTACACCACTATAAATTAATTCTGCATTTTGCCTGGAATGACTAAGCAACATTAACGCGGTCCACACAATTGATTCAGTGTCACTAATAAAGTCATAGACATCCTTCTGCAAACTGTATCTGCTCCTGTTCATTCAGATAGTTAATCCATAGCAGGTCATCATGACTTGTCAAGAACATATGAAATGTCCTAACTGTGAGTAAAGTTCCTCTGTGCATGCAGAGGTCCACATTTGGAAGGAAGCAGTGCTGTGTAATTGGATGAGGAGAGACTAGGGCATAGCAAATTTGTGGTTGTGAGGTCCCCCAGCTCTTACACCACCAGGCAGCAGGTGGGGAGGGAGACCTGCTGTTCTGTTGTTTTCCTCAGACAGTGCAGCAGTGCCCACCCTGCTGTGGGAGAGGCAGGGAGCTTACTGGTAAAGTTTTTAAAGGAGTAAATCAGTGCAGCACACCAGGCTCGATGCTGATTTGCACTGGCCATTGCACAGTGTGTATAGGGCTGTACCAGTGGTGAACCCAATCCTTTTAGCTGGATTTCCTGTCTCTTCTCACTACAGATGCTCCAGTTTAACTACATCAACATTTATATTACTTCAGTGAGGTTTTCTTAATTTACATGGAGCCCAGTGTTCTCCACTTGGCACTGCAGGAGTTGGTTCCCATTTCATGAAGCCAGCACCTAAATAATCTGTAAGACAGCATTGTAACTTCCCTGAAATTTGGCAAGTGTTTAAAAGTCACACTACACAGATTTAAGGCTGGTGGATGGTAAAGAGATTAAATTTTCAAGTGCCAACTCATCACTTCAGGTTGACACAATTCCCACTGTGTTGCTGAATTTACTTGAACCATTTATTATGGTGGGGCTAAGGGGAGCCTAAGAAAAAAGGTTTCTTTACCAAGACAGCAAATAAGGATATAGATGTGTTTTAAAGTACAAAGTCTTTATTCTGAAAAACTGGAGATTGTGCTTTGTGTGATGTATTCCCTGTCTGAAAATTACATAACTATGAATGTAAACTATGTATATATGTGTGTATTTGTGGTATTATTACAGGAAGCTCAGAGTGAGACCTTAGAGAGCTGGACACCCATGGAATCTACTAGGTGGAATTAATGTTTGTGATCTTTCCTATTGATGAGTTAGTAAACCATAAGAGTGCCAGGAGCTCATTAATGAGGCATTCTCAGACTGCATCCCATGAAGACAGGGAGAAAGACCTGCACTTCTGTAAATGAGCTCCTTTCTTAAAGTAACAGCCCATGGGATGAGACCAGCCTTATAACAGCTCAACTCACCATTTCTGGGGACCACTAGAAGGTTTCAAATTTTTTCATACTAGAAGCTTTAGGGATAAAAGCCCCAACAACCCACCCCTCCATCCCCTGCCTTCTCCTGCTAACAGCTTACTGTTGGGTCAGGAAGAGATGATTAAAATTATGGAGGTCCTCTGCTCCCCACTGGAAATACCTCTGCTTAGCCAGTGGATGTCATATACGGCTTTGACTGAGGAAAGCTGCCAGTCAAGCTTGGGTTCATAACTTGCAGATACCAAAGACACATGTGCTAACAGATACTCCAGCCGCTGCTATATTGTTTACAGTATTTGTAAACAATGAAATATAATGCAGGTATATCCTGATCCTTCATTAATCAGGAAAAAAACAACATTAGAGGAAGCACTGGGGGCCCAGTTCTGCTTTCCAACATGTATGCCCCTTAACCCCCATTAATTTCAGATGGAATCACATGTGTGTATCCTGAGGGGGTGATTGCATCCTACATCAGCTACAAGTGACCGAGAAAGGGAAAATAATCGGCCTGATACTGGTCATTTGGACAATGTGTATTTGATGTGTCAGAGTCGTTCCAACCTTCCAGTTACCAGATGTCCGTAAAAATTCATAGCAGGCTATTAAATTTAGCAGATCCCATCTTAATTAGATTAGCTTCTGCTCAGCATGACAGCCGAGTATTTCACTGATGGAGGATTTATAAAGATTTCTGGTGGGAATTCTTTATGGAAGATGTAGTCTTTTATCCAATGGGATTTACAAATGGAGAGGGGGAAGGGAGGAGAGAAAGCCCTGATAAGGACACACAAACATTGTGATGGCATGTTAAAACATAAATGGGAGCTTTTATTTTATGGATGTTCTCTGTTTATTTCTCTTTCACAATACGGACAGGCAGCATGAACGTTTTTTGTGTCCTTGCATTATCAGGCCCAGCTAACATAATGGCATACGGGTGGTGGAAAACTACAAGCAAATTCTTGTTGTCAAATTCCCTCCTAAAACTAGCACCAAAGGAGTACTCAATGTTCAGTTGCCTGTCAGGTCATGAGTTATTTTTTCACCTACAGGAAACAGAACTGTACAGTTTGTCTTGGGCTGGTTTTATGTGCTGCAACCCAGCATCTATCCATCCATTGCCCTTCTTTCTTTAAGGTCACTGGGAAAAAAAGACACAAAAAACCCCCCAACAACCAACAAACCCACTCTCTTATTAATTCTGCCTCTGTCCCAGTTCCAATGATTTTCTGGTTTTCTCTGCACAGGTTTTTATGGAAGATATATACCGTTAATGGTGACACTGGTGTCAGTAACAGAACGTGAGCAGCAGCAATGCCTGCGCTCTATTCCCAGAGTGTAGATAACTTCATAAAGAAAAAAGGTGGGTGGAGGGGAGGGGAGATCTGGATAATTTTTCTTGTCATTTGATTCACCACTGAAAAGGTCACTCCCTGTAAGAAGAGACAGTCTTCTCTCTGAGATGTCTGGGGGAGGAGCAGGAATGGCAGAGCCAAAATGGGGGGGACCCTTGCTACCATGCAGCTTTTGTGAGGTGGCAGAGCAGCCCTTCTGAGCACAAGGGCATGCAACGCCCAGAGTATGCATGCTGGCAGCTGATAAAAACAGAAAGGGTCCATCCCTTGCTCACGCTGCGGGCTGATAGCATTCACATCATACACCGTTTGTTACTAGGCAACTGATTAAATATACGTGCTGGTCCTTCAAGCAGTGCTTGCAATTAATTAACCAAACCATTTTCATTTTGACTGTCTTCCGTCCTCCCCTCCCCTCCCCACCACCAACCACCTTCCCAAATGCTGACATCTGACAAAAGTGAGAGGGATTTGATGCTCCTCTTGACCTGTGGTGTAATAAAACAAAAATGGAATCTTTGCATAGTGGATGCGGTCTACACCTGGGCAGTGGACACCTCTGAGCATCACTGGTGGGCCCAGACAGGAGTGGGCACTAGGAACAGACATTTTGCTTTGCTTTGCTTTGCCAGGGTCAATGTAAATTGAACTGTGAAAACCACAGGGCAGAGCCCTGTTCTGCTGGAAAATCTATTTGAAGTGCAGTTGTATCAAAGGATGGAGGTTGGGTCATCTTTCTTAGTTTTAAAATTGGGATTCCTTATCCCTAAAGTATTCATTCTCAAATTTAAAATCACTATGGAACACATTTGCATGTGTACATATACAGACACACATATAATATAAATTGTGATAAATATAAATATTTGTACAGCTACTATTGTATGTGAGTGGTGTTAAAGTCCAGATGTCACCAACTCTAAGTGCACACTTATCTGTCATAGCTGTTATGCTGGGACCCCAAAACCAGGCAGACACTGCACCACTGAGCTCACAGTGCCTAAATTGCAATGACAGGCAAAGTGGAAGAAGGGATCTAGACATCAAAGGTTGTTCAAGGTCATACAGGGGTCAGTAGAAGGGCTGGGAATAGAAAATAGCTTTTGTTTCTGAGATCATATTTTCTAATAAAAAAAAAAAATCAGTGAGTCATCTCACCCCAAATCCTCCCTCTAATTTTGTAATACAGTTGTCATATTAAACTTGTATGAAATAGACTGGAATTACACATGGAAAATGGGTAACTACAAGGATCCTGGAAGATCTGACTGTTCCTATTACACTTGATCAAATGCAACTGTCAGCTGCTTTGGCAGAGATCACCTTTGATGATTAAAAGGAGAGGACTACATTACAAGAGGGTTTGAGCACGAAACCACTTGCTGCAATCCACAATTAAACAGGAGAGGCTATTGTTCTGTTTCTGACTGGGAACAGAGTTACAAATTTATTGGAGTTCACAGGCTTGCTGCAGAGCTTGTCTTTAACAAAATTGTAGCCCCATTCTGTATCAGAGCTCCCTACCCCGCTCAAAACCTCGAGTGCATTAAAGAAGCAATTTAGGGTTTATTTGAAGGGGGAAAAATAGAATGTCGAGTTGGGTTTCTTTCTTCCTTCCTCCCACTGGCTTTCTGCTGAGGAGGGAGGGATTTGAATCAGCAGATTCTCAATGGCACTGTCGCCTATCAGAGCTGGTATAGATTCAGTAGACATGGGTAAGAAGCAAATAATGAAGCACAGACTAACTGACAATTTAAGGGGTTTTTTTAACACACTGGCCAGCAGCTGATTTGGTATGAACCATCTGTGGAGCCACGCTGCTTTGTGCTGCTTGTGCCTTTGAGTCAGAACTGGAATGGTACCTCTGAAAAAAGCACTCTGCGTTTTTGACTCTTTTGAATGAGTCAAGGCCATTTTCCACTCCTGATGGGACTCAGTTACCTTGGCTTGCTTTGCTTTGACTCTGGCCTGTCATTTTTTTGGCCTGTACTCCATTTTGAATAAAGAAGGGCTTGTGGATTTTACCAGCCTTGCATGAGCTGGGTAAATCGGCACAGTGGCAAAATCAGACCCCCAGCTGCCACCCTCTCTGCCACATGGGCTCACAGCCTGTGGTGGTGACAACTGGCACAGGTTGTCCCTTATGAGATAGCAGATTAAGTCCCTCTTCACCAAAAATGGCTGGTTGCTTTCAGCAGCCCCACTGAGTCGTGCACTCCTCCTCTTTAACTTTCACTGTGGCTTTGCTGACCTTTGAATGGGAAAAACATTAGTAAAGAGCAATTTTATGCCCTCATAAAGAGTTAGATGTTACTAGGCAATAATGGAAGCAAAAACCAACCTGGTCAAAAGATCTCAGCCTCTCAGCCTCCTTCCACTCTTTCTTTAATGGTTCTGTTGCATTGTTAATCTACTTTGAGCTTGTCAATGGCTGGAAATCCCACCCAGGTGATGTGAAGATGGTTCACAGTGCCAGTATGGGCTGTACTCCTCAGCCCTGCTAATCCACAGGGGTGGAGGGAGAAAGTTAGCGAACACCTGTATTTCATGCAGGTTTCTGCATGCTGCTCTTTTCCTCTTGTCCTTATAATGATTTATATTTAATTGACTTGTAATTATACCCACTTTTTTTTTTTTTCCCCTTCTAGCTCATCTTGGTTTTTCCATACCCATATATGGTTGGTCACTAGCCTCAATTTTTTTCCACCACAATGAGCCAATAAATCCTGTGGGGCTGGACAGGAAACCCAGCCTGCCAAGGAGAGACAGGATGAATATCTCCTAGAGACAGCCAGAGGTTTGAGTGCGTGTTGTCCATACAGCATATTTCAAGGAGTGCCCAGGGCAAGCCTGGAAAAAGTTTTATGTCTGCAACAGTATTTCTTTCTGGAAAAACAGATTTTTAAAAAAGCCCACTGTGTATTTTTTACTCCTTTTATGTGTGTGGAATTCATGATATACAGAAGTTGGTTCATCTCAAAATTTCAGCTAAGACCTGGTTTTTTTATAGGCAGAAGATAATCACATAGAAATACCTCCTTTAGAAAATGTGCATTTGCTCTGTCCTCAGCTATATGTGTGCATATTCCTCAAGTTGGAAACGACTTCTGGGATCTTACTGCTCCAAACACCTTCATTAAAAACACTGAGCAAGTTTTATTAATACTTTCTTGGGCTTCCAAGCATGTCTAGGCTCATTCATGTTTATGCTTCACTGCAAACACTGGTGAACTCTGATCACATGTTCGACCCAGCTGCTTGTTCCTTTAAAGGCAGCAGAGATCCTGAGACACTGGGATATTGTAACAAAACTCAGATGAACTCAATACAATGGTGATAAATGGCACGCTAATGACACAGTGACTCCTCTACATGTTCTGTATGAAAATATATGTTGTGGATCCCTTTTGAAGGAATCCTTTCAGTAAGACTCCTGTGGTATTTGTAGTCCAGAAAATCCACTCCTGGTCTTGCAAAAATATTACCTTGCAGTAAGAATATGATGGGGTTCAGACACAACACTATCTTACTCCGCAGCAATGACATTGCTTTGCATCTTGGCACAGTGGTGCAAAATCTCCATATCTGAGAAAGCACTGCTTTCAAATAAGAAGAAGAGGTTACCATTGCTGCTGCTAGTGTAAGTTCAAGGGAAGCAGAAGCACTGGTACCCTATTATAGCTGACTACATTAATCACTATGTCATTCAAATTAACCCACTTACTGACATAGGAGCTGGTTTGTAAATACCAGGAAAATATCTTTGGTTGTCAGTACATGGGCAAATAAAATTCCCAGATATACACAAGTCTGGGAGTACAGCATCACTTAAATGCCCTCTCTTGCTTGCACACATACACAGCCACACTCCTAAAGGGTTTGCCAGTGCAGTGTAGTGTTGAATTATACAGGCTAACTCTACAAGCTAGCTCTACAGGAATTAGCTTGGGGACCGGAATAAGCCTAACAGCAGTAGCAGGATACATTAGCTCGCATGGCTGAGTTAGCCTGTCTGGCAACCACTAAGATTAGAAGGCTTCTAGGATTAGATTGCTGGAGCTAAGTTATGAAAGCTACCTTGGGTCTTTCAGTGGGTGAATTTTGACCCCCTCCTCCCCCAGCTCCTGTCCAGCAAAGAGCACTTTGCAAGACACAGGCTATACTTACTTGCATTCAAGATTTGGATTCTTAATGGAATGAACTGGCCCAGCTTCACTGTGGAAGTCAGTGGCATAGCTACACTGATTTACACTGACAGACTCCTGGCCGAGATGTTTCAGTCTGTCAGTTGTACTTACCATGCTCTGCCAATCTGGGGGGGGGCTAGTCATAGTCTTATTCCTTTTAATCATGATTCTGCTGCAGTTGTCTTTTTTGCTTGTTGCAGTTAAGGCCAACAGGCACTATTATGGTCTTCTAGCTTGGTCTTGCAATGATTTTAGCTTTAAGGGATAATTTTGAATAGCACTGCAGAAGCAGTAGCAGCTTCCTTGCACTGCCAGACGTCAAGGCTCAATCCCTCAGTCTGCTTCCCCCATGTTTCAACCTGCAGAGTGTTATGCTAATTTTGCTTGCAGCTTCAAGTCAGCTGAATTTCCGGCTGGCTTCAACTTAAGCTGTTTTTATTTCAAATAAGGTAAATTACCCGCTTCAGCCCAGGGCTCGGTTTCCAAGCTTCCGTTCTGCCGGTTTTCAGGCTTCATTTCCAGCAGCTCTGCATAATCCCTGCAGAAGGCATGTCCTCCACTCCTCCTGTGCCAGGGACACGCTGCTGTGCTTGGCTGCTCCCTGGGCTGGAATCCTCCTCTTCCTCCTCCCTCTTCTCTCAGGACTTTTGCTCTGAAATCAACAGAAGTTATTTTCAACCTTTATTTAAGAGACTTCTGCTAAGAGCTGTTTGCCAGTCCCTAGACCCTCTCCCCTGTTTGTATCCAGACTTTGCAGAAGCTCCCACTGCAGAAATGGAAAGTGTGCTTGACAGTCATCCCCCTTACTGGCGACAATTGTGCAGTACACCTGATGGGGCTGAAAGCTGCCTAGCAGGCCCCCTAGTTGTCAGCGTGCCTTTCCTGATGCTTAGAGGGTTTGTGAAAAATTCAGTAGTAACGAGACTGTGATGGTGTGAAGGTAATCCTAATCTGATACTGTAGGAGAAAGTAAAACCAGGAGCATCTGTGAGGCAAACTTCAGTGGTTTGCCATGGAACCCAACAGTATATCCAGTCAGATTCCTCTAGCCATGGAGCCACCATGCACTTCCTATTACATCAGAGGACAGCCATCTCTGCCATCTTGCCTAAAAAGCCTGAGACAGTTTCTCTCTAAAGGGATTATATTCAAATAAACAATTCAGATAGGTGAAGGAAAACAAATTACAGAGAGATGGGGTGGCTGACTTGTGGCCACATGGCAGATTAAGGCTGAGATATCAGTCTCCCTCACTACACTGATCCCATTAAGTATCATGGCCCTATGGAATAGGTTAGTGTATGCTCCTACTTCAAAAACTTCAGGAAACCAAATATAAACCTAGAAGAAAACTGCATGAGGCATCATATTATAGCATAAAGGAATAGCATTTCTTTTCTTGCTTTGTGGAGAGCTGACATTTTATCTGTTGTGTGTTGGCATTTCCTGTGATATTGCCACAGGCACAGGACTCAGATGGATTGTTCAGGAGCACATTAAATATCATAGATATTTAGATATAACTTTGCACAGGAATCTGTTTTATGCATGTGGGATGGATAGGCAAACCATCATCTGAGACAGAGATTGTTAGAATCCAAAAAATATTATCGAGGTGCTCTGCAGAAATCTCCCCTCAATAAAGGTAATCCAACCCCCATTTCTCTATGATTTACTTTTGAAAAGTATCCTTTCTGGTGTTATTTTATTCCCATTTTACAATACTTACATTTGTCTTGGTTCACCCTTCATATATGCAGACATTTCATTTAGGTACACAGGATAATTGCTATTGTGGTGGATTGATCCTGTCCAGCAGCCAAGCTCCCACACAGCTGCTTACTCACCCTTGCCCCTACAGCAGGATGGGGGACAGAAAAGGAAAAAACAAAAGTGAGAAAACTTGTTTAATTGGTGAAGGAAGAAGAAAATGAAAACCACAAGCAGAACAACCAGTCTCCAAGCACTGAACACTTTGGAAGCCAAAAAGTTCCTTATTCTTTCTCTATCCCTGTTTTCACTGCTGAGCATTACATGGTGTGCAGCATCCCTTTAGCCAGTTCAGGTCAGCTGTCATGACTGTGTCCCCTCCCAATTACTTGCTCACCTCTTACCTATTTGCTCCAGGAAGTGAGGACAGAGTGGAAGAAAGAGAAATCTTTGATGCTGTGCAGGCACTGTCCAGCAATAGCTTAAACATTAGTGTGCTATGTTTACTGTTTTAGACACAAACACAAAGCACAGCACCATCAGGACTGCTATGAAGAAGTTAACTCCATCCCAACCAGAATAAGCACAGGTACCTTTTTAGAGATACCCTGCTTCACAGAAGGTTGTAACTGTCTCTGAATCAATAGATAGAGGGGATTTTACAGAAAACATAGGCTCCATAGGCACTTCCAGAGAATGGTCCCTTGAATATGGATTTGTCTCTCTCCTTTCACTACCAATGCCAAGCTTTTCATTTCAATACCAAGTTTTGAGATAGCTGAAGTGAACTGAGATGACCCTTATTCTTCAGTGATCAGCCATGAGACCTTCTCCTGTTCTCTCTCTATCAGTTGTTAGTCTATACCTATCTATGTGATTATCTGTCCCATAACAGGTTTCATGTAGCTTATAATTTTACCTTTAAATACAGTAACTAAAAGCAGTTTTAAATCTCCCTTTCTCATATTTTAACTCAGAACTAGATCCCAGGGGTTAAAAATATCTATTTTCTTCTAGTAGTGTGTATTTTTACTGAGTAAGCCTTGTGGATGCTTCTTGGCCCTGGATCCTACCTTCTCAAATGTAAAATGCAGCTTCTTTGCCTAATGTTAAAAGTGACCAAAAACCTGAGACTGAGCAAAAGCTCTAAACTGTGATAACTGTCACCCCTAAATAAATATTGATTTTTAAGTGTCAATTCTTAATAAAGATAGCTTTCAAAGCCCAATAAACCAAATTACTATGCAATAAAATGTATTTCATAACTCTAGTTTAAATGTGTGCCAAAGCTTTTATAGGGTAACATGGAAAGACAGAGACTCGTGCATGAGGAGCATGGGCAGAAGAAACCTATCCTTGTCAGACCTCTTGGCAGCTCCTTTTGTTGCTTCTCCTTTGAGCAGGGTGGGCTGAACCTGAATGTGATGGGCAAGGCAAAAAGAGGTCATGCCATCTGCTAATATTAAATCACAGGATTGTAGTCTTTTCTTTATTGTCTTTTTTTTAAAAAAAAAACAAAACCTTTTTTATAAGTTTTTCAAAAGGACTGATGCTTTCTCAACCACAACTGCATGGTCAGAAGTCAGTTTTCTTGAGTTGACTGTACAGGTGCCTGATTTATTTGGGGATGTTTAAAAGGAATTCAAAACCTGCCCACACACATAAGCAGTTTGTAGTGTTCTCTACAAAGTGTTCTTCTCCTGCGTGTGCTTAATTTCATTCAGTACCTCAGTTCTCTTAATTTTTTCATCCTCTGCAATTTCTCATGACACAAACTTTGTCACCTTTGCTCTTCACCATAGCCTTCAAATCATTAATAAATATCCCAGGCGCATGTCATATTTTTAATCGTGGGGGCACCCTACATGGAAGTCCTTTCCATGCTGAGATAGAACATTTGTTCCTCCTCTTTGTTTCCATTCCTTGAGCTGTGGGCTTTTTTCTCCCCTGTCCATGCAGGACTTTACCTCTCACCTTGTGGTTACTAAGTTTCCTTTATAGCCTCTTCTCAGGAGCTTTATCAAAAGCCTTTTGAAGGTCTAAATAAAAAACAGACACTGGTTGTCCTTTATCCACTGTTTTGTTAACTCTTTTAAAGGTCCTGAAGAGGTTTGAGGTTTCTTCTGAGACAGAGGTCATTCTGGTTTGTCCCTACCATATCACCCTCATCTACTGCTCCTGCTTTATAAGAATGCCTAATGACTCCCCTGCATCAGGAGTGTTGCTTAAGAACAGAAAGCAGAGGGAGATACTTGTCTGTGGAGACTTTTCCTTACAGCCTTCTAGCTGGTTGGTTTATGCAGCCTTTAAGCCCTGAGGTAAGGAAACAGGAAAACAGATTAATAGACATAGCAATCTCCCCCAAGATACTTCTAGATAAACACAGCCTTGGGCATTTAGAAAGTCGGATTTATTACACCTTAAAAGAGGTTCCTGAAAACCACGGCTGTTTTATTTTAAAGTATGCAGCCAAAGGCATGCACTTCTTTAATCTCTGCCACTCTTTCCTGATAGACAACCAAAAGCACAGGTCCCAGGGTTTAGAAACAGTTGTGTATAAACTGGAAACAATCTCAGCAAGCCTTTAGAACAATGAAGATCTCTTTGGGGGCACTGAAGTGGATTTGAAGTAAAGCCAAAACACATTTCCAGTGCACAAGCTGTACAGAAACAGGCACAAATGCACAATTGATATTGGTAGGGTAATATAATTGCCAACATTTTCCTGGAAAAAATGAGAATGCAGACAGTGATGTTTGAAGGTAGGTGTTTTTTACACTCAAAACAGCACTGAAGAGCAAACCCAGGCCTCAGTGTTTGGCTCGCACTGGAAGTCTGGGATCCCAGCTGTGGCCCTTGTTGCCTGAAAAGTGGCACTACCAGTGTACTCACTCCTCATCACTGGTTGAACATATCCCAAGATTTCAACACTACCTGCACTGTCCTGTTGGTGGGTGGGTTTCATATGCCCAGCTCAATTGCATACACCCAGCTCAGTTTAAGTATTTACTTTTGGGGCCATTGGAATTTTTCATTCATTTTACCTGAGCTAAAAGTCTTTGAAAAGATGGCTTTGCCATTCAGCATTCCTCTCCTTCTTTAGCCCCACAACAGCAGGAACATGTATTTGTTGATTTGCTTTTGACATGTGAAGGAAAGGCTCATAGTCCTAGTTACTCTCATTTTGTAATTTTTTCCCCCTGCAGGACCCCATTCCCTCCCTTCCCTAAGTTCCCAACAAACAGGTAAGTACTGCAATTGGAAATGCTCTGACTCCTCAAAAGGCTCTCTTCTCTTAGAGTTTGAGGTCAAGCACCCACCACCATGGGCTTATGTGAGAAGGGACTAATTTACACCAATTTCCATGCCAGGTTTATAATTTACTAATAAAACTCTGTGAGATTCTTTTGCAGAAACTCTGACTCTTGTTGCTTCTTTCTGACCATGAACATCTGTGAATTTTGGGTGCTCCCTTCCCCTTAAGGGTGGGACACCACAAAAGGTATTTTTTTACTTGCTAAAAGTGTTACTTTTTGATACTTGTAAAAAGAAGGATTAAACTCAGGTCTGGCTGATACCATGATGGTCTGGATTTTTTTTTTTTTTTTTAATATTACAATATCATCAAGAGTGATCTCAGTTCTCAAAGGAATTGCTGGTCCCTCTGGAGATGCTGAGGGCTGCTAGAAAACTTTAAACCCAGCACTGTTCATAGCCGTAACTGCTAAAATGAGTATCACAGTTCTGGGACTAGAGCACACAGGGCTGTTGTAAGATTCCTTTTTTTTCAAACTGGTTCCTGCCTCAGATACATCCACCTGCACATGTAAAGGGCGCCCACACATGCAGAAGAAATCTGCTGATAATGTGTGTTAGGGATTGGGGCTAGCACTTAATATTTTGTCTTCCCTTCCAGTGCATCTTCACAAGCCTCCCTGGATACTCCTTGACCTCAGCATTTGGATTTGTCTTTTTCTGCACTGCCTGAAGCACAGTTTGCTCATGCTTAGGTGATTTACTAAAGGCTGCATAACTGCTTGGAAATATGCAAGGCTGTTTTTGGCAGTGCTGGTGTAGATATTTCAGTGCCCTGCCTCAGATTGATAGTGTTGTGCAGGGAAGAGAAGGCAGCTCTGGAAAACATGAGTTCAAAAGGAAGAAGAATCTCTTTAATCACTCAGGCTCTCAGGAAATTCAAGACTCAGTGGGACAGTTTTGTCACAGTTGGGACTGTCCCAGAAAATCAGTGGCATTTGAAAGCAAGATCACAGCCAAGGAAAACGCTGCAGTGATGGAGAGGGCCCCAGCAAGTGTGAGTGAAATGGCTACTGCCTCTGCTGCAGCCAACAACTGGCAGGGAGACTTAGGGTTCAGCATTGCAGAGAGAGCAGCATATTTAGCAATGTCACCTTTTCTTTTTGAAATATCTGTGAGGGTTTGGATCATATAATCAGCTTTTAAAATGACTATGGCGCAAGGAACTATCTGAAGTCTCCTCAGATTATATTCAGGGCTCCCTCCAGCAATTTCTTGCTTTCTTTCTTCTCTTTCTCCACTTCCCTAAATATATATATCCTGAGTGACTCCTATGAGATTAATTCAAACAGAGCAACTGCTGGATTAGACCTTAATCCCTTTTCCATCCATTTAAATTATCCTGAACGGTGAGGGATTGCGGTGTGTTCCAGTGCTGGCCTAAGATTCATTTTACTCTGGCATTTTGTTGTTTTCCATCTGTTTTCCGACTTTTTTTTTTTTTTTTTTTTTTTTTTTTTTTTTTTTTTTTTTTTTTTTTTTTTTTTTTTTTTTGGCAAATTCTCTATCTTCAGTTGTATTTGTAACTTGCAATCTTGCCAATATGGTCTGGCAATGACATTTGTCTTCAGGGGACCACTTTTCCCCGGTCTTGCTCTGCAACAGCCAGTTGATTCTTATGAAACATCCCTCTCTCATCCACCCGGCTCTGCTCTGCAGCTTCATGGGGTGTGAACTTCGAAAGGCTCAGCTCAGATTATCCACATTTAAAATTGGTTTTTTTCCAGCAATACCCCCTCCCCCCCCAACAAGTCACTAGCTGCCCAAATAGCAGAGGGTGTGCTACTGCACAGAAACGTCTTTGATATAGAGTTTCCTCAGGGGAAGCGGCGGTCACATCCCAGACACCACACTCCCGTCAATCTGGGAATCAAGTCCAACAGGAAGCACCTCCCTGCACAGCCTGAACTGGGGCGGCGGGACGGGCACACAGTGACCAATGCAGTGACACTCCACCCCTGCAGAGCGAGCAGCCCGGCTCCGT
>VZRH01004815.1:528982-579830 GCA_013397555.1 Urocynchramus pylzowi | reverse complement strand
CCGGGCGGGAGCGGGCGGGCAGCGGGGCCCAGCCCGGCCGGTGCCGCCGTGGGGAGGCGGCGGGCGCAGCCTGCGCTGGAGGCGCTTGTGTCCGTGTGGGTATGGGCAGAGATTCGGGTGTTGGCGCGGGCTCGGGTGTAGGTGCCAGGAGGGGTGAGCGAACGCCGCCGCCTCCCGGCCCAGAGAGCCACCTCGTGTTTTAGCCCTGCGGACATTCCAATGCCCGGTCGCTCTCGGCCCCCAGAGCCTCTTGAAGCCCCTCGGGTGCAGAGTGGGGACTGCTGTAGTTTAAGAGGAAACGACTTGGCCATCTTTACGTCACGGAGATGGAAAGAAGCCCGTGCCAGCGCCCAGTGAGAGCCCAGGCCCCAACAGGGGAGCCAGACTGGGCTGATCCTTCCAGGAATGTCAGGCACATGGTACAGGTGCAACAGGCACAGAGGCATAATCATAAGACCCTCGGCTGGGTCTGCCCTGGCCTTCTTATGCTGCCAGGATGGAGTGCCACGTGGTAGGAGAGGGGATAGAATCATAGACTCGTTTAGGTTAGAAAGGACCTTTAAGATCATCAAGTCCAACAATTAACACAGCACTGCGAAGTCCACCCCTGTATCATGTCCCCAAGTGCCACATTTTCCTGTCTTTACAATTCCTCCAGGGATGGGAACTCCGCTAGTTTCCTGGGCAGCCTGTTCCAATGTTGACAACCCTTTCAGTGAAGAATTCTTTTCCTAATATCCAATTTAAACCTAGTAATAAATCTAATAATAAACCTAAAAATAGATCAAATAGGTGCTACCAGTAGCCAAGTGGCAGCAGCTTAGTGAGAGCATATACCTTCATTTTCTCTCTCATTTTTTCACTTTTGCCCTGCCTAGCTTTGGTGTGTTTTTGTTTTGATGCATCCTGCTTATGTTTTATTTTGTCCTCTTGAAGATGCCTGCCTATTAAAAGCTGAAAGGTTTGAAATGATGGTTGAACCAGCTGAAAATTTTAGCTGGTGTAGGTGTGCTTTTTGTGTCTTACTGAGCTAGGTTTGCTCACTCTTAGACACAATTTTGCATCGACTAGATCAGGAGAAACCACCTATGTGTCACTGTTTGGGATACCTATAATGGATTTATTTTTGGGGGCTGCAGAAAAAAAGTGACATGTTGGCCCTTCCAGCCACATGCAAGAGGTACTTGTGGATTTCAGAGCTGAAAGCCTTTCTAGCAACAAGCTCCTGAAGTAGGGAGGGTGCTCTTTGCTATCTGGCATCAAACATGTTTTGAAAGTGTTGTTTGCTCATTGTCATTGGTGCCAGCCCAGATCTCTGTTTGCCAGTGCTGGTGGTTTGGCATCACTGATCTAGAGTGAGATCAAACAAGGGGGAATATGGAGCCAGAGTCTCAGTTTATTTACCCTAGTGTGAGTGAATGGAGAAATGCCAGTGTTAAATGTAGGTAAGCAAATACATAATCTGTCACTTAGACTCATTTTGACACTTGGTAAGAATAACTTAGAAAGCATCCTGTTGGACTACAGTAAAAAAGCAAAGACTGTGTGTATCTACTTTATCCATACACTTCTTACTAAGGAAGAGGTTTGTAGCCCAGTCCATTAGCAAAATGAAACATGAATGTTGCCTAGCTCCATAGACCTGTAACCCCATGTGACTTGCATATCTATAATTTCCCTTCTGTGGAATATGTTTCTCCCTTCAGCAAGAAGAATAACAACTAGTATATGAAATACTTTAATTCTCTTAAATTGCTTATAAGTGTCAAGTAGAGATTGAAAGTAACCAAAATACTGTCTTAAAATACATTTTAGTACACCAGCTGGACCATTAAACAATAAAGAATAGCCAAAGTCCATACATGTATTTTCAATATTCTTTTATTATGCATAAGATTTTTTAGTTGTTACATGCTGACAGGATTCTTAGTAGCTTGACACAACTGATTTTTTTCTCCTGGGAAGCATTTGTAGGGGGTAAGCAAGCAACTCAGTCCATCAGGGAAGCTGGGAGCACTGATCTTTTGTTCCCATAATGAGTGTGGGAAGTGATCCTATATTTCACCATTTCTGATGAGTGTGGTCAAGTGATCCTATATTTCACCATTTCTGATTTGTATGATTTGTATGTGTAGCTGAGGCTCTGTGTTTCCCAAACCAAAATGAGTAAGGTAATTGAAGTTGTTATGTTTAAATTACCTTTTTTTTTTTTTTTTTAAACTTCTATGAAAGAGGTAGTAGAATTAGTTTCAGCTTGTATCTGTAAACCATTCTCTTAGTGTGAATTTGAAGGTTTGTCCTGTAAAGTCTGCTACAGGCAACTGACAATTGTGTTTGCAAGTAGGCAAACATTACTTAACCCTCAGATAATGCTGTGCTTAAATGATTTAAGTAGTTTGATTATTCATGTTTTTTCTGCTGAGTTTCACAACTAGTCTATTGAATAAATTTACTACCAGCTATTGAAACAGTAGCATTTAAGTAAATATCACACAGTATTTTTGCAAGGCTATTTTCTGTTTCAAAAGTCTAAATATTGAAGCAGAGACTTGATTCAAAATGTCTCATTTTGCTAATCAAGGAAAATAAATATCTGCTTTCTGTCTAGTATTCTAGGTTTTAGCATTCTTTTGACTAGTCATGCAATGAATTGCTGTGGACAACAAATAACTCAGACAATAATTTCAAATGAATAACTGAGAAACTCACAACAATGTCTGCAGATAAAAAACCTGGACTTTTTGAGTAAGTTATTCACTGTGAACTATCCATTCAGTCATTACTGTGCAGTAACTCTTCTTCATGTGGGGCTTTGGAAAACATTAGCACCTTGTTCCTATCCCTGCAGGATTAATATGGCTTGTTGCATGTCAGACCAGTGGTTAGGTAAGACAGCTACAGTGAATGGTTTCCAGGATTTTCCTTCTAGGCCAACAGTTTGTAAACAACCTTTCAAAGTGCTGTGAAAATGGTTCAATTTTCCCTTGGCCTCTGGATAATAAGTAGCAGGAACCCTGTGATTCACTGTGCCTTCTCCAGTTCTTGTGATGGTGAAGTCCAGGGTCAGAAGCCAGTTTCTTTTGGATTTCCTTCATGGTTGAAATTTGTTAACAAGGACTTGATTACTGCAGTGGAAGTAACTTAGGAGGTAAGTGGCTACTTCTGGCTATTTGCTGAGGCAATCAATTGCACTAATAGTGTAGTAGCAATCCCCTGCTGCTACTTTAGGTGTTCTTCCAATTTCAAAAGCATTTCCCCCCTGTAGAGTGAAGGATCTTGCAACAAAAGGCATTGCATACTCCAGACATTTTATCAGGCTGTGGTTGGGTGACACTAGCTTTGTTACCTCAAACAGTCTCTATGGGATATATACAACCTTCCTCACCTTCAGAGCTGAATCGTAGCTACCTGCACATATCCCTGACTCTTTGCTTGGTCCAGGCTGCCCTGTTTGTGTATATCAGGAGCATGTTGAATACTGCTGAGTGAAATTGTGGCAAGTGCCTTTGTCTGTTGAAGGTAACAAAGTACACTTACATTTTTGGGAGTGTGATCAGAGACCTCAGGACTATATTTTTATGAGAAGTGTGCAAATAGGAAGCAAAAAGTCTTGCCGTGGTCTACAATGGCTGTAGGCAAATAGTAGTTGGTTCAAATGAAGGGCAAGGTGATGATAATCAAGATAACTTTTTATTTTAATGCATGTCTTTCAGTTGACTAATCCTATGTACATTTTTTTCAATTGTGTTTAATTTTCTCCTTCCTTATATTCTGCAGATATTGTGTAGCGCAAATTGTTACATTTCTGTCTTGCCTTTCAGGCTCCACCAAAGGCAAATGACCTTCATCCCAGCATTTTTCCATGGTGAGCTTTGCCTGGAATTGGAGAAAGGAAAAAATGAAATGAACAGCTCACTGTGACCATGCAGCTTGAGTCACTTGAACCATGTCAGATGGGAAACTATTCTTAGTGGGCTGTCTGTGCAGCCAGCTTATCTTCCAAGGAGAAAAGAAACCCTTTTTTTGGGTGGGTGCTTCACCTTTCACCAGGAGATTTGCTTGGCCTCCTTTGCTGCTCTAACACACTTGTTCCCTCATGTTTTTCGTATGTTATCTGTGCCAGTAAAAGTGCTGGATTTCACAGAATGAAGACAGTTAGGCAGACAAGGTAATCACTGAGGCTTTTATCAGTCAGTTCCTCACAATTAAACTGAGCAACATTTATCTAGGAAAACATAGCATTGCTCTGCCTGGCGAATTTCCATTACTCTTGCATAATGTGGATACATTTGGCATAGACATACCATGAGGTTCAAGTCTCAGGAAAGGATGCCAAGTAGTCACATCTGCTGGCTTGGGTGCCAGAGCAAACACTCCGCATTGCCTGAGTCAGGGCTTATGCTTCTTTTGGAGTTCAGAAGAATAGTGGAGGGAAAATTGTCTGCGTAAAGGAATTTCAGCTGAATGTTTATATAGCTCTCAGATTTCTTTGTGCTGCTCTGACGTCTCAGCACTGATTATCACCTAGATAACTGTTCCCCCAACACCAGGATGCCTCTTTAAAGATCAGTGAGACGATATGCTAGGAAAGCACTAGGCTGATAATTTAATGTGACTTTTATGAGACAAACATGTGGAATTCTGTCTTGTATTACTTGCAAGATCCCACCTATTTGTAAGTCATGGTGCATGCAAGTGATTACTCAGAAATCCAAAGAAGTTAAATTTCCTCATAGTCCCAAGAACACTGCTCCAGTGGGAGGAAATGCTGGTAGATTGCTGTCATTCACAATTGCCTTGTTAAGCTCATGTATACTCACGTCACAAGGAAAACTATCCTTTCTTTTTCTTTAATTCTTCCTTGGGAACAAGAATTGGACACAACCAATCATTTGTCAATTAAATTCCCCATTGATTTCATAACTCCTGAGAAATTACTTGCAATACAGATCGTGGGGACTCACATATGTCTTAACTATTGAATGCAAAAGTGCAATTATACAGTTCAGTATGATAAACTTGGTACAAACAGTCGACATTGAGAAAGCAGCTGTTTTCTTTGCCAGTGGAAGTGAAAGATATACAGTGAAAGAGTTTAAAAGGTCAATACAGAACTTACACATCTCCTACGCCAATAGCAAAACCAAAAAAGTGTGCAGGTGTAAGGCTGGAAGAAAGGTAAGTCACAGTTCAAAACTAAGTATGCAAGATCCCCAGAACTATCTCAAGGTGTGCGTATCAGAGATTACTTGTAATTACTCAGATCAGTTGTACTTCTGTAGGCCCTCTGAAAACAGAACCAGCAGTAGGAGAGATACCAGGTAGTTACCACACAGCATTACCATAGCAGGGCTGCTTTAAGATGATAATTTTACAAGAATGAAATAGAGCATGCATCACATCACAAGCAGCAGCATCATGTAGATTTTGAGGGGGAGAGTCAAGGAACATTTGAGTTGTGTTCCCTTAGGAGGACTTCCCTAGAACATTTTGTGGATCTTAAGCTGCAGTTTTACTTCTTCAGACCTACTTCTGCAACATTTACTTTATCAGTTAAAGGCACAGATGTTCATGAAGCTTAAATTTCAGAATGACAAGCACACATTTTTCTTAAACAGTCTGAAATAGGTATGTCCAAGTGTTCCTGGCAAAAATGGTTGATAGCCTTGGAACTGGAAATGAACCATGCCACCTGAGTCAGACATATCCAGCAACTTTTGTGAGAGCTGGATTTAACACTTGTAAAGCAGTGACACATGGGGTTTGTGTCTCATTCAAAAATAATTAATTCATTCAGATATTTCATGGTACACTTTACTAGAAGCAAGCATAGACTCCATATATGTGATATGTCAGTTGCTGCAAGCAATTTACACAGATGTTGTTCTTCACTTCAAAAGGGAAGTTCAGCCAGTGTCTTCTGCAGGATATATGTTATTATGACTCTCTTCAGTAGAGATCAGCACAGATCTGTGATAAAGAGAGGCATTTGACTGTTTTATTCAGGCTTTGTCTGGACTAAAGGAGGGGACAGACATGGTCAGTGCTTAGAGGCAGATGCAGCCCAGTCTTGGTGGCTGGATAGAGGAACAATGCAAGTCCTATCATGACAAACTTGGCTGTGCTTGGAGCTTTAAGCAGAGCTAATGGAAGGGGCTTTGTTACTTTTCTGAATTCCTGTGCTTATTTCTCAATAAGCAGATCTGTGGATGTTGTCAGGTGTCTAGTCTCTTTGGCTGACTTCTTCCAAATGTGATCTGGTTCTGAAGCATTCAGCTTCCTCCTGAGGTGAAATACATGCTTTTTCATGCACTGCTGAATCCTGAATAAGCTGTTTGAAGAAAAGTTTGTATATTAGCTCTCAGTAGCCAAGTTACATTTGTAATGAGCTCAGACCAGGCTGCTTAGGACTTTGTCTGGTTAGGTCTTCAGAACTTAAAAGAGTGGAGGCTGCACAACCTCTTCATGGAGAAAGGACACTTTCAATAGTTCATTTTGCCACCATCAAAGGTAGAAGATCTGCACACCTTCATCCAGGCTACTCCCTCTTTCTGACAAATGCAGAGTTTCCTCTTCATTACTGAGATTGTAGATCATCAAGATGCTTTGTCACAGGAAATAAATTCAGTAAAGCAGAGCAGAGGTGCAAAGAGAATTGTGGGCAGTTTTAGTATCAAAATGCTAAATATTAAAGCTGTACCACTGAATTGTGAATTGTGTGGTGAATTGTGCCACCACACCTGTGGACAGCTGAACCTAGCAATCCAACTGCTTGTGTAATGATTTTAAAAGTCTCTAGATGTTAGCATGAGGTATTGTGTTTAGAAACTTGGAGTTTTCTGTTCATTCCAAAAATGTTCCACCTTTCCCATGTCCTGCAGAAACCGTGCAAATCCCCATACTTGCAAATGATCTTTAAAATCAGAATTTTGTTTTAATCCAGCAACAATGATGGTACTTTTGTATTTACTGTGGTTTGTTTCACTAAATAGGATTTAGTCTATTTCTCATATCCAGAGTTGCTACAAGTGGTTTAGCAGTCAATAGCCTCTTATAGCAGGACTATTTTGTGACATGGATAGTTGTGGAGAAAGGGCAAACACAATCCACTTGCAAAGCTCCATTCTAAAAATAATCTTGCAAGAAGCTACATTATAAAAGAGTAGCCCTAAAAGCAAAAGCCCCCACATGGACAGTCCCTCAATTATTTCTGTGCATCACCCTCCTGAGTATGAAATGCCGTCATGACTGACCATAGGGAAGTGATTTATAACTAAAATGAAGCCTGCAATGACTAAAGGTCTACATGAGACTGGAGAGTTTATTTGCTGAATTACTATGCAAATTTAACAATTAAATCTTCTTTCAGCTCCTAAGGGAATAATGGGGACTACTAAAGAGAAGGAATTTGACACAATTGAAAAAAAAAGAGATGGAATTGGAAGGATTCTCTGCTGTTGATCAATTCTGCCCTGCACAGTAGGCATCACAGCAGTTAGTAGGAGTTACTACAGAGATTTCCGGGAAGATTTGTACAAAGCAGGGGAAGTACAACGAGGAAATATAAAACCTCCACTGCGTAAGTCAACTTTTATTTGTTTGTCTGTTTGCAAAACTGAGCTATAAATTTATCTTCAAGACCTCGAGTGAACTCCACACTTCTTGCTTCTGTATACAACCAACTCAAAATAACCAGATAACTTCAGAAAAGAAAAAAATAAGTGAACCAAGAAACAACAGCTCTCTTTGGTTTGACTGATCTGAGCCTTTCTAAACTTACTTATTTATTTATTTTCATTATCCCCCCTTTCTAAGCTTGGTAGTTTGAACAAGAGACTTCTGTTTTGACAGCCTGTCTCCTGGGTTCCCCACTGAAAAGGCCAAAGCTCCCAGTGAAGCAGCAGTAGCAGTCTTTAAACAGGACCTGAGCACTTCTTGCTTTCCTGTGCTGCATGCAAATGGACAGGCTCAGTGTTACCCAGCTCGGCCGAGCTTCCCCCTAATGTGCCTTCTGCATGGCAATGGCCACTACAAGTGATCATCCAGTGTGCCTGTGAGCGTGTTAATGTTCCTGACCCTGGTGCACTGATCACCTGCTACGCCAGGGGACTCGTCATCTGTACAAACAGCGTTTGCAGAGCCCGCAGCCTCCCGGCTGTACGTGACAGAGGGCTCTGCTTTCTGCTCTGCCTGTTCAGCAGAGCTCAGTGAAGGGCAGCTGCCCCTTCCATCCTCGTAAGTAACACTTCCATGACAACACCTTCGGCTCATTAGTTTTGTTTGTTTCATTCTAGAAGGGCAGTATGTTTTCTAGGGTTTTTTAAAGTGTGCTAAAGAATGGGCCATCATATCTGTTACTAAGCTACCCATGGGGTAATTCAGGAAAAGGTTGAAGGCTTTGTAAACAGAGGAGACATGATCACATGGGAGAAACTATATTTACTCCTTCAACCCCCACCTCACCACCTGATCCTCTGCTGCAGTGCCAGAACCAGAGCCCAGTACATACATTTGTAGTCACACATGCATGAAAATGTGTTTAATAAAGTGAGAAACTCAAAACCCCAAGTTGACAAAATCTAAAGCAAAGGTAGTCAAGGTGCTGCCCTCTTCCACCTTGCTGTTTGTTCATTTCTTTGATGGAGGAAAAAGTGATGCTGCCTTCCATCTGCCAAGGGGAAACCAAGTAGCCAGGTAGCCCCAGAAGGGTCAAAGGGGGATGGACTCATATGGGAGTGCGAAGCAGGTGAGTTATCTGGGTGTTTGTGAAAGTAGATGTTTGAGTTGACACATGTAGTGTTTTTCCTGGGGCCACACAGCAGCTCTGGGCTGCCAAAGCACAGGCCATGATTCTCACCTCAATTTTAACCTGGCTGTGCACTCCCAGTCAGGAATTTTAAGCTGTAAAATCTGTGTCAGCATAAGATTTCAGTGCCAAAACTTGGGAAAAATATTGTAGTCAGTTGGCACCATGAAACATGCCCTAAGTTGACACCGTAGAAGTGAAGACAGACATCTCCATTTAGTCATGTAAAATCCTTCGCTCATTGCCCCCTCATTCCCCCCAAAAAGTAATCTTATCATTCTATGTGAAAGTTTACTTTGCTCCCTAAACCTCACAAAATCTGGTAAAATCTCTATAGTCTATGAAAAAAAATTGATAAATTTCACAGCAGAAATATTTCAAAGCACTTCTGTGTGGAAGATCATGCATGTGCGGTGGATATTCCCATATTTTTGCTCTTTTCTGCTAAATCTGAATGGCTCTTTTTCGCTCCTGCTAACTGGAGCATGTGGTCTCAGATGAAGAACAGCAACACCAGTGTTTTTCTATTTTCTTCACACACCTATCCACAATAAGCACAGCTAACTCTCATTGTTGCTATGAACTCTGCACATGAGCAGCAGCCAGGCAGATACAGCAGGCCAGGGATAAGGATTCATACAACAGAAAATAAAGTAGGATTAGTGCAGGGGTGAAGGAGGACAGAGGCAGCAGTGCACCTCAGCTAGCTCTCAGGTAAGAGTGGGAGGAAAGGGTGCACAGTATGCTGCTCCCTCAAAAGATACTGAAAGCAGAAAGGGGAGAGAAAATAAGGGACTGGCCACTGGTTAAAAAAAAAAAAAAAAAAAACAAAACAAACAAAACCAAAAAAAAACAAACCACAAAGAAGAGAAAATGTCACCTTCAGGGAGGAGGTGGTTCTGTAAATGCTGATTCAGGTATAGTCTGAACCAGGGCAGAGAGATATTGAAATGAAAAGGCTTCTGTTTACTTTAAAAAATTGCTGTGCAATGATTATCTGCTTGGGTCTCTGCCACTTTCTTCCCAGCAGTTTCTCCCTCCTGTAACCTGGTGTTTCTTATTTGCAGTGGCAGTTTGGCTCACAAGCTGTTCTCTGCCAGCTCACCTGCTACCCCAGCCTGCTTTAGCAGTAGCCACAAATCCTCTGCTGCTCCTACCCTTTGCTGACAGCACTTTATGGAGTAAATATCAGCTTGTAGCTCAACTTTAAAGCCCACAAGGTGTGGCATGCATCAAGTCACACTTCCTTTGGAGCGTTCATAGAGCGTTCTCCATGTCAGGATGGGAATAAGAAGAAAAGGCACAAATTGTGACTGAGGTATGCTAAGCCTTCAATGCCTAATTGCTGTAAGCCAGAATGCCCATCTCTTAGTCTTTGTGAGCATCAGCTTAACTCACAAAATTAGGTAAAAGTTAAAAAAAAATACACCCTGAGGCAAATTTTCTCATTGAAGTTAAACATTTTTCTTTTGAACAGCAGGGTCTATAAAGGAAATGCTGATACAACCTTAACCTTGGCAGCACAAGCACTGGGGCTGTGTTAATCAATGTAAAGAGCAGAATCAGTGCTTCAAGCATTAGTAAGGATCCCTGAGATCTTTGCGTGGAGTAGTACAAAAAAACCAAAACCAAGTCAGAACTCAATAAAAAAGGCTTAGAAATTTCCCTTCCTCTGCTGAGGTTCAAAGGCTTCTTACTCTATCTCTGATACCAAAATAATATGAAAATAAAGTATTATTTATGCACAATCTTAAAGCTGAAGATAAGTCCTATCTACATGCAGATCTTGACGGCTTGGGGCCAGAAGAAAGTAGCCACATGTTACTACATACGTAGAAGCTGTGTGCATGTGGCAGAACAGTTGCGACAGGGACAGCCTGTTACTAGGAAGCAGATAAGCCGAGCTTCAGGTTCATGTTACCAGGAGACTCGAAAAAGTTGAAATTCAGCCTAGCCAGGCTGCCAATGGCCTCTAATGAAAATTTCCATTTGGAAAAGCTTGATGTTGACTTGGCATGACACCAAACAAGCAGCCTGCTGCAAAATTTTACACCAATTGTATTTCTCCTAATTAAACCCTGTCTGACCTCAGCATTAAGAAACAATTTGTTTCAGGATATAACCAGCACACATAAGCAATTACATTCTGTTTGCCCTATTAGCATTTTTTGGCTTCTCTGCTTTCCAGTGCTTCTACTATTGCAAATTCTGCATGGGAGCCAGAGGTTTAAAAAGTGTTGAGTGTCTCAAATCTTTTGTTGGGTAGAGAGGGAAGGGAGGAAACAGAAGCTTGAACTGAAAGTATCATCAACTTTTAGCCATACGATAAGCACCCAGAAGTAGTGATCAGATGGTGCCTTCAAGTTTATCAGGGACAATGAAAGAGAAGTGAAGTGACTCATGCAAACCAATGAGAACATATATATCAGTATTCTACAATGAAAAAAAAAAGACAATATAATTATTCTCTCTCCTAACCTGTTTTTTTTCATTCAGTTCTCTAACTTGTGCTTTTCACCAGTCAATTAGAAGTATCAGAAAGGACAGCTTTTGGTGCCCTGGCTGTGAAATACTACCTCTAGCAGGCCACAGAATGAACTTGTCTCAGTCTTTCTGAGGGTCAGGGAAAAGTGGCTGTCGTAGGACAAGAGATTTGGAGGTGAAGGTGGGGCCATGCTGCACCTCCAATACTGAGGGGTATCTGTGGAGAATTTTTCAGTTCCTTAAGGGTCTTTCTCACTGACAACTTCAGTATCCCTCAGGCACAGAGAGGAGAATTATTTAGTACCACATAGGATGTAAGAATATAGAAATCATTTGTGCATCATGGTTTCTTCACAAACCAATGCTCCAGAAGACCTCTATCCCCTGCATATAGGTTGGTGCTCAAGGACCTAGTGAGGAGTATGGAGGTGAGGAGTCTGGAGGAAGGAGTGAAAGGAGAAGGGGGTGGCCTGTTGATCACACTTTCTGCAACATACATGGGATGGATAAAACGTAAAAGGCAGTTGTAGACAGCAGAGGAAAAAGAGGAATGAAACAACCAAATGAGGTGTGTCCCAAACAGGACAAATCAGCTATAGTTTGAAGATTTCAACATTTGTAGTCCACAATGGGGTAGCGCTAAAAGCTAGATTAGACCTTTCTGTGTTTCTTATCCACTGTGAGACCGAAGAAGACTTTCTAGTATTCAGATATGCAAGGAACTGTCTGGAAAATAGCAGCAAGATGTGTTTGTGCCAAGGCCATTAACCCTCTATTCTTGCCAACATCAAATTAAATAAGCTGAGAAAACAATTTGCATAACACTGTCACAGCGATATACAGTCAAGGCAACCTTTTGGAAGACTGAGCTTATGAAGAGGTTTAGTAGAGTAGACACAGTCAAGGACTGCATGGTAAGACCTGGGAGTGACCGAGCGTGGCTTTTGGAAACAGGCGCCGCAGATCTACACACAGCTCTCACACACAGCTGTGTTGGACTCTTGCTCAGCTCTTATGGGCCACAAAGTACAGCCTTTTGCTTTGACTGCTGTGCAGACTGCTGGCAAGTTTTCCTGGTGGTCTTCTAGAGGCTGATGAGATCCAGAAATGTGCATAAATATGTGAGCCATTTGAAAGCAACAAGAGAGTGTCAAACAAGAGTCTGTGATTGCTGGAAAACATGGAGTCAGCTTCAGTGAAAATGTCTAAAACAATCACTTCTGTCATTGTCTGTACCTGTTCTTGCTCTTTACAAGTAGTTGAATCATCTCTTTGAGCAGAACAGTAGCAGCAGCTGCTTTCCTGCCCTGCTTTCACTTGAACTAAACTCATGAGACACTTCTGTACCAGATTTGTGTCCTGGCTACTTTTTATGTCCACATGACAGCGAATGGAGTAGCAGGATGTGCAATCCAGAACACAAGATCTGAAACTCTGAGATGGGACACAAAACAATATAAGGCACATCTGGAGTCTGAAATCTTTATGCTAAACAGTTACAGCTATTTACAGTTGTTTCAGATTTGCTGTGGATTAGCAAAAAGAAATAAGAAATGTATGGATGGATAATTATCAAAGTATGCTTTAACTTGAGAGATTTTTTCAGCTCTCAAGAAAACATTTAAGACTGAGTAAATGAAAATGTGTGTTTTATGCATTGTCTGACTATGTGCATTCTTTTCAATGTATTTGCATATTTAAACAATTGTCTGTAAAGAATGTGTTATTCAATCTCACAGATAACCCAAGAGAGCATGGCTAAATCCTATACTAACTCGTTGAAAGCGTAAATCTTAATTTTATTTAAGTACTAACTCATGTAGTTTGATTTTCTTTCTTTTTCTGATTTTGTTCCTCCATCTCTGTCTCATCAAAAACAAAACACTCAAATACAACCTATCTTAGCATCTTGAAAAGCTAAGAAAAATCTCTACAAGAAGAAAAGCCCTCTAAGCTTTCTCATGGAGTTGTCTGGGAGCAGATACAACATTTTCTTTACAGTCAATTGTGTAAATATGAAAATACCTGGAAATGGAATATATTTAGGCAAGTTTTAAAATGCATAATATTTATTCAACTCTAATAGCTTTTTATTAGGAGTCAATAGGGTCTATCAACTAAATGGGTATTTCAACCATTTTCAATAGACACATTATTTACTCAATAGACCATAATGATTCTGAAGGAGGCATTAGGGCCTATTATGCAAATCTCAATGTATTGTAGGTGTATTCAAAGATAGTGAAATTTTGACCCTGGCTGTTCCACAGATCTGATGCCATCGTTCTTTAGAAAGTGAATAGTGTAAACCTAGTTTGAATGAAATAGAAAGGTTAGAAGTAGCACAGTGGAAATAATAGATTTTTTTTTTTTGTTTGGGCTGCAGAGCAGAGAATATAAAAAAGTTTTAGTTCATCTTGAAGCAGTCTTTTTCTTCAGCAAAATATATTTTAAAAAAATAAAAAAAAATAATTGTGTCTTAGAAGAAACATTTCCTTTTCCACATGTTTTCACTCATTTTTTACCCAGTAGCTACACAAATAACTTTATTGCATTTTTGGCTGGTTAACACATTCTCCCAGGAGATCTGCAATGAATAACCTGCTTGACACTGGATGTGAGCAGGAGAGGTTTGAACAAGAATTTGGACCTTTGCAAAGATGGCAATGCTGGTCACCTAGCACTCTAGTTGGTCAGTCCTCTAATTTCTTTCCAGCTATACTACTGACAAATTGTTTCAGTCTGACTGAGAACAAATTAAAAAAAAAAAAAAATTACTGCAGGTAAAAAACCTATGGAAATGGCCCATTTGTAATGGTATGGGGAAATCCTAATAGCACTTGGTAGGTGGCCTGATTCTAAACTAATAGGTATTAATGGAGATGTTTCATACAATTTCAATGGGCTTTGGCTCTGTGTTCCTAGTGCACGCCAGACAGAAATAGATTTCTTTAGGGATACTTATTAAAATTCTAAAGGACACATATAATCACAAAAGATACTTCTGACTCAAATAAACAGTATGAAACTCTCTCAAATTCAGCTGAAAGTGTCAAAAACAGGTGTCTCAGTTCTTATCAGATATTGAAAAAAGCATTTCTGAAATTAAAAATATATATGGGTCTATACTCAACAATTTAACATAGAGCAATGAATCCTGGACTAAGACATCCAGACTAACTCAAGGACCACAGGTAGTATTATAAAAGTTTGGGAAAAATATTTTGTACACATTTCTTGATAGCTTGTACAAAGTTTTTAGGTGGTGGGTGGATGCTGCTGCCTGGTGCTTTGGCTCTTCTGTGTATCTTTACAGAATAGAAAATAACATTGACATGACATTAAAAAAATACCAAATTGGCATTCTTTAATTTGCTGTGTACTGCAAAGTTCTTTTTAATTGAAGGGCTCCTTTTATTTCTTTTTATTTTAAATGATGAAATATTCAGAACCAAACAAATGACCAAATGACTGGGTCTGCTTCTGTCAGGAGCAAATACGTAGAACATCTGCAGAAAAACTTACACGTGACTTACATGCAGCAACAACAATGACTTAGTTACATTCTTTATCTGTGTATAACTAAGTCTGATCAATGTTTTCAAGAAAGGGTACAGTCTCTGGTGAGGCAGGGTTTGTAGAAAGAAGCAATATTTTGTATGAAATCATACTGTTTGGAGTTATGTGCACAGAATGAATGGACATACATTCTTGGTTGTGTACAGCTGGTGTATTTGGAGAAAACCAGATGGACTTATGTGTTCAGAGCCTTCATCATGTTCTGCTCATTAGAATTAATTTGCAATTACAGCCTGGAGGATGACCAAGATTATACAAATATGTTACGTTATATGGTATACTCGTCATATCCTTCTCTGAGGACCACATTGAGGTGAGTTAGCCATCCTGCCACTTGTAGCTTCCTTAGTTTTACTAGTGACAGCAAGTTGGTTTTCTTCATGGAATAAGGTTGCTAGTGAACATCGGCCCTGGTCTCCACAAAACAAGAGCTGGCACTGAGAGCAGTGTGAGCCAAATGGCCATCCCATGACGGTGTAGCTGGGTAGCTGTTCTTTCTGGCCAGGGGCTTACCGGAGTGAATGTGAGGTAAAAGTGGACAGTGCATAAGGATCAACCAGAAATGAGGGTGAAGACTTGAGTAACTTGACTATCTTGAAAAAAGAACCCCCAACCTTGCTATGCTTGTCTAGATTTTATTTGTGCTTTATGATCTCATACCAGCAACAACAAAACTTTCATTTTCTTTTATTTCCTTTTTTTTTTCTTTTACCATGTCTTGTGAGAAAGAGTTATTGAAATGAGTTTTGGGGCTGATGAATACCCTGGAGGTGCTTTGGCCCATTGCTTTCTTCTAGACCATTTGCCTTTAACTCTCACTTGAGCTTCTGTTCCACAAAGTTAATAGCTGCAAATTCTTCAGGGACGGTTTGTTAAATCGTGTCCAAGAAAATAAATATAATGAATGAACAATCTCAGGAGAAAGTCCTGACATTTAAAAAAAAAAAGTAAATGAGTCTCAGAAGTATCAAGCCATAGAATAGACCAAGTACATTAGCAAAAATGAGATATGTTTTGCAGCAATTAGAGGAGGAGAGAAAGTCTTCTACAGGGGAACACACTGAGTTCTTGAAAACTCAACCAAAAGCTGGTTGTGTACAGCATCCTGACATCTAACAGGTCATCTGTTACATCTGAACATCGTCTGCTCGTAGCTTCCTTCCCACTCTCCCAGCATTTCAATGTGCTTCATCTGCTACCGCATCAACGGACTTTGATATGAGGAAGCTGGAGTATAGCTTTGAACTCTGCTGAACCCAATTACATCTGGTCATTTCAGACAGCTGTGGTGGTGCAACTCTGAACGAGGAGGCAGAGAGTTCACGGCAGACTCAAGCGCTGCAGCTGGAGCAGCAAATTCATCTGGTGCTGTGGTATTGCAGGTTTTGTGCTCTGGGAAAGAGCTGGCAATCTGAACTAAGTGCTGCACTAATTAAAAGGAAGGTATTTTTGCAACTAGTGCTTGGTATGGGCTGGGATTAATGCCTTTTAACTACCATGGCACAAGTGGTGAGTTTAATCTCTGTATGCTACTGGAGGTGTATAGGGCATTTAAGTCACTCACTGAAATGGGCAAAATTCAGCTTTTCCCTCACTACCAATATAGAGAATAACTCTTGTATTTGGCAATGGCCCTTACCCTTTAGTGTTCGAGAGAGGATAAGCATAGCAGGGATCTTAATTTCCTAGAGATGCAGGGAATATGGCATCAAAATGGTATTAGAAAGCAGACTTAGTTTTGCCCATGGCTTGTGTAATTAAAACCTAGTCTGGTGACAAGGTACTACTACACATAGTGATAAAGATACCCTTGGGCAGAGGACTACTGAAGTTTTATGCATTGCTAAAGTCCTATTAAAGCCTTTTTTGCTTGGCTTTATTAAAACCAATTTCATTTCTCGGCCCTGAAAATGTACCTGTGAAATGTTTCCGTAGGCCTTCTCTAGTATTGATAGCTTTCGAATGCTCATTGCAGATTCTGTTCTCACAAAGACAGTGAACCAATCCTGATCTCCACTGCATTAAGCAAGAGCGGCTTCTACTTGGTTCTCATGCCTGCTAGCCGTCTCCCTCACAAAAGGAGGACCAAGAAGACCTGCCTTTCCAGTTCTTTCTTGGATGGAAAGAACAAGAAACTGCACATCATACACATGCACACACATGCACAGTCCTTTTTTGCCATTAAAAAGAAGTAAAAACTCATGGCAATGTCTAGCCCTTCCACTCCAAAATATATTTTAGTTACAGGTAAAGCTTTGCATGGGATACAGAAGATACCTGAGATCTCCTCTTGTTTTGTGGTCACATAACTGGAGTTTGGCATTACCCAAATCTCTGGTAAACCTGTATTTTTCTTGTGTTTACTATCGCTGCTGATTAAGAGGTTTGGGCCCTTTTTGTCTCCCCATTTCAACTGTAGGAATTTTTTTTACTCTTTCTAAATATAATTTTAAATGCAGGAAAAATATTCTTGGGATGGACTCTGACCAATGCCCACTGGAATTTAAGCCAACTGAATTATTCTATCATATGGATTCACAGTTGTGATTATTCTTTGTACTCCGTATGAAAAGCTGCCACTAAACAATAGTGAAAAATGAACTTTCCCATGTTAAAATTGTGCTGAAAAATAATCTGTGGTAAGAATAGAGAAATTACCGGGTTTCTAATCACTCTTTTTATCTTGAAAGGATCATTTTTAGGTAGTCAGACTGAAAGTGGGAATGACCCAACTTAAAAAGAATAGTTTGAGGAAATACTCCAAATTTTTAAGCTGCAAAACTAAGCCAAGTTCATGGTTATTATTAGCTGAGAAAAAAATATTGGAAAGTAATTGTAACAGAATTAAGAGAAAATAGTTCTGCCCTAAAAAAATCTCAATATGCAGAAGAAAACTGTACCCAAATGGTAGCAATAGCTCTATCTAAGGGCTCTATCTTGCTTGGCATTTAAGCAAACATGAAAGGTACTGATTTTTTAAAATTATAAATAGCATTTAAGGCAGAGAATGTAGCAAGCAGAAAACAAAACCCCAGAAGTCCTATTGTCATATCTCCAGAATTGCTAGTAAAAATCATCTGTATGCTCTTCAGGTGGTAAGGGATGATTTCTCTTGATATAATTTCACTAAAAATTAGTTCTGTTATTCCTAATATCTCTCTTACACCTTGCTCTTTTAAAGACATTTCATGCACAAACAATTTGCGGTATTCATCTAAGAAAAGTGTACAATGGCCAGAAGCAGAAGTCAACTACAAGCGATATGAAATTGATCTTTGTCTTCCATATCTCTCAGGCTATGTACATATTTAGAGATTCCCAAGACCAAAATTTCATTTTGTTTTTACCTGAAGAAATGTCATCTGCAATACTACAAAGATCAGGTGAGTGTTGAAGATGGGAAGGTATTTTATATCTTCTTTATGTCTTCTGATATAAGGAAGTTAATTTAATTTCTTTAATCAAAGAAAAATGCAATCCTCAACAGAGTATTAATAATCTCAACCTGAGCAGAAAGACATTTGGTCATGTAAAGTGGGATTTCTTTTGGATCATAGACAAACCTCACTCCAAAGTAGTGTCAGATGCTGAATTTTTCTCTCTGTAGTGATAACTTTCAGTGGAGCATCAGATTAAATTCCAGGAGGGAGGAAAAAGATCTGCTTGGGTTTTTTTGGCATTTTTATACTCAAGCTGCTTGAGTATATCCAGGAATATTCTGAAAGGAAATGGAATTTTTCTATTTTTTTAATATATAGGACCACCCTTAAATATTTGAGTACATTATACTTCTATTGCCCTTTGGGTCTGGAAGACATATATGTAGTCCTATAGAAGTCCACATAGTCACAAAATGCTATAGAACATTAGAACATGACATTTTTTCATTAAGATCATGATTTTTTTCATGTGTCTGTTTCTTCTGTCCAGTTGATAAAACCAATTACAACTAGTTCAATTTTCCATCTACTAAAGTTAGAGTTGACACAGTCAGAGGACAAAACTCCCACAGGGTATAAATGCTCTGAAATCAGCATGTTAAGGGTATCATTTCAGAATGGTGAGGACCAAGAATTCCCACTGAGAACAATGGAAAATAATATTTGCTTGTTTAATTGTCTTCTCTGATGCCTGAACAGGCTGTGAAGTCCCAAGGACTTATGAAAACATAAGCTTCAGGTTCTAGCCTGGGAGCATGTGTTGTGAGGGATCTTGTTTCCTGCCATATGGTCATGTGAGAAGGTCTTTTAATTTCCCTTTTAAAAGCAAGATCTAACACCAGCTTCACTAGTCTCACTTCTTTCTTCTCAGTCTGTGCCTAGATTCACAAAATCTGTATCTTTTGTTTGCAATAAGTAAAAAAGTTAAATATTGTGGGTGGTCTTCTTTGGGTGATTACTGACAATAGAAATATAGCAATTCTGTTACAACACTAACAGTTTTTTCTCAGCAAGTTGTCCTAATTACTTGACAAAGGTGGGTCAGAGGACTGCAGTGATCTTGCTTCTTTCAAACAAACTTTTAAAGGGGCTCATTTTGGATAGGGCAGCTGCCCTTGTGTTTCTTGCTGGATACTTGAGCTTCAGCATGTGGTCATGAGTTGTTGGTGGTGGTGGTGATTCCCTTCTTGAGGCACATCTCATGCTCTTCAGTGGCCTTTTTTTTAGAGGCAGAGCAGTTTCACAGCTGACTTCAGGTGTGCTCTTTGAATGCCACTTTTCCAACTGTTCTGTGGTTCAAATGAGTTCATCCATCCCTGACACTTGCACAAAAACACTCTAGAAATGTATTATTTAAAGCCTGCCGTCCTTGGTGTTCAGAAATAAAGGTGTAAACTTTCTTTAGAGGCCTGTGAAAAGAAATATTTCCTTTGCTCTTGTAGGAAGAAGTGAAAGGGCAGGCTTTGAGCTGCATGCATACCCCCAGAGGACCCTTATGGCAGGAGACGTGTGAATTACCGGAGATGGTGTTGTCTTCCTCACTGCATCTGAGGATGCTGAAGCCACCAAGGAGTGTTGTGCTGACACCTTGCCACTACTGTCACCAGAGGGACGCTGTGATGCTACCGGAGCAATCAGCGTGTCCTGCAGCACACCTTCGCCTGGGCTGGGGAGGTAGGAACTGCTCCAAAAGGTTCTAAAGGTCTCTTATTGATTTGTGACGCTTCCGTGCTTTCTGTTATTGCCTGTTTGACCAGTTGCTCAAGGTAGAAAGCAAAACAAGGAGTCTAAAATGAACACTGTATGGTAAATATATTTTGAAGGGCCTTGTGAAGGGCTGGGGTCTGGGGACTTAGCATAAAGAGTGTGAGGAAGGCTGGCTGGATTTTATTGGTATTTTCATGAAATGTGCTTTTACATTTTCTTATAAATGCTTTGTTGGGGGTGCCCACTTGAAGGAAGGTGTGAAGAAAAACACTTTTAAGGGTCAGAACTCCATGTCTCTAGGGTATAAAATTCTTCAGTTTTCTAAGCCAGAACTGGGGGTCTTCTTCTGCAAGTCAACAATTTTGCAAAATATAAGCCTGTGAAGGCTCTCAATAGATGGGCTTTTCATCCTGTTTCAGAATGAAAACAAGTTTTAAAGCTTATGAACTGGAATTGCTGATCTCCAGGCAGCAGTACATGGTGAGCATTTCCCTTACAAAAAATCAGATAAATACTCCTGAATATTGCGATAGCAATTCCAAGTAGAGCTGTAAAACCAATGTACAGAGGATGTGCTGGAGCAGAATGGTGACAAACTGCAGCAGTTTCAGGGAAGCATCTGTGTGTGTGGTGGTGTGGAGAACAGAAGCAGTTGGTGTGTCACGTACAAGAAGTACCTCTCGTTGGAGCACATCTCTGTAAAGCAATAGAAAAGAGCTGAGCTTTTTGAAGCATGGTATGTAAGAACATCTGCCCTTCAAAATGACAGGAATGCATCAGGTAAATGGAGGCAAGCTAGAGCTTCCTGCTGCATCTGACATAATTAAAGGTGATGAAAAAGTACTGCTGTTGTAATGGGGGGATATGGTTTACTACATCTATCACAAAGAATGCCATTGTAAGAAGAGCGGACACAGGAATAAAGATGCACCAGATTTGCACCAGCAATAGAACTCCTCAGTACAATTTCTGCAGCTTTCATCAGAGGTGCTTGGTAGCACCTCTGCAGAATGACTGTTATCTCTGGGCGTGTTTGAAGTGCTATGCTACAATTCCATGGACTCTGTCAGGTTACATCTTGTTGCAAGGGACAAAACCTGTGCAATGGTCTAGCCCTCCAACTTCTGTTCTTAGATTAAATCTTTGAGTAACTCTCCAAACAGTATGAGAATTGGCAGCCTTAGATCAGTTCAGGAGACAAGGGTAGTATTAGCCCCCCATGTAGTATTAGCTCCCCACTCTGTGCTCAGTAGTCTCCTTCTCAAACCCTATAATAAAATAATTTAAATAAAACAAAACTGGTATCAAAATCTTAAATGGAATATGCAAAATAAGAATAATAAAATAGGAGTGACCCAAGTAATAAGTTTCATGAGGAGATTGTGAAACACAAAACAACAACAAACAGCAAACAAATAAACAAAAAAAAACAGTCTGGGCAAATGACTTCTCAGATTTCAATTTAGATAGAATAAATGCATTAAGACCAGCAAGAAGCCATTTAAATATTCAAGCTGAATAAGAACCAAAGCATGCACCAGAGTTTTGGTTGCCTCAATCATTAGCCAAGCACAGATTTTAAAGATGCTCAATAAAGGGAATATACAGGTCTTTGCAACAGTTAAAATGGAATGAAGTGACAAATCAGAGTAAAAGGTCACAACCAATTGCTATGCTGTGGCCAAAGAAATATGATGTGGTGATATTCAGGAAGAAGAAAGAAAAAGAAATAAATGGAAAGGAGGGAATTTAAGAGACAGGGCCTATATAAATCTTTTGCCTTATCCACATAACTAGAAATAAAAATTAGCATCCACTGGGAAATGTCACTGAAGCAATGCAAAACATGAGGAAAAGCATCCTTGAAAGAATAAAGGGGCAGAATCCACTGGACATTTTAATGTAAAATGTAGCAGATTTACTACAAACACAGACTCCCCAGCCGGCTCCTGAGTGAATTGCTTGACCCAGTGCCATGGCTGACATGTCATGGGACAAGCAAACCATGGCACCTTCTCTGTCCAGAAGGGAAGGACTTGATAATATCTACTCAAAGCCTACAGTGAATCAGCTCCACTGTTGGCAGCTTTTGTATCCTCCTCAAGCTGAAAACCTCCTTAAATGGCTTTCTAAGTGGTCCCTGGTCTGGTGAAGCGGCGCCACTTCACCAAACTTTGGACATGGTTAAGCCTGTGATGTCCTTCAGACTTCCCTGGGAATTATCGGATCCGTCTTGGTGGATGACGAGTGCCGTGAAAAGCCGTGGTGTATCAGAGCTTGGGCAATGGCAGGAGCGACTCATTGGTGCAAGCAGAGGTTCCTGGCTGAAGCTTGGAGTCTCACAAGAACTGTTGTCTCTGTGCCATGGAGAGGGAGCTTCCAGACAGCAGGTCTTGGATGGTGAGGTCTCTAGGTAGGGTGGCAGATCTGGGAATTCCTGAAGGAGAATAACAGTCTTTGCTGAGGCTATTGCTTTTGTTGCATTCAGGAAAATGAGTCTTCAGGTGAAATTTTTCCTCTGTTTTGGAGGGGGATAAAGAAACAAGATTTTTTAAGATTATACCAAGAACTACAGTTGACATATACTGCCAATTTCTTATGCAAATAGAAACAACTCTGCAAGGCTTTGAAACTTTGGCTAATCATTCAGCCAAAATTGCTACTCTATATTAATAATAAAGACATCTATTGATGATTATGTTCTGGATTCACTAATCCAATCACAAATGCCTTTGCGCTGTAGTTCCTTTGTACTCATATTTCTTACCTTTTTTAAAATATAAAAATAATTGGAAAAACCTCAATAAATCGATTACAGGAACAGAGAGGAATTCCATTACTATACAAGTTCTTCCCCTTTCAGCATTTGCATGATAATCATTTAATAGCAGAATATAATTAGGGCAACTAGGGAAAAGTGTACGGCCTTCTGTTACGTGATATCACCCTTATTTGCCAATACTGTGAGTGCACAAATGACCCACAAAGATTTCACTTGAAAATCCAGATTGATGCAGAGGTTACATCAGGACCTTTTGTGAATAGAAATGTGTGTCTTAGAACTGTTCCAGGCTGGTTTTCTCCTCAAAAGAGAGAGATTAACTGAGATTGGTTGTTTTATTTTTTATTTTCCCTAGTAATTTTACAGACAGGATTATTTGTAATCCAGTTTTCTGGAAAGAACTAGTTCATGCTCAGCAATTTAAAAGTTTCCTGCTCCTTTTCCTTCCAAAACTGCTGTGCTGCTTTCTGCACACAACCCTCTGCTCTCACCTCTCCCTGTGCTGCCTTCTCTTCTCAGGGTCTTCTGGGTTCCAGCTGCTGTACCATTATGGATACCTTCTCCTGATCCTTTCAGCTCAGTAGAGGAGAAGTCATCACTTGATAAAAAAAAAAGCTGGCCAGAAAAATGTGTTGTTCCAACTCTTATTAATTAGTTACAAAGGACATCTGCCAGGCAATGGAGGATGCGATAGTAATGGTCTGGAAACAATAGAAATGGCTAATTTCTGCTGTGTCTGCCCCACCTCATTATCTCCTCCCATCACCCTTCCAGACTATCACCTATACATCTACCATGTCCCTGCTGGGCACAAGGTGCATCCCTGTGGTACCACACATCTCTGTCCTCCTTTCCATTGCTTTTGAGTTTATGCTATTCAAGACACATCAGGAGGTCTTCTGGTCTTTTCTAGATAAGGGACAGACCAGACATGCTGCAGATGTAGAAAACTTTTTTTTTTTCCCTACTGCTGAAACCCTTTTTCAGAGGGATACTATTTTGCAAAAATTTAGTCTCATGAGCTGTATTTCCCAGCTGGGCAAATTTCTGCTATATTCATGTGATGAGATTATTTATAAGATCTTTAACAAGTACTATTCATTTCACAGATTATGACTGCAGCCTCCACACAATGGATAGTGTTGGCAGGGGAAACATAATTCAGTTAGAAGGCTCAAGAAATAATCTGTCATATGTACAAGGAAAAACTCAGTAAGGAGGTTTCTGGAAGACTAAAGTTTATGGTTTTGTGTGCATATGATACGGTGTGCTGGTGGCAGTGGTGAAAATGAGGTTGGACAAAAGCAAAAAATGTTCAGGTCTTTTCATTTGCTTTTGTCAGTCTTTTTAACAGTGTGGGACTTGACTTTTTAGCAAAGAAGTTTATGGTTTTGTGGGAAGTAATTTCATATAGGCAACAGTTTAGTCATACAAGTATTGGGTTGCCAAAGGACTTGGATTCTAGCAGTCTCCCCTGTTCTCATGCCTGTAAGGAAAGATGTGCCCTCCATAATCAAAGGGTGATTTTCAGTGTCCTGCAAAGCCATCCCACAACCTCTAGTATTATTTAAAGATGAATACAGCTGGTGAAACAAAAGCATGTTGTTTGCCCTCTGCTGTTCTGGAAAGCAGCCCTGGTCCATATTCTTGTCTTTAGGGACCACAGCCTCCTTGTTACTCTGCTTTAGTCCTCTGCATTAGCATCAGCCTTCATACTTTCCATCCTCGCTCCCTGCTACCAATCCTGGGAAGCACTTGGGTCACTGCTGGGCCTGCTGCTCTTCCTGCTGTGAGGCAGAGCAGAGGCAGGGGTGCAGCAGGGGCACTGCATGGGTCAGAGGTTTCTGTTGGTCCTTGCTGAGCTCTCAGGGGAGCTTGCAATTGTCCAGACGCTTGTGGGCAAAGGAGGATGCAAGGAAAGCATGTGGGATTGAAGTGGTGACTCTGCACAGCCCACAGTTCCCAGGCTTTCCAGCTCCCAGCTGCTGCAGGGCACTGGGCAGTGCAGACAAGATATTTTCTCCTCAGATAGCATGTGCAGAGGTCAATGGCAGTAGCTTAATGCTTGTTATTTTTGCCTATAACTGGTATGGGTAATATTCAAAAGAAAAATGTGATTCATAACTTCTGGTTGCTTTCACTCACTCTCTTTTTTAGGGTACACATATTTGTGTGCCAGTTGCATCAATTAAATAGCAACCAATCCAAGTACATTTACAGTCTGCCTTTAAAATGCCATTCCATATTGTATTTTTCAATTAAGCATGAGCAGATTAACAGGATGCATTGTTCTCTTGCGTTAACTCTACCATATTGTCATTAGGTGGATACACCTTCATGAATCCAAGTTTTCTTTCTGTGAAAGGAAAAGAAAGTGCATGCTCAAAATGTAGGCCAATTTCTACCAAGCAGAATCAGCTGAGAGGAAAAAAAAGATGAGACTCCCCTCCCTTCCACTTTTTTATTTCAGTTGTTGTTTAATTGTTTCTTCGATCCAGTGGTTTAGTGATTTCACTTCTATTTAATTAACAGAGAAATGGATAGGGTGCACTGAAAAACAAGAAAGAAAGATCAGATAGACAAATGGTCTCTGTAAGTTCACAGTTCTCAAAACAGATGTTCACCTCCGCTGGCTATGGTACATCATTATCTCCAGGAACCCCGAAGAGAAAGCAAAATCCTTCATTACTTGTAGGAAAATTAGAACAGTCTTACAGGACTAAACACCAACCCATTTAATCAGATCTCATCTCACTACTGTTGTATTACTCACAAGACAACAAGTATGTGTGTCTGGGGAAACTGAGACTGCAGATAAACATTAAAGTTGTCTGTGGAATGAGGGACTATGGAGATGTGATGATGAGGTAGTGTGTAAAGCAGCAGCAGCTAAATGGTGGGAGACTGAGGCAATCCCTCTGTTATTTATTTGGTGTTAAGGCAAGATGTCAATTGTCTCTCGGACCTCTTACTTGCTTTTTGAACAGGGTCAGCTAATTATTGAAGTGGGGCTGCCTGACTATTACCTATCGCTGCCTGAGCCTGTGACTGAAGGGTTAGGGAATGTGTGGAAAACCATATTGCCTCTTGCTTTCTTTTTGCTATTTTCACTATACATTGCAGACATAAATAGGTAAAATATCAGTCCGGTGCTAAGAAGGCTTCATCTCTTTTGCCAGGAAAAAATCAATAATTATGGGAATTCCTCCTGTCCTAGGGAGATAGACAAGAAGTAGATAGACAGGAGAAGTTTGCCCATGCATATGCAAATACATGCACAGACACACCTGTGCAGACTGGCCACTGTCTAACTCTCTTCCCTTGAATCTGGTTTCCCCACCTGTGGGGCAAGAAGTGCTAGGTTCTGCTGTGTAAGCAGCTGGGATGGCAACCATGAGAGAACTCTTGGAAAACGTACACGGAACACTTTGATTACCGGTGCCCCAGATTTAGCATGCCTTGTGATTATGCTTTATTGCTCTTACTGACTCCACCAACTTTTAATCACAGCTGGGTATTTCCAATCTGACTGCCATTTCTGACTTCAAGTGTATTAAAGGAGTATTCAGACTCCCAGATAACAAAAGTGTGGGGATTTGCTAGGCAGGAGGCACTAGAGGGACCCTCTCTGCTTCCCCTCTAGCTTTCACCCTTCACCCTTACATCAGAGCCCTAGTAGTGGAAAAGAAATGTTGAAATCAATATAAGAATAAATTGCCACGTGGTCCTTATTGTGGAGGCAAGGTTTCTACAGAAAATCCTTGTAATCAGAAAAGAAGGAAGATGAGATTAAACTGATTAAACTGAGAAAGTCAAAAAAGGACAACTTGAAAGATTAGCTCGAGGACGACTGAAAAGCATAATCCTCCATGCATGTTAAGTAGAACAGTCCCTCTCTGTTATCAGCCCCTTCATCTGGTGACCTTCTGTTGCATTAGCACAGAGCTACTTGGTCCAAGGCAAATAGTGAAAATTGAAAAGCCAGAATGCCAGTGATTACAACAGGTATCAATATTACTGCAGTGATGGTTTGTTATCATTAGGGAGCTCCATCAGGGCTCATTCTGGAAGAAAAAAGAACAGAAAATCACAAGTCATTACACTTGTGACAGGCAATAGAAGTAAAGACCTTGTGTTACAGTGGAAAAGCCTTTTTCATCTGCTTCAACCTCTAAAATTACAGCATCAGAACAGGAAGAGAGATGGGGGAAAGCTCACCTGTGTTTCTTTCCCTGGGAAAAACTGAGCCTCAGTAGGTTGCACACAGCCAGTGTGTAGTACCCTTTTCTTCTAGAGTGAGAGGAAACAAAAGGCCTGTGTCAGTTTTACTGGTTCAATGATCTTTTCTTTCCCCACATCCTCATCTTTATTGCAAATCTGTTCCTGTGTGGTACCAGCAGCACCAGCAAGACTGGTACCTCTGCAGCTCCACATTGCAGGGCTGCATGTCTGAGCCTGGTGTGGTGTTGTTCAAGGGCAGCATCTTCTCCCTTCTGCTTCAGAGATGTAGGAAGGTCTGGAAGGAGAGAGAAAGCAAGCCTGCTCTAGCCAAGGGTTGTTTATCTCAGGTGCATCACATATCCCATCTTAACTTATAAAGGAATATTGTTCCTGATTAGACTCACATTTTGTGCTTTGGAAATGTGCTTAGCACCACATTGGCATAGAAACATTTTTAGAAGATGATTTCATTGTCTTTACTTTTAAGTTGGCAGAGGCCACAAAAGCTAAGGAGTGAAGAGTGGTACAGGTTTGTGACTGTGTGCTTCACCAGTTATATTTGCTATAATGCTTCACATTTATGCCTGTTTTGTCCTTTGCTCAGTTGCCCTTAACCCCCCAAATTCTGTCTTTTTATCCTACTATTGCTCAAAAATGTATTATACTCAGGCACTCTTTTCTTTGTCAGAAGCCTGGAAGTCTACAGTGGTATTAATCTTTGTTGTAATGTTGCTGATGTAAATGGAGAAGCATGACTCTGAATCATTTAAATGTTTTGACTGAATCCTAGATTTGTCACTGAGTTGGTGTTTCATTTTGTTCAACTTGCTGTGAGTTAGTGCTTCTGTTTCCCCTGCTGCCTTTGTTGGTCTCTAAGTTAGGTAGGATGTCTTTGTAGATCAGAATTGTTTCTTACTGGGCATTTGTCAAGGGCATGTGACTCCAGTTAAAAATTTACAAAACTACTGTGGTCAACTGTCATTAGTGGAAAAAGACAGTATCTGTTTTTAGATAATTTGTCATCATTTTTAAACCCACAAAATTTCACATTAAAAAAGCACAAAGCATTAGTGTAACAGCATCAGGCTTAAACATTTTGAAAAATCTGGGAAAAAAAAAAAGCCCTGCTGCTAGTGAAATTTAATCTAGCTCCAGGACCCAGAGAACAGACCCATTTCTGGCAAGGCTCTTTATCATTCATTTGTAAGATCTTATCTGCATATAGCACTAATGTCAGTAAGGGTGACTAAATGGTATAGTCTTACCTTGCTTTTCTTTACTGGAGAAGTAAGGATTCCACTACACTTTTGCTCCCAAAAAGCTTTTGCCCTTAAATCAGTAGGGTGGGTCAAACCTAATCTAGGTAGGAAGAAGCAGTAGTGTTGCCTTTGGAGAGTTCCTACTTCTATCATGCCTGCATTTGTCCTCAGTTTGCTTAAGCCTCAATGAAAAGAGGTTTTCAGTTCAGGAGGTAAAGGGATTCATTAGATCTCATTCCGAGAAATGTCTACCTGATTGAGAAAGAGTCCCCTCAGGGGTAATGCTCATAAGCAGGTGGAGGCTGAGGGGCTGAAAAATGACCCATTTTGAAGTTTATCTAATTAGCTTCAAATATATAAGTTAGGTGTTTTGCTAGATGGATTAGCGTAATTATCTTAGTGCACCTATTCATGCTAGGAATGTCAGAAAACCCGAGAACAGAGGAGCTCAGAAAAAAATCACAGTGGCTCAGCCTGTTGACTGCCCTGACCCACGTGTAATTGTGCTGCAGAGGAAAGAGAGAAAGCTGGAAAAAATACAAGGTGAGAGGAGCTACTTCAAAGACAAAATATTGACAGCTGACCTAGAAATAAATTGACAGGGATCTACCTCGGCCCAAATTCCTTACACACAAGTAGTACAGAAAAATCATCCCAGGTGCATGCAGTCATTGCATAAAGGCAGCATCTCCATAAAGGCAGTATATTGTTACACCAGCAATTCAATCTGAGGTATTCACTGTAAGCTCTGTATCTTTACTTTGGCCTCTGTCACTGAGCCATATTTAAAATGAATGAAAGGATTTTTCTTCATCTTGAAAGTTCTTCTTCTGATGGAGAATGGATTACTATTTTATTGTTTGGTTACAGGGGTTTTTTTTTTTTTTTCTGATCCATTGATTACATAGATCCTGCACATCTTGTGAGATCAGTTAAAAATTCCCTTGAAAGACAGTAAGACAGTCAACAGCTATGAAATAGCTTTTCCCAAATAAGACTTCCATTTCTTTTTTGGAGGAAGGGGATGGGGAATTAAAAAAAAAACAACAAAAAAACAAAAAAACAAAAAAACCCCAAAAAATGAGAAAAAGGAAGAAAGAAGAAAGAAAAAAAAACCTAATGAAAATTAACATGGAAGTGGGGTCAGTTTCTGTATTACTAAGCTTGTTTTTGTTAGGATTTGCTTTTTAGGTACACATCTGCCATGATGTATAGAAGCAGATGGAGAAAAGAGCAGCACTGCCAAGTAAACCTGAGACCAATCAAAGGCTCTTCCAATGATTTCTTTTTAAACAGTGAGTGCTCCAGTTGCATGGTTTGTTCCACCCACAGAAATCATACTGCACATCTTGGGCTGATGGCCTAACTTCTTCAGTGCTACACAAAAACCAGTGGCAGCTAGGCTTATTCACCCACCTTGCTGAAAGCCCTCTTTTGCTCCTAATTTGCGCTGTCTCCATGCCCCTATTCTGTAGGATTAGCTGAGTTTCCAGCTAATGGTGTTTCTAAGTGTATCAAGTGTGTGGTGTTAATTTCCCCAGCATCTCATTGACTTTCTAGTCAATATTGCTGTGATCCTTTCAGAACCACTCTTGTGTTCGAAGTATTGTAAATGAGTTTAATCACTGGAATGACCTGGTTTTCAGCAGGGTTGTACACCCTTGGTAACCATGGAGTCACCAGGTGACTCCATGCACTCCAGCACTCCCTCTGGCCCTTGATTCACCAGGGCTTTGAGTCATGCCTGTAGAGGATAATACCAGGATTAAAACACCCTTAAGAATGTTCAAAATAGTCATAGTTTCCCCAATAAGTTGGGGTTTTTTTGGGGTTTTTTTTGGTTTTTTTTTTTTTTTTCTGTGTTGGAAAGGCCTGTTTTACCAAAATCTAAATTTTTTTAATTATTACCTTTTTGTCATGGAAAAACATCTAAGGTCTAAGCACCAGATAGTGGTCTTAACTGGGCCCAACCACTTAATTGGCTTGTGAAATTTATTTGATTTAATTTGATGTATCATTTATAACAGAGCAAGTCACCTTTAGCATTACAGCTTCCTGTTATGTTTCCGTAATGCAAAATTGAAAGGATTAAAATCAGGACATGATATTTTAATTTTAATAAATTTGAATGGTTGTGATTTAATAATCACAACTTGAAATAACTATTGTTCTTTTTCTTGTAATGTTTTCCATTTGGATTTTGGAATGAAAACAAACTTCAGAATGTGTCAGTTTCAGACAGTTTGAAACTTTCAAGTGACAACCAGCTTTATCTTCCTGCTTGTGCTAAAGTGATTTTACAGGTACATGAACTTTCTCCCTTTGTAGATTTTTTTTCTTGCTGCTTTAAAGGCAAACATTTGTCCTTGAGTCACAGCAGAGGGCAATCAAATGGATTGAAGACCTGAGTTCTGTCCTTAGCCTTTATTTTTGGCAGAGCAGAGAAAGTAGGGGGAGATGGGTTCTGACATCTGTGGCACGTGGTGGTTGGTGAACTCACAACTTCACAGCTACGCTCCTTCCTCATATGTGCTCCTCTCCTGTCAGTTCCTCTCCACATCCCAGAACAGTAACTGCTGGCACCTGGAGAAGAAGGGCTCGTCCTGGCTACAGAGGGACTTTTGTTCTGAAGGAGTGGATTGGTATAAACATTTTTGTGTGCACACACTGAAGAGAGAAGAACTCGGAAAGACAGACCCCGAGAGGCAAAGGGAGAAGCAAGAAGCTGGGAATTAAGTGGCTGGAAAGAAGACAAGAAATCCAGATCCTGCAATTATATGTGCCTTTTAAGCCCGTTAGAAATGTCTGGGAGGTGACATGGAAAAGAGTTAGGAGGTTCCTACCAACAAGCAGGCTGCTTGCACTGCCAGCTCATGGCTTAAGGCCAGACTCCTATCCCACTGCCACTGCCATTATGCCCTGCAGGAGACCTTAACTCTTATACCTCTGGATGGATTTTAGCACTCTTCTGGCTAAACCCCTTTGTTTCCTCAACGGTTCTACTTCAGAATGTGATTTTGATTTTGGAAATTAGGGAGAACTGTCATTTTTAGTGAGATTTCAGGTATCTATTTAACATAATTTATGCTATCTATTTAAGACATTATAGAAATCCTTTCAGCATGTTCCTATTTGAACATGAATGTGGCATTTTAAGAGCCTTGCTTGTTGGTGCACTATGTTTATGGTCTACACATAAGCTCTTTGACTAAACACTAACAAATGCAGCTGTAGCAATAAAGAAGTTGTGGAAAAAATGGTAACTACTGGAGAAGTAGCATCAAGCCAAGGGCAAGGTGATGAGTTCATGTTCTAAGGACACTGGTGGAAAACTAGGTGCTTTTTAGGATGGGTGGACATGGAAGGGGTATATTTGGAATATCCTGATATTCTTCTTGATGCATAGACAACTCACAAATGTCAGGACATCTCTTCCTGTTATTACTAAGTTATTACTTACATTTAATTAGCACTTTGCACCCTCTGAGGGCTGACCTTCATAATCGCACAAGCTGAATTCATATAGATTTTCGTTTGACTTGCTGCAGATAGATCCTAAAAGATCAGCCCTTATCATCAATCAAGTCTTCTGTTAGCACTGCCATTCATAGCCTTTTGTGCTTCTTCAGTTGTGTCCCTGCTACTCTAGCAGAAAACTTGCTTGAGAACACTCTTTTTATTTACTGCACACATCTCCTCAGGTCTGGGCTATTTCTCTTTCATCTGACACTTTCCCCAGGCTACAGAGGTCTGTATTTCTCCTATTTCCATCCCTTTGCAGATGGAGTGCCTGTTTGCCCCCACCTTCTGAACAGACACGAACCTGAACTTTTCACATTTTAGGTGACAGTCAGGATAATATTGTTAGGGAACTGAGCTGAGGCTATTTTTGATTTAGCAGTTGAAACTCTTAAACTTTCAAAAATTTGAAGAAACTAGCCTCATAGTCAGGGGTAATGTAGTCATGTGACACATAGAAGAGCAAGATTTAATCCCCTCTGTTCTGTTTAGCACTTGGTTACCTGTAAAGTACCTCTCATGTCAGGAGCAGCCTGGTTTTGGTCCTGTTGGCATTGCCTATGTGTTTGGAAGTTTTGTGTCAGCCATCTGTGTTGTAGAAGCTGCAGGTAGATGCATGGTGCCAGCAGGATCCGTGCCAGACCTTTCCTCATGCAGCACAAAAGCAGTACTACTGATACTGTGGGAATTAGTATTATTGTCAGTCACTTCTTGTTTAACTTGGTTTGAAATGAGCTTGGTAAAGCTGAAGAATGGCTTAATAGTTAACTGCAATTTGGCTGAATGTCAGGTAGTGCCTTTGGGTCTGTAAAAATTTGCAGTGATTAAACCACCTTCTTAAGAAACCTGTTTTGCTGAGCACTTTGAATATGTGTTTCTATTGTCCCTTTGGTACACATCAGGAGTACAGGACACAAGATGGAGGCAGTGATGTTCTTTGAAATCAATGAACTAAATACATGGAAAAGATTAAGTGAGGGGCTATTGACTTGTAGATCCATGGTATGCCTCACAGAGCTGGGGCATTCAAAATAATTATTTCCATAATTGGTGAGAATGGTTCCAAAAGAACACAGCACACTTACCACACTTACCAAACCAAGTGAATTTTACTTCCTGCATGTTAATGTCTGCCCTGATTTGGAGTTGAGGATTAAGGATCCTTTGCTACCAAAACCACAGAAATTGTTAAATGGTTGGAGCCTTGGAGGGAATGTCAGCAGTAATTGCTGATCTTTGGGCTGGCATGTTTTCCCTCCTTGTGTCTTTGTTTGCTGGCCTCAGACATGGCTTGCAGTCTGGAGGCAGATTTTGCCTGGTTGTTCCCAAAATCCAAAATATGTGAGATCATCTGCATTTTTGAAGGAATACATGATTTGAACCACTCTGTGGATTTGTTAGCTATTGTGTGTTATGCACCACATTTTGCAGTTACAGAGACAACATGAAGGGTCTGGTAGGACAGGTGCTGCTTCACTCTCCCTTTTAACAGGTCTCAATAAAATTACCAAGATAATATCAATAAAAAAATAGTGACCCTAGTAAATTTTTCTTTCAAAACTCTGAAAAAATTACCCAATGACTCTATGCTGGAACTTCAGAACTTCTGATGTAATATAAAGTAGTTCATTGGAGGTTTATGGATCTGGGGGGTTGGACTAGATAATCTCCAAGCATCCATTCCAACCCTAACAATTCTGTGATTTTTAGTGGCTGAAGATATGTTCCAATGCTGGAAAACTGCATTCTTCATACCCATAGTTGCCACAGTTGTTTTTATCCGCATACTGTATAAAGTAAGTCCTTGTAATTATTGCCCTGGACAAAGCTGAAACTTTACATGAAATTCTGGCAAAAATTGTAACCATCAGCAGGTATTTCCAGATGTCTAGGAATAAGTAAATGCAAGAATAATGAGGCTGCAGCTGTTGTTGTTACTGCTGTGTACAAATGTGACCAGGAACCCTTGTTCTGGACTCAGCCCTTCTCTGTTATCTGCCATTCAATAACAGAACAAAAAAATAGTTTGAGCAGTCTTTTGGACAGACACCAAGTTTTGCATTATCTGTTCTGGAGAAAAGCCTGAGTGTAACTAAAGGCAAATACACTGCTTGCCCCCATCTACTGTGTATGTCTCAAGTGCTGCAGGTTGGATAAGAGGGTGCCATTTGCTGTCAGCACAGGTCTGTCTGCACAGAAAGGAGTTCTGTCGCATGCAGATGTAGCCAGGGAAAACCTTTTGTTTGTACAAGAGGCTTACTGACGCTAATTAAATATTTTCTTTATTTGGAAAGCAGACAATTCATGACTACCTAGATGCCCCCAGATTTACACAAATAGTTGATTACAAACCTCTTATGTTCCGGAAGACTGAGAGGGAATTCCTATTTTAGCCCTGCTGAAATGACAGAGGTAGGCAATTCAAGTAATGGCCTGTTAGTCAGTTATTAAATATTGCTCTTCAGCAAAATTGCTAATGATGATGGTCTTTCTATGCTACCTTTAGAAGAGTGCAGAGTATATTCTGAAAAGAGATTAGAAGGATATAGAAGGCCACTAGCTTGAATGCTGTCCAAATCAACCAATTATCTGTGACAATCAACTAGCTTTGCCAGGCCACACAGAGATTAGTTGCTATATAAAGTTCCATGCTTTAAATTAAATGGCTAACGGTAGAAAGGTGAAATTGTTCAGAGGATGAGACTTGATTTTTAGAGGAAGGATAAACTTTTAGCAGAGGTGGGCTGCCTCCTGTGGGTATAAGGACCATTGTTCTGAGAAAGTGTCTTCATCATCCTTTACAAGCTGTTTATAAAAACTGTGTGGCTAATAGTAAAATCCTATAAGTATAGGATAATAAGTATAGCTAATCTAAAATCCTTCAACCAACATCATGCTGTCCAGGTATATGCTGATGTGTGCAGGGAGGTAAGTGTTGGGCAGGTACAAGGTGCAACAGAAGCTGGTCCTGTTGGGTGAGATAAGCGGTAGGGCTGACTTCTGATGATATATTGTGCTGGCCATGGCTGGGGTAGAGTTAATTTTCTTCACTGTGGCTGGTATGGGGCTGTGTTTTGGATTTGTGCTTAACACAGGGTTAATAATATAGATATTTAATTTTTTTTTTTTTTTTATTGCTGAACTTTATTTTAGGGCTTACACAGAGCCAAGGCCTTTTCTGCTTTTCATACTGACATGCTGGTGAGGAGTCTGGGGGTGCTTGGGCAGTTGGGTGGAGACAGCCAGGACAGGTGACTCAAACTGAAAAAAGGGATATTTCATTCCATCTTACATCATGGTCAGAATATAAAGTGAGGGAAAGGAGGAAAGGGGGGACATTTGAAGTGATGGTGTTTGTCTTCCCAAGTAACATGTGATGGGGCCCTGCCCTCCTGAAGGTGGCTGAACACCTGCCTGACCATGAAAAGCAGGAAATTAATGCCATGTTTTACTTTGCTTGTGTGCATGGCCTTTGCTTTCCCTATTAAATTGTCTTTATGTCAACCTGAGTTTCTACCTTTTACTCTTCCAATTCTCTCCCCAGTCCTGCTGCTGGGGAAATGAGTGAGTGGTTGTGTGGTACTTGGTGGCTGTCTGGAGTTAATACATATATTCAGAACAGAGATGAAGGAGAGAAGCACATCTCATTCTTTACACATCATAAAAAACTAAACTACTGGTCAAGCACATAAGCTTTAGCTATGATTGCTAGAAATGTTTACTTCTGTCCTTGCAAACAAAGCATCATCTGCAGCTATTGGCAAAAGAAATAGTTGTTCTCGGGGCAATACTAGAGAAATGTTGACTTGGGACAGTTATACAAGGAAAGAAATTTTGACTGATTGAATCTTAAAAGAGTTTAAAAAACAGTGTCTGGGCAGAGAGAGGTTACCATGAAGAAACAAGCCAAGCAGATACAAGGTTCCACTCAGAGGAGCTTGCTCAAAATTACCTGCATCAGAAAGTCCCAGTTCAAGTGTCAAACCTCTGCAGAGGACAGGTGGTACTGTCACTCCCACTGCTGTCCACACTAAGAGGCAAGGAAGAAATAAGCAGGAGGAAGAAGACATTGCCTTTGCCCGGAGGAGATGCAAATGGGAAGAGGAGAAATATGAGTAATCATGAGCATAAGCTGTGGGCCAGAGACTCCTGCTCCTCACTCAGCTGGCACTTGGCTGCATAAATCCTGTGCCCTAAACCTCTTCCCCATCCTCTGTCTGGTCACCAGCAAGTGGTGAGTTTTGCCAAAGCAATGAAATATGGGCTTAAGTCACAGGGCCAAGCCCTCACTGAATGTAAATGGAAGTGATTCTATTGCTTTCACTGCCTCAGGTTCTTGCCCTCAGTTTTTCAGATGCTTTTAGGTATTGGTTATAAACAACCTGCCACCATGGTTACACTTTGGTTTAGAGTGGATTTTTCACTGCTCTAACGTACCTATTAATTGCAGTAATGTTTTGCTGCACTCCTTTGGATTAAAATGCTATTTCTAATTGTCACTTAATGGGTTTTAGTGAAAGTAATTTCTTAAACATTATGTTCTCAGTTTAAATCTAACAGGGTAACTAAACATTAAAGTAACAGGGGCGAAAATCTATATTGCTCTAATTTGTATTGTATGTTCTTTTCACCAAGTATAATTGCTATTGAATGCCTAAAGCAGCATTCTCCAAAGCATGAATAACCAGAAAAAAAAGTTGCAATTGTATGTAAAAAACCATGTCATACCTTGCTAGCATAAACATGGGATGAAGATACAAGAATTATGTAATATGATGCTCTGCATTCATTGCTGTTTCTCCCTCACCTAGATAGGGTTTTTATGACTATCCAGCTCCTTGTGGTATGAGGAGATCATGACCATAAAAGATGCATGCATGTTTTTTTGGTAATGTAAGCTACATGGAAGGCTAAAACCAGACTGAACCAGTGTCTGTAATTGTATGATGGAGAGGGTGATGTTGTGTCACAGAGTGGCACTTTTTTTCTTCCGTGTTGGAGAATAAACTCCATTTTCATATTTTCAGTGATGGGTCTCCCTCCTTAATGCACAGGGGGTTATATTGCCATAGACACAGGGGAGTGGTGTTCACACTGTTCTATGTAAGAGAGGAGCTGGTGTCCAAGGTATCACTAGTGCTAATAAGACTTCCAAGAAACAACAAAATGCAAAAATCCTCATTTTATCTTTATTACTTGGGAAAAAATGCAAAAATCCTAATTTTATCTTTATTACTTAAACTACCTCCAGACTTACCAATAATATGTGTGATCTTGCTGTCTATAATATTCCATCTGATATTTCATACCCAACAAGAATTTGATGTAAGAGGAAAGACTATCATTAAGGGGGTACTCTTGATGCTTTCATCATCCTAATGTGTTAACCAAAACTTTGTTAAAGTCCTATGTCTGACCAGTATAGCCATGCATAAATAATGTCCTGCAGCTTCAGAAAACTCATCAGCAGTCTGTAAAGATGGACATCTTTATGGGCCTTCATGACCTCATCCTCAAAGGTTATCTGCAACATTTTAATGAAATCTAACTGACCAGTTATGAGGTACACACTCCCTTGTCTTCACTCTCATGATCTAAAGAACTGCTCCCCATTCTGACTCTTATTCATGGCTATAGAGTGCACACCTACAAAAGAAAACTTATTATTAGGAGAGGAGGTATGAGCTGCTGTATAGCAGCCTTTTATTCACCAAAATACAGACTTTAACATTTTTCTGGTGTCTGTCCCTTAACTTCTGCTTTCCAAACTCTGAAACCTGATACTACTTTTAATTTCCTATAGTCAGATAATTTCCAAAGAAGAGCTATAATTCTTTCTATGTTTAACTGCTTGCTTGAAAGGTGGAAATGTTCATGTGCTAAGTGATGAAACTTATGTACTATGCAATGCATTCATTTTGTGATGTATGCTTTGCAACCTGCTTATTCCTTCACCTGTGCTGTGTCTGCAGATCGAATCCCCCTGGCAGGTGCAGATTTATGGGGGATAAAAAGAGAACTTCATCTTCCTCACCCTCAGCTCTTGATTCACACCTTCCCTTCATGACATCCACAGCACACGCTTTCCCAGAGTTATGCTGGAGATTATTTCTGAGTCCCTGTGCCTCATTTCAAAAGCAGACAGAGAGGGAGAAGTTTGAGCACTCAGGCATTTTGGGTTTGATCCCCACTACTAGCTCCCCTTCTTTGTGCACACCCACCATGTGGAGGGGGCATAGAGACATGTTTTTCTTTCAGCTGACATCTGGGAGACATTTGCTCCAACTTAAGGTCCTCCTAATTTGTACTACTCCTTAACAACCAGAAACAATCCCCATTTCTCTCCTAAAAGTCAGCTTAACTTTTGAAGTAATTTTTTTTTTTTTTTTGGTGGCCTGTGTGGAATCCATTTGCTGAAAATTACAGTGGTCTAAGACTTAAATCAGGTTGATTTTGGAAGAGGTAGTGCACATCTTCTCCCAGGTTAATGCAAGCTAATGCTTTTTCACATATTTTTTGTGGAAACCAGTTGAACTAAATAACCTATCTCAGGCCTATCCCTTACCTTCCCCAGATGTGCCTGGTAAGTTTTGCAGGGTGGGTTTTACCTGACTTTTGTGCTGAACTCAGTGGGAAATGTTCCATCAGCCTGTGCCAGCAAAAGGACAGTGCCAGACAGTTGTAGGGTAATACTGTATCAAATTGACACAGACATTTCTGGATGAACTTGTCACCTTCCCAAGCAGAAACTGAAAGTTTAAGGGAACTCTAGAGGCTCAAGTTGTTTTGTGGCACCAGAGTGGGTAGACCTGAAAGCATAGAAGCTCCTTGGGGCTGGACCGTGTCTGTTTTGTTTAGTATTGTATCAAGCTTCACATTCTGTAAGTAAATAAAAATAACAGTGATGCTACAGTGCATTAGTGTTTGTGTGGGGAGCCCTGGGCTGGCTGCATTATGTGTGTCAGTGCAGACCGTGGAGAAACTCTTCTCTAAGGAGCTGTGGACAGCAAAGATTGTTCAACCAGTGGTGTGACAGGGGTGTGCAGGATTGATTCTTACAGTGCTGTTTACACTTTCTAGCAGAGAGAGCAGATCAAAATGGCTTTAGACAGGAATTTTTAAGCAAATCTGGGACCTCATGTGTTTATTGCTTTGCCTGTATTGCAAAAGTATCTTTCCATATGTTCAGTCCATATTTAAATAGAATGAGTAAGAAGTTCTTATGGTATAAGTATGCACATACATGCATCAAAAATAGTGAGAAATAAGAGGGTCAAATGCATTGACTGTAAAAAAAAATTGCTACGAAACTACTGAATATTGGAAACTACAGAGATTTAAATAACATGTAATAATAAAAGGAGTTTCTGTGTATTTTATGGGTATTTTTAGTGAATTATTGGTATACTCCCTTACTATCCAAACATTTAGATTTAGCTGTCCAGCTTTTTCAACTTTTCATCTCCTTCTATACACACATACCGACATACATACAAGATAGTCCCTGTTGAATGTCGATGATGGGATTATCAGCACCATTCTACTTTCACTCTGCCTTCTCACAAGCCAGTGATGACGATGGAAGGGTTTGTTTGCTGCTTGAAAAATAGTATATGTGGGAACAACTTTGGAAAAGGTCTCAGGATCTGACATCTATGTGTCAGTGTCGACTTTGTTAGCTAATTTCAGCAGTGCTTCTAAGCTGCTGATTGCCAGGAGCTGGGACAAATCACAGAGGAGAGAATCACTCAGTCCTTTCTGCTGTGGCTTTTAAATTTTTTCACCAGGCAGCTACTGGCAGGTGTTGGAGACAGGATATTAAGTTAAATGAAATTCTGGTCTGACCCCCATAGAGCAGTTCTTCCAGTTTTATTTAGAACCACATCTCAGCAGTGGTAGAGTCTGCAGCCTGATCCATTACCCAGTTAAAAGAACATGTTGCAACTCACTTAAAAGCAAATGCAGTCTTAAATTACACATACAGAAGCTAAAAGTAGCCTCAGCTTAAATTAAAGGGTATGCTTTCCCAGAGGGGCAGCCAGCTCTGGTCGCCCAGAATGAGTCTTTTCCTGTGTGGGAGATTCTTTTTTAAGGCCGTATCTACTTGTGCCAAAATGCTTCTTTGATTCAGAGGCTGTGCTAATGCAGGCAAAAAGGGAAAGGTGAAGCATTACACACTGCTATTACCCACTATTTAAACAAATATTCTTTTTTTGGACCTATGGAGGTTTGTGGTTTTTCTTCTTCTTGTTGTCTTTTTCTTTTCTTTTTTTCTTTTTTCTTTTATTTTTTTTTTCTTTTTAAATACTGAGCAGGCTTTTGGCAGGAGGATAATAAGGACTCCAGAAGGAATTCAACATGATGCTTTTTTATCACACTGCCAGGGTTTCACAGGAAAGATAGGTCTGTGGAAAACATTTTCGGTTGTGGTTCACAGTAACACCTATCATCTGCTTGCATGTGGGACTCCAGTGAGGAGCTACACAAATGCTTTGTGCCAGCCAGACAAAGCAGAGGTGACTTAAATGGCAGATTACTGCATCTGTAAGAAAATGCTTAGGTAGGAGGCAGCCACCTGGACTAACAATTGTTTTTGTAACAGATACTCTCAGCAGAAAAGGTTTTCTGGGTCATTTGCAAAGTCGAGGAAGACATGGGAGGAGAGGAGAGATGGGGCAAGAGTTAGGTGAAATTTGCACAGCATTTTCAGAATCAGAGGTCTGAATTCAAAAGCCTGCCCTTGGAGAGGTATTAGGCACTTTTGATGGATCTGTTCCAAAAACTGCAAGACAATAACTAGAAAGGCTTTGATGTGAGGAAGACAACCTCAGATACAGAAATGTCTCTCAGGGTTAACATGCCTGTGCAGGTCTAAATTAGCAATAATATGACCCAGAGGAGAATGCACAGTACAGATCTGCCTGTTTTACTTTTCCTGCCCCCTCCCTTCTGAAAGTTAATCACACATTTTGCTTCATTTTTCTATACAATAACTTCAGAGCCTCATTTGTTGCTCAGTTCGCACTTCACCTCTTGGGTGTATTTTGTTTCTGTTGTTCCATTGTGCTGGCTAAATAATGCAGGAAGACTAATAAATTCAAATATAATTTCTGATTGGTTTAGCATCAGTTTAACTATCTAGAATAATTAGGTGTTATTGGATACTTTATATGATGAGTCCGTGATGTTTAGACTAGAAAATAATAAAATGCACTCAATTGATTAAGCTCTTTGTAGGAGTCAAAGAATTAGCATATTGTCTAATGGCAAATAATTTATAATTACCAAGAAGAGCTGATAAAAGGGTTCAGTGCTATTGACTGCCTGACTTGATAACCTTGATCAGCAAGCTTCATTAAATGAAAAGTCCTAGCTTATACATAACTCTGTAAAAAACATGAGATTACATTAACACTTTGTCTCTTGAATGGGATGCTGCTGTTTTGACAGACAGTCCCAAAGTGCTGCCTTTGGAGACCACACATGCTCCAGATTGAGGGGCATGTTGCTAGGCTGACTGGCAACACGTTCCCAAGTGGAAGTTTTCCCTGCAAGTAAAATCTCTGTTTTGAAACTAAGTAGTACAGGATATGTATAAAGCAACTTACTGCAAGATTTTGGCCTGCACTTCATTAACTACACTTGTCAGAGTAGGAAGATGAATTCTGCAGTGGTATTTGCTATACTCTGTAGACTGTAGTTGGAGACACAGTCTGGTTCCTTTCACACGTTTCTCTGAAGTGACAGTTGTTTGAGCCAAATTTAAGGTTAGAGATAACTTGTAGAAGTGGAGGGATGAGTAGAGCACAGCTTTTGGGGTACACCTGTGGACACTTGATCATTTCTAAACCAGAGAAAGCCGAATAAGTGTGACTTTCATAGAGAGGGAAAGGAACTGCATGGAAACTGAAAAAAATGTGCCAGGAAGGTTGACAGCTCTGCCATTTAAATGTCTCTTTTCAAGCACATTCCCCATTCCCATGGTTTAGTTGTTGCTGGCAAGTTCTCATTTAGTTTAGAATTGTCCCCATCTCTGACTGTCAACATTGAAACAAACTTCAGGTTGTTCTCTTGTTCTGATTTTGTGGGTCTAGGCACACCAGCCTTCTGCTTTGGCCCACACCCTCTCTAGTGAGCAGAGAGATCTAGTTAAGTGTTTCACATGTGAGTGAAGTAAGAAGAACCTGTAGCAGTCTCTGGTGCATAGTGGACTTGCCACGGACACAAATTTGTCATTTCAAGTCAAAATACATCAAACTTAAATGTTTTTATGCAAAGCCTTTGGCCTGCAGAATAGGATAAAGATGATGAAAGGAGGGCAAGTCCTTGGTAGGTTGAGGAGTGTTATAAATGCATCCTTTTTAAAAAAAATGTTTATTTATTTTAAATTGGCATGGTTAAATATCACTGCTTTTGGAAGCTATGAAAACTTGGATTGTTACCCTCTGTTGCTAAAATTTTAAGATCTTAAAAATGGACCCTTTGAATATGTCATCCCTTCTGCCCCTACTCTGACACAGCAGAACAATTGGTTTGAATGCTTGCCTCTAGCCATGCTCTCTTCAATCATCTACTCCAAGATTCTTGCAGTCAGGTCAAAGAGATGGAGCTTTGCAGAATACCTTTTATGGTTTTGAAGACACTTTTTAGGAGCACCGTGCCCAGGTGACATTTATATCTGGGCACTCAACAGACACCGATAGGAATGGGAATTGCTGTCAGTCTATGCACAGAAATGGCTGTTTTCCCCATATTTTCACTGTGTTTGTGAGATGTCACTTTAGAAAGGCTGAAGCTATGATGGTGGACTGTCTATCAAACCAGTGCAGCAAGTCATGTAGCAGTAAAACTGCTTTGCTAAGAAACAGAACAATTTTCATTTTCAGAAATAAATTTGCACTGGTTTTAACACTGGAGTGCAGTAGTTGGAATGTATCTTATGTGTCACAAGGTGTTAGTCTGAATGAGTGAGCAGAGGCTGGTTGTGTTTCATTCTAAGTTGATAGAACTTTTCATGTTTCTGCTAAATAAAAAAATGCTTCAGAGAACAAATTTTAAACTCACATTTCTACAAAAGAGAAATTCAAAGTAAATTTGAAAGTTGAAACTTTCAAACTTGAAAGTTTCAAATCTCCTTAAACCTTTGGGTTTTTCATTTGTCTAACCATAGTGCAGTATAAGTCTAATTTCTGTAGTAAAACAATTCAGCACATATATAGGAAATCCTTAAAATATCTTCAAAGTAATGGTGGCTAGCTTGTCATAATATAGAAAAGTCTGAGACAATAACATGTACACATAGTATGCTACTAATACTAATAGTAAAAACTAACTGTTTTGATTGGATTCAAATACCTAAACTCACATTATCTGACTGAGTTTGAAACAGAGAGAAGGTAGGACTTCACATGAATGAGCTATAATATCTAATAATCAAGATTCTTCTTGTTCTTGGTATGCCTGTTTTGATTTTATTTGCTCTTGCAGTTTGTTTGAAGGATATCTCACTAAAGGTCACTCTGTGGATAGCTTTCAAATATTTGGCATTTGCAATTGGTTCTGTTCTCATTGGTCATATCAGTGATATCGTGTATTCTGTTTCCCAGACAAAATGAACTAACATATTTTGTCTGAGATCCTTGGGATGAAAATTCTCCTGAGCTAGTCATGCTAGGCTCTCTTTTGCACAGATATAAGCAGTTCCAGAATATGAAACATGACCTCTTAAACAGATATCGAACAGATGTGGTAATGCACATCTAACAGAGTTTGTTTTCCTCCTTTATCTGCAAAGGGATCACAGTGACTAGCTTGGATGTTGATGTCCACATTGTGAAAGTCTGAAGCCAGGTGAGAGAAATACCACTCTGGATGGGTACAAATTTGATTACATTCATAGTAGAGATTGCTATAAAAATATTCTGCCAGAAATTTTATTGTCCTTATAAGCTGGACATGGTAGAAATGTGAACAACTCTCTAGCGAAGAGTGATAGCCTAATACCCAGCAGGACTGAGTTCAAGTAAAGTACCAGGTCATTTGAAGTCAGTTTACCTGAAAGGAATAATTGCTTAACAGAGCTTCTCCAACTCACAAGAACTTTGCTGTAATTAATACAATGGTGCCTGTGAGCAAGAATTCAAATGTCTGAAATACACTGTGTGTGCCATCTCAGAATGGAAGAAAAGTGATCCAATCTTTGAAAATGTTAGCACCCACAGTTACCTCTCCCTTAAAATGGAAACCTCTCCTGATCACCATGACCTTTCCACGATGATCAAGACTGGCCTCACAATGGCACTGGTCAGCTCCCTGAGCGTTTGTGGCTGCCTCCCATCAGGTCCCAGGTCCATGTGCATGCTATTTGTCTAAGTGTTCCATAGTGCTCCTTCACAAAGGATAAGTTTTCCTTTCTCTGGAGCTTCCTCCTGGCCTCCAGTGTGTGGGATACCTTATACAAGCAGTTAAAAGAGATGCAGAAGTCATGGTGAACGTGACCCTCTTTGTGGCTTTTTGTAAAGACCCACATTCCCATTCAGCAGCAGGTTCACATTTTTCCTAGTTGCTTTCCTTTTGCTGCTGTTGTACCTGTATCAGCTTTTCTTGTTGCCCTTCATGTAATTTGTCAGACTGAGATTCCTGTGGTCTTTGGCTTTCGTAATCTCATCTCTGCACACTTGCACAATGTCTTTATTCCCCATAGGTTGCCTGACCCCTCTTTTCCCTCCCTTGTACACTTCCTTGTTGTGTTGGGTTTTTTGTCAGGAGCAGCTTGTTCATCCCTGCAGGCCTCCTATCACTGTTAGTCCACAGGGCAGAATCAGCTATTCTAGATACTGGAAGATGTAGCCCTTGAAAATCAATTAGGTCTCCTGGGCCCCTCTTCTCTCTGGGTCTGTTTCCTTGGGATGCTTCCAAGCAGGTCCGTGAACCAAATCCTTCCTCCTGAAGTCAATGGTTGTGACCCTGCCTTTTGCCTTGTTTCCTTCCATTAGTATTCTGAACTCTAACCTGTTTCATTTTATGAACTTACTATGCTGGGCTACATCGTTCTTTTTCATTTTTTAATACAAATTTAGCTGGTGCATATTTTCTAATCTGTGACTGACCTCTACCTCCATTTCCCATTGCTCAGTTGGGACTGTGCATGGATTTACTCTGCAATAACATTGGAGTGGTTCTACAGGATCAAACGACTTGGAATAAATCTGACCTGAGGTGAGAATCAGTCTCCTCAGTGCCTGTAGCAGAACTAACACTGACTTCTATTGCACAGTCTTCTAAAGGATTCTCTGAAATTGTTTTGTGCCTGGAATACCTTTATTTTATTAAAGTAATGAAATAATACATCTTTAACAGCTCCTCAATGCCCTTTATATTAACAAAGCATGCATTATTTCATCTCTGTCTAATTAATACCCTGTTTAATAGGTATCTCACTTCATGTTAGGTTCCTGTATTCTTAAGAATTTTTACTAATTTAATTGAGAGCAGTCTCAAATTAATTGTATAATTAATCTTGTCAAATTAGGTAACATTCATACAGCACCTTATTAAAGAAACTTGAATATTTTAAATTACCATGCAATTAGGCATTAATAAAGAAGTTCTTCCTCTGTATTGTTCTGCTTTATATCACAAAGAAGGTAATTGCAATATAAATTGCAATATAAAAGCCAAGTTCTATAGTACATTAATAATTAGATACACATTATTCCCCACTAAAGCTTTTTCTCTTATTAATTCAATTGTTGAATGGATAAGCCTTTTATAAAACAGGAATAATACATCCCCCAAAATACTAGGAATGAACTATTGTGCTGGCGCCTGAACAACAGGATGGCTAGAACCCGAGCTGTTGCTTGAGTGAAGTCTCAGAGAAGCAGGTTTCTGAGAAACCTAATTCTGCAAGCAGCTTAAAGACTTCTGTGGCTGTGGAAAGCTTCATTTGCATCTCATGTTTGGGAATAAATGCGTGTCTCAATTTCCTGACTGAGAGTGAAAAGGTGGGCTCCCTGACATGCTCCTATGGATTACAGAGAACAGCAGCCTCCTTGTAGAGGCTGAAAGAGGTGCCCAGACACTCCTGGAGGTGACCATAAAACTGATCTGCAGGACTGGGGAATCGGAGGTGGCGGCTGTGATGTGGGAGAGAAGGGTGGGCAGGCTGAGGAGAGGGGAATGGATAATGAGAAGTGCTATCAATTTTTAATGAGTATATGGAAATTGTACTCAAGGTCAGAAAGCCCAAATACTATATTATATCTGTGGGTGCCAAAGAGATTTTCATTTATATAATATATTGGTCTAGTATTTTAAATCCTTAATCTTAGTGCCTGTAGTTGTGTACACTAAAAGTGCCCATTAGATTAAATACTTGAGGCACAAGAAATCATCCACGCATGAATGCTGAATGAGTAAAACAGCATTTCACATAAGGACATATGCTTGGGTATAATGTGTGGGATACAATAAATTTCAGTGTCAGCCTTATATGTAGAATAGCCTGTTCTGATAAATTCAAAGTTACTGCTGAGAGGGAAAGCCATAAACCAGCAGTGTGAAGTCTGCTGTCACCAAACAGCAAACATTACTGGCCTCTTACAGGTGCATCACATGGGAGTTCACAAATTCTTTGTGAGCACACTCTAACTTGGGGCAGTGTATCACCTGTCCTGGGCAGATGACCATGCAAGGCAAGGTTGGGAAGTGCAGTTTCTCCCCCCTCCTTCTTCTTTCAGCCTTCTCCTCCCTCTTCCCCAAGTAAATTCACTCCTGGGTTACCTGGAAGTGCACTGAGACACTGTCTTTTGTAGACATTTGAAAAAATTTAGTCATAGGCTGCGCTAGCTCCCTCAAGCAGAGCTTTATGAATAATATCTCATCTGTTCTTTTTTTTTATTTACACAGTTTAACAGGAGAAATGTGTTTTAAAATTGCATATTGCATTTCAACAATATATGAACATTTAAATAAATGGGGGAGAGGGAAGCAGGGAGAAGATGTTGAACTGAAACATTGCATTCAGACTGACACTAGGTGTTCCCATTTGCTATTTGAGGCTAGACCTTTCTCATCTTTGCATTTAGCTCTCTTTTTCCACAGAAAAAAAACCTATTTCAGAACAGAAATCCATGTTTGTTTTGAAATCTTACCAAAAATGTCGTCCTTCATTTTTCTTGGCTGAGACTAATCACCAAATGTGATCAGCATTTGCAAATAGGATTTATCCCCGTCTTCTGTCCCAATCTGCTGTCGCTTCTTCTTGCTCTCTCTCTGTCACTATCTTTTGTTTTAATTGTCTTTTTTTTTTTTTTCTCTTTAATGATTAAGCTGGCATTGAGCGTTTTCTGCCTAGCTCTGCCCTTAGGTTCCCATTATCCCTATGGCCGGCCATTAGACTGATTAGATTAGCTGATCTCTGGTATGGGGATCCATGCTGACACTTCATGTTTGTTTTGCAACAGTAGGATGTTTATAGGATGCTCTATCAAAGAAACCTTTTCCTGCTTACTCCCTTTTGAGGACATAACTTCCCAGATTTGTTCTTGGGTCATAGAGATTGTAATAAAACACCTAGTTGGTGTGGAAAATGTGTTGTAGTCCAAAAGATCATTAAAACCCAAGAGGGTAGGCAAATTTGCAAGATGCAAGGTTGGGAAAGCCTGCAAGTTCTCTTTTTCCAACAGAAGTGTGTTAGATGAGCTGCTGCCGAGCACTGATAAAAACTACAAGAATTCCAGGACTTCATAGCTCAGCAGGCAGTTTGCTGCCAACCTGAGGAGTGAGTGGCATGAGGAGATGGCTTCTGAAGAAAAGTGGGAGAAAAAAAAGAGCTTAGCAGAACATGTTGAGAGAGACATCTTCGAAGTTTTAAGCACAAATGTTGATTTTTCACCATAATAGCAAAAATATCACACACTGTGAAAATCTAATGTGCTACACATCCATGTACTTGAGTGAGTAATTGCTGTGGGAGTGACATTGCCATTACCTGATAACTCTTGGGCACTCAAACACTGAGCAGGAACTATGTGGTCACTGCAGAATGGAATGCTGAGAAGGTATCATGTTGGACTTCATCCATCACTTTCAGTCTGAACATAATCTAAAGGCAGCAAAACTTGTATTTTTACAAGCATATGAGCCCTTTGCAACTCTATCTGCCCCCTTGAAGGAGTGTGAGATGTAATGCTTGTCTGTTGCTAGTGATATTTTTCTTTGTAATTCAGTATGATTTGAATCAGATTGAGTTCATTTCTTGCTGCTTTTCTACAGAGCTGTCATCCTGATTTGTTTGTGGGTTGTTGTTTCGGGGTTTATTTTTGCCGTGTATAATGATATCTGAATAACCCTTGTGCATTCCTTCTCCCCCACATAATCTGTAATATTGGCTATTCTGCACTGCACTACTTCTCTTGGAGGTTTGACTTCAGTCCTGTCAGACACGCTGCTCAACCTGTCACTGCCCTCCTGCTGGCAAGACTGACAACACCAGACTCATCACATCTTACCCTCCAAAGAGGAGGGGGGCAGAAAATGTCCCAGAAATGTACTTCTTCTGTTGCTTTTATTAAAATCAATCTTGCTCACCTGCAGGGTTTCTCTTTATTATTTTAAACATTTTTTCCCTCACAGTCATTCCACATTATCGTTCAATGTTAATAAAACTGATTGCTTGCAGTGAGGAGAGAAAAAAAATGCTTTTTATCAGGTGTGTATTAGCAGAACATGCTGAGTCCAATTGCTGCCTCTTGCAGTTAGTCATTTGTTTCTTATGACTCCTCTCCCTCCTCCCCAACATCTCACCTTTGAAGTAGATGGATTTTGGGAAGAGAAACCTAAACGCAGATGCCAAGCCCTGGAGTAGTGCTGCAGTCAATTGGATCACAGAGTGCGCCTGTTTCCTTAGGGCCCAGAGCTGACCCATTTCTAGGCTGGGACTTGGACATGGGCTTGTCTGGAATCCTTCAAGTCTTTGTGCCCTTGGCCACAGAATCCAGCCTCATAAATTGCTAGCGTCAGAATCAGTTCTGAAGTGCAGGGAAGTATACAGTAAACAGGGCAAGTTTACGTAAATATTCAGACTTCCTTCAATTTATTTTGGAAGCAAGATTTTCATAGAGTGTTTGGTAATACAAGAAAAGCCCTCCACTGAAAACAATGCCTAAATTCATAATTTCTTTAAGACATTGATTTAGAGCAAACCTCATATTCATGATCAAGTAATTAGCTTAAATGTTATCCAATTTTGTGATATACACAGAAAAAGTATTTGGTTTAGGTCAGCCTGGTTCTGAAACATTCAGAGATTGTGGTATTTAGGGAGGAATTGAAGTAATGCTGTGTACAGCTTTCAGATCAGAGGTGAAAGCAAAAAACTGAGGCTTGAGAGAGAACCTACTTATTTGTGCCACACTTAGATTCCTCCCCAGAGGCAATTCCCAGCACCTGCCAGAAAGGGAAAGGTTGCTTAGCCTCCACCCTTTCATGAGACTCCAGAAAGTATGATGAAATTCTGTTGCAAGCATCAGCAAGCACAGCACAGTGAGCTTTTTTGACAAGCAAGTCGGAGAGATGAAGTAGCTAGTTGTATGGGAAATGTGTGCTTGGATGGATAAGATTATTATGGCATCGATGGATGGGCTGGGAGAAACGACATTTGCAAATTATTTTGATGTGAACTAGTGAAGGTTTCACGTGCCAAGTGTTTTGGAGAACAGAAGGCTGATGTGGATTTGGCTTTTTTTGTAAGTACAGATTTCTCAGGGACCTCTGGACACGACTGATTTTTCCTCTTTTGAGTGAAAGTAAACCATATATGTCCAAAATATGTCCCAGCTTCTAATTTGCCATATATGCTTCCGGAAGGAACTTTGGCTCACTCAGTTTTCCCACTAGCGATCTTGAAGTGGTCCAGTCCCACAGCTGCTGTTGAGTATAAACTCCCAGCTCTCTGCTGCTATTCTGAACCATGGCCATTTTCAGAGGAAATAGCCTTTCTGCTCTCCCCAACTTCACAAATCATTATTTTAAACAGAAAGTGAGTCAGCAGATACATTTTGCAGTCATATATAGTAACTGCCCTGCTGTGGTCGAACGGCCATCTCAAATTTGGTCTTTTCCTTCCCTCTCTTTCACACTGTTCCAGTTCCTCGTGACTCCAGCAGCAGGACAGCCCTGGCTGCTCTTCCAGGCTCTCCGAAGAACATGTCTGCAGGAAATGGAAATGGTACAAGAAGGTCCAGCATGCAGCTTTCCTCCTGGCCATTGCCATAAATGAGAGCTGGAAGGGGACAATGGGGGTTTGGTCCTTTTCCAAATATTGTCATCTTTCCAAGAGGCTCAGCAGCAGTCTAGATTCTGCTCAGTATGGGTGCTGCTCAGTATGGATGGTCCTGTTCAATGCGGCACAAATGGAATGCACTGGCCATACTGAGTCCATATGGTAACTCAGACAAAGCCTGCGTATCATGAAGGATGCAAGGTCACTGAAGACATGTATAGTTCAGTAGGCACTTCAGAATGAATATTTCCCTTAAAGCAATTCTGTCTTTGTGAATCTGCTTTCAGTTTCTTTCAATGTGTGTCTGTAGAAACTGGTCTGGAGGATTGTCTACATCCAAGATTTGAGGTACAATAATATTTCCTTACTCTCATTCCATTTCCTCATCTGGTGGCAGAGGAAAGCACCTTGAACCATTGTCATGGCAGTAGCTTCTTCCATAGGATTTTGGAGCTGTCTACTCAGAACATTAAACCAACACAGCAACAATATAGGTTGCAATATGTCATATTAAAATTTGAGTTAGCCCACTAAGCTTTCATCTTGGTACTCTTAACGATTTGCTGTCCTTCAGAAATGGTCCTGGTTGATGGAAGCTCCCTGAGACTGGCATGCACGTTTTGGGATTTCTCCCATACTGCAGGACAGGAGATAGTCCAGTGAAGCAGAAAACATAATTTGCTTTGCTTAAAACCACCTGCTCCCAGCTGATTAGGTTTTTTTCCTGTGAAGATTTTATTTGGGGAAAGAGATATGAAGAAGGCG
>VZRH01004815.1:432126-523646 GCA_013397555.1 Urocynchramus pylzowi | reverse complement strand
CTGGTCTTATTTTGCAGGTGTTCCTTTCATTTCTAGCTCATATTCTAGCAGGTGGCTATTCAACTTTGGCATGACTTCGAGTTATTGTGCTCCAGCTCTGCTTTGGCAGGGAATCAAGCCTTACAAGTCTGTGTCTAAACTTCATGTCTTTTTGCATGTTTAGCCTCTCCAGGTGGTGGGTGATAGGCATTCACCCTTCCCCTTTTGCTAATCTCTAAAGAAAATGCAGGCAAGCCTTCCTAATGGTCTTTTAAAAACAATGAAAACAAAATAAATATATAAATGGTCCATTACTGGGGGAAAAAGTTGTCTGTATTATTGTAGAGTGTGGATTAAGGTGTCATAAATTATGCCATTTGGCAGCACTTCCTCTCATTGCCTGTGCTGGCATTGGATGCAGATAGGATCTGAAGTTTATGAGAATTTCCTTTGACTACTTTTGGAGAGAGTGGCTGGAGACAAACAAAAATGCCCTAGATAACTTTTGGAAGTGCTTATCCTTTAAGTAAGGTGGGCAGAAGGACAGGGGGAGCACTTTGTGCATTGAAATTTAGTTTTCAGAGCTTACCTTCATGTGGTAAGAGGAGAATCTCCATCCTATTTCAGGTCCAGCCAAATCATGTGCTTTGGAAAGCTAGGAATTTCACCCTACTCCTGGCCCATCTGTCAAGGAGTGCAAGGTTTCAGGCATTGCACTCAAACTTTAAGTCTGCTAAAAGTCTTGTATGTAGCCACATGACTTTTTAAGTCCTTTTCTGAAATTTGAGAGCAGGTTATGCCCTCCATGTAAATATAGCCCAAAATAGATACTGGCATGCTGCAAGATTTTAAATGCAGAAACATTTTAGATACCAAGGCAGATATAAAAATGAAATCTTTGTATCTGCCTTGTGCTAGCTTTACACTGATGTAACAGCAGATTTTAATCTTACAGACATATCCATCAATATATTGGAGTGATATGGAAACTAGTCATACTGGAACAAATTTACACAGCTGACCAAGTCCTTGGAGTACAGTAAATCCTGGAAGGGTTGCTCTCTTTATACTAACACTAATTTCCACTCTCAGGTAAAGAAAGATTGCTCTGCATTTCTATAGTACCACATAAAGATTATCGGCACAAAGCCTAGAAGATAATTTAGATACCAGGACAACTGATGGGAGGGAAGTAAGGAACTACTCTGGCTTTCTTTTTTCATTTTTTAAAGTCTTAATTTGCTTTCTTGTTGTGCAGAAGAATCTTAAATCTCATATGGAGTTTCCATCCTTCTCACTCTGCAAGGCAGATGAGACAGTGAAGTGAGCAATCTTTTGTCACTGGCCAGAGGTCATCACAGCTGAGCCAGGAATGAGAACACTTCCGCAGTGTCAACTCACTGGTAAAACTGAGAAAAGTACTTGGCATCTTGTTTCTGTATAAGTAAAGACCACTTTCAGGTTGTTTCCCAGCTGCTGGTTTTCAGCCACCCATGTGCCACTAGTGTTCTTTCACTCATTCAGGTTCTCTATCCAGGCCTTCATCAGGCCTTTCTCTTGTCCTCCTCATCTATCTTTGACTGTCCTACCAGACTCCCCTAACAGAAAGGAAGGTTTCTTTGGCAGCAATTTGCCCATTTACCAGTGCTTTGCAAAACGATGTGTTTCCTCCCACTCCCTTTGCCTCATACAAGTGTTTGCACCCCCTTTTGATTTGAGAAATATTTTCAGGTTTATCTTCTTTCACTCGTGTCTATATGTACTTATCAACATTTGCAAAAGAAAATACTGGGATTCAGCATCAATTTTCCTCTTTGTCTCTAGTATCATTTTAACACTGCCCTTTATAAATACAACTAAAACTGGAGATGATTTGGACTTGATTTCCAGTGTCTGTAAATTGTTCTGCATCATCTTGGGAATGACTATCATATAAACAACTACAAAGCCAGTGATTCAGAGGCTCAGAAAAGGAACATTTCCAGAATGGACAGAGAAAGGTAATGTACTGGACCTTCTGTTTTCAGTGTCCTGTCTTTAAAGGAAGTCAAACATGCTGGTCTGGCTCTGAATGGCTCACCTGAAAATCAGTTGTTGATGTCTTTGTTCTCTAAGCAGCATTTGCCTGCCTTCGTAACTACAGTTGTTCTGACTTTGAAATCTGCAGTTTACATTATTGTCTGGTTGCATAATTTGAAGTTAATTATTTTTACATCTGCTTACAAAATCTAATGATTTTAAAAGGTTATTCCTCCCTGAACTCAATCAGTTATTTAGATCATTTGAAAGGTTATGTCACTAGCTGGTTTCTTATTCATCAGTTGTCTTTACAAACATAGTTTTCTGTGATGCTGTTTGTCTAATCTGAGCACACAGTGGCATTCACAACTGTACTCGAAGATGAAAAGCCCTTTGTTACAACACATTTGTATCCCTCTTAAGCAAAAGTTGCCAGCTAAAGTGTGTGTTTTGCTGCAGTGATAGCTACTGCTGCTGCCTGCAACCCCACCACCCCTTCTGGAGCAGCCAGCAGGAACTTTGCCTGCTGTCTCATGGATTAAGAGCAAAGAAGGATTCCACTTCTGACAAACAGCCCAAAGAAACACTGTAATATTAGCAGAAGATACTAATTGCACTCTTAGGTTTTTATATATTGGACTGTGTGGTTTGCCTGGCTGAAATTCCATGGTGTCCTGTTTACCAGGTTCTGCAGGAAACCTCTGAGAACTGAATGGAGGAAGGAGTCCTGTCCAGTCAGCTTCCTCCAAAGATGATGCCTTCTTATTTCACAAGAAATTATCTTTTTAGAGGAAATGGTCCTCTCTTCGTGTTTATTTATATTCCTGTGGAAGGAACATAGCAGTACAGACCAAATTAATCAGGATCTATGACTCTTGCACCATTCTAACAACTTTTTGTATCAGTGGAAAGGATCCATGTTTTGTGCCCATTTAAAGAGCTGCTATGTGTACGTGCATACGTGTGTGAGTGTGTGTACGCATTTAGAAGGATGCTTTACTAAATGAATTGGATCTCCTAGAGAGACACCTGGGGATACTCTGTAGTTGCCTCCCACTGGTATGCCCAGTTACATCCATATTTATAAACAACTTTATCCTCGGAACAGGAGCCGTTAAATCGCTATCCCTGAGGCTGCTCTGGCTGTGGGAGATAAACGTAAGTATATCTATGTATTTTTATGTCTAAGGATTGTAAGCCTGCATAGAGAGTTAAAAAGGGCAAAAGTTCAAAGCAGGATGTGATTGAATGGACGGATGGTAAGAAACAGAATCAGATGAGAGTGCAGCACCTTGTGTGGAAGGAAGTCTGCTCGTTAGCAATGCAGAGATGCTCTAGCCAAGAGCCAGGCAAGTGTCTCTAAGGAGCAACATTTGAGAAGTCTACATGCACAGGATGCCTGTGAATAGCAGGAAGATGACTGAGGGACCACAAAACAACTCTGGAAGCTTTGAGTTGTTTCAAAGGACTGCATTTTCCTCTGCATGAATGTGATAATGTGACTTGAGTAGGGAGTAATGCAGCGTGTAAAGTAAAATTGAGGGTTTCCATCTGCTTTTGTTTTTACACAATGTCCATCTTGTATTGTCTTAAAATCTTGATGTTTACCTGATTAATTTTTAGTCTTCCGTTTGGCTGGGATCTGTCCTGCAGATTCAGAGTTCCATGGGAGAACATTGGTTTCTTTTGAGGGACATTGTTCATTCACATCATGATACAAGAATATTATATCCCTTTGCATTGCTTAAAGTTAGCATAGGTTTATTTCACTTCCTTTATATTTGTGTTACCTCTCTTGCACAGCTACCATGCTTATGTAAGGCATTTGCTTGATGGTTTTGGAGAATGAAAGCTGTTTTGGCAGGTGAGTTCAATGGCCAGAAGCCAAATGCAAACACTGAGATACATTCGTATGGTTTAGATGGAACATTCAGATACTCCAGAAAATTATATTTTTTTTTTTGTTTTCTTTCCTCATTTTTTGTATATTTCTCGCTGCAGTGACAGCTCAAGGTGATCAGTGTTTAACACATAGAGCAAGATCTGCCCAATTCTACAGATGATCGTGCAAAGTGATCCAGAGACAGGCATTCTGTTTGTAGACAGCTTTTTACAACACCTGCTCTGAAGTCCAGTAACAACTGTCTCAATGCTGCCTTCACCCCAGTCTTTACCAGTAAGATCAGCCTTCAGGATCCCAGGCCCAAGACCATTGGGAATATGGAGCAAAGTAGACTGACCTGCTTGGCAGATAAAAAAGCAGGTTAGGGAGCATGTAAACAAACTGAACATGCATGTAGAGGCCCTTTGGGGTTGCACTCCCAAGTCCTACTACATTTGCCAGGCTGCAGCAATTGAGTGAGCTTCCTTAAAACTGGAGGAGAGTGAATGCCACTCCTTTGCTCATGAAAGGCAAGAATCTGGGGAACTACAGGCTGGTCAGTATTGTCTTGATTTCTGACAAGGTGGTGGAACAACTGATCTTGGGAACCATTTCCAGGCATGTGAAGGACAAGGAAGTGATCAGGAGTAGGCACCACAGAATGATGAATGGAAAGTCATGCTTAGCCAGCCCTGATAGTCTTCTGCAAAGCCTGAGGGAGACAAATCACTGATGCTGCATCCCAGGGATTGGTACTGGGGTCAGTACCATTTAACATCTTCATTGATGATGTGGCCGATAGTACAGAGTGCAGCCCCAGTTAGTCTGCTGCTGATATAAAACTGGGAGGAGTTACTGGTACAGTGGGTGGCTCTGCTGTCATTCAGAGTTATCCCAACAGGCTGGAGAAAAGAAAAGCACAGAGGGACCTCATGAAGTTTTACAAAGGCAAGTGCAAAATCCTGCTGGGGAGGAATCATCCCATGCAACATTTCAGGCTGGAGGCTGACTGTCTGAAAAGCAGCTTTGCAGAGAAGGACCTCGGGGTTCTGGTGTACAGCAAGCTGTCCATGAGCCAGCAGTGTGCCCTTCTGATAAAAATGGCCAGTGGTATCGTAGAGTGCATTAGGAAAAGCACTGCCATCAGTTTGAGAGGGATGATTCTTTCCCTCTACTCAGCCCTGTATCTGGAGCCCTTGGTCCCCTTCAGATGGATCAGTAGTCTGAAGTTCTCAATTCTTACACTTCTTTTATTGGTAAAGTGATGGTTGTATTGGCTCCAGCTTGGCCACAGGATGTGTTTTATGGTGAGAAAATTTCAGTTTTCATGCCTGTTCATAGAGGACCTCTTGTCTGAACCCAGCCTCAGAAGGCATCTGCCCATACCTTAATACTACAATAGCTTTTGGTGGCACAATATTTCTGATTTTCATAAGAAGGAGCCTTATGAATCAGCCTGATGAAGTGCTGATTAGATGATGAAGACTAGTAATAAAATAGCATTTGTGCAAAAAAAACCCCTGCTATAATCTAGAGTGATTTGTGATGTGTTTGTTCCCCTTCTTAATATGATCCCTATGTTATAGTCCTTCTCTAGAATGCATGAGGAAAACTTAATGTCTAATTTGCTGTAAGGCCAATAAGTGAAATCCATTTTTCTTAAACAAAGAGTTGCTTGCAGGAAATAAGAACTGAAGCATACAAAAAGTGAAGAATAAACTTAAGGGCATTGCACCCCTCTTAAGATCATACAGAAAAGCTTGTTCTTTTAAAAATAATTATTTATTTTTAACCACAGAGAAATGGATACAATAGCAACATGCCTACAGGATGAATCCCCACATTTTTTTACTCTTTTTACTATTATTTAACCCATAAAGCAGTACAGGCCAAATACTGCTTTATTATCCCTTTGTGACCTCCTTGAGTTCAGAGGGGCTGCAAGGGGTAAAGAGTAGTTGTCTGACTTCATGTAATGTACTGCAGGGCAATGACCACTTATTTTGGATTCATGTTACTGTTATAGTTCTAATCAGACCAAGAAAGGACCTGTAGTGCCAGTGCTGTGGTATGAGAAAGAAACAAAAAAAGCTATTAAAAGAGAGAATCATGAGATGATTTAAGAAATCAAAACCACTCAGGGCAAAGTAGACAGCTGACCCAAACTGAGACAAGTCTGAGAGGGTTTATAGGGCAAACTCATCTCTGAAACAATTCCTTTCCCTTTAGTAGAACTACAGCAGGTATAAATTTGACCTTTATGGGTCACCATGTTATAAAAGAGGAATGTTCCAAGTCTCAAAATAAAGTATTCTTCATTTTGGAACTGTTGCTTACACAAAACAGGAACTGGACATGTATTCTGATGACTGGCTCATCTGGAATGCATGCTACAAACTGTGCAAGCTAAGTTATAGGAAGTAATGAGAGTGTGTTTTTTTAACTGATTTCCCTAAAAACAAACCCTATAGAAACACTCTGAGAGTATGGTCTCAAAGGACATTGTTTCCTGATAACTTTGAAATCTATTGACTACTTTCAAACAAATTTGACAACTAACTTAATGTGAAGAAGTGAGCTTATTTCTACAAATTTTGTGAAAATTGAAAGAGTCTCCTCTTCCTGCCTTTATCTGTCAAAAGATCAGTAATCTGACCTTTTATTAGAATAACAGACAATCTGACCAAGAAGAGATTTCATTCATTATTTTTTTCACTTCTCATCTCTTCTCCTTTTTCACAAGGCACATCCCTGCAAAAGCATTGAATTACTCTTAACTATCTGTGGGCACATATTCTGTTCTTAATTAAAAAGTCACAGATAACCTTGTGTTCGTAACAACTGGGCATATGTTCATGTTCATCTCTGGTACATTTTGACACCTTGAACAATCATTGCCCAAGTGAGTACAAGGTTGAGATATATGAGAATGGAAAATTTTATCTGTTGTCCAGTCATATGTATATCTTCCAGTCTGTAGAATGTGTCATTAAGCATTATACAAACTCCTAATGTGTTTATAGGCTAAACAGAAAGGAAGAGAAATTGAGGTGTTGGAGCAGGCAGAAATACAGTGATGAGAACCAAAACATAAATCCTGATCTCCAGTCTGAACTGTATCTTTTTGTCCTATAAGACACATTTTCTTAGCTCTAGTGTATTGCTCTTGAGAAACAGCTGATGTCAGAAGTATATCTGTAAAGAGACTATCTTTCCTTTCTTTTTCACCCCCCCTGCTGTTGAAATAATTTCCTGTCTTAGCCAGTTAACCTTTCCTACTCATTTCTATTTTCATGTAATTTCTTATTATAGTTGCAAGTTAATCACAAACCTATTGAGAGACTTCTCTTTAATCTAGCAGCCTTCGTTTACTTTCTGTGTCATTTAAAACTGTTGTGCTACGGTTAAGAGTGTCCAATTACATTCACTGCAGGAGAAAAAAACAAGTGATCAGCAGCCAACGATTTCAGCTGAAGATATCATCAAATGGGAAAACAAATTAGGTGCCTAAAAATAAAATTAAGGATTCACATGCCAGATTCACCAGATTCGCTTGCACTCAGTGACACAGAATGACTGGTCAGATAACTGTTAACCTTTTCTCCACAAATACAAAAATTATTGATGCTCCCCACACACTCTTCTGCATGGTCTAAGGGAGAAACTGGTGAAAACAGGGATATAACACACACTGACTATTAAGTTATGCCCACATTTACTCGCTTTCTTTCTTAGTCCTTCCATCCGTCATTTTCTTTCTTCCTCCCACTATCCCTTCCTTGTTTCCTCCCTCCCTCTCTCCCTCCCTCCCTCCCTCCCTCCCTTCCTTCCCTTTCTCTTGCACTCCCTCTCCTTATAGTGATCTACTAAATAATACTTTGAAATAAATTTGATTTCTCTCATCCGGCAGTCCATATGTTGATCAGTGATCTGGAAGCTCCTCAGTTAGGAAAAACCTATTTCCTGGACGATCATGGTTTCAAATGTAGACTTGGACACATAATATTTACTGATGCTTTCCTACACTTCTAAAACACACAGAAAGTGTTAAACACCTGTTCCAACACACACATTTTTGCTGCACCCTGGTACTGCCTTACATAAAGCATCTGTCTCAGAACCTTCCAACAACCACACCATAAATGATCTTTAGGTTCCTCTTTCCTGATGAGGTCAATAGATTATTAAAGCACTGGGCAACTAAATCAAGCAATTCTGCAGATAAAGAGAAAACAAACAAGAGTCTCTGTCTAGTTATCCAAATAATTAAATTTCTCCTAGTAAAATCAGAGTAGATATCCCATTCAAAAATTCTGGCTAGAATGGATTTTGCAAAACATCAGCTATTTATAGCTGAACTGCAGAAATCGTTAATCTGTTGAACCTTCCAAAAAGGGCAGCAACCACATACTTCTCAGGATAACTCCAAATTCTCCAACAGGTAAAACCAGGCAGAAATCTGAACCATGTTATGAAGTATCAGTCCTTATAACTTTGCACTTCAAATGTAAATATAATAATTTTTTAGGCACCAAATTGATTAAATTTGTAAACTACAATTCAGGGCTTGAAATTCAGCACATAATAGAGACAAAGCTCTGTTTCAATGCCCAAGCTACCATGGCATCTTCCAAAATCATAAAAAGCAAACAAGCCCAGCAATATAATCGAGCCTTTAAAGTGGAAATCTGTCCTCAATTCAAAAGTAATAAAAGGTCAATCTGTTTCAGGTCTTTGTGGCTTAAAATTCTCCTGGACAAACAGAAGATAACTTGCTGGTCTGTGTGCGTATGTACTTGTGTTTCTTTCTTTAACATGGTCATACCCCAGTTCTCAGCTTTCAGCACATAAATCAGTGTTTGCCAGCACTTATATGAAGGCGTAAATAAAGGGGGCTTGATGACTCACTGCACAATGGCAATGACTGTAGTATTTCACAGGCAGGACTGCAGCTGCTCCCCACCTACCCTTGAATTAGCTCAATATATCCTGTCTGGGTGGATGTTATTGACTTGCCTCATTTGTCTGTCCTAACAGGCTCTCTTTGAAGCAGGAAATGGGGGAACCAAGACCAGCCATTCTGAAATTGCCTTTTCAAGTTTCAAAGGTAAGTGCTCCAAGTGCTCATTCATTGCAAGTCCCTCTAAGTTATACATCAGGCAGTGTATGCACCTCCCAGTTTTGTAGCTTGCCAGTGATCTGCACAGGAGCAGGAGGCAGCATGGGCAAGTCCTCTTTCATAAACACAGTGAGGTGCTGGGGGCTGCAGAAAAGTGAATGGGACTGGGCAGATGGAGGAGAGGCTCCAGGAAGCGTTTCCCCATTGTGATACCTGGCTTTAGGGGACAGTAGCAACCCCTTGAACAGCTGGTTTCCTGTACTTGTTCAGTGCCTTGTATATATGTATATGTATATATATATTTGTACTCACACATACACATACTGCAGCCTACCCTTGTTAATTCTGCAGTTTACCCTTGTTAATGGTGGTAAACAAATTGGAGATAAATCCAAATGAGCAAGAACCCTGATTTCACGAAGCAAAGACCATTTGTTTATCTATCTTTAATAATCTCTCATTAGCAGAGAGTGAAATAGAAGGAAGGTAAAATTACAGCCTTTTCAAGATAATGTATAGGATGTTGTTGTGTAGAACTGTTTCTTACCTCTTTCTGCACAGAAGAAAGCATGGCTCTGTATAAGGAAACTATGCTTGGTTATCCTAAATTGCTGGAGCACTACATTTTGAGCATTTTGCTTCTCTCCTGAAGCAGGAGTTAAATCAGACTAATTTACGCCCAGTTGTACTAATATATTCTGATAGTGAAGCATTTGCTTCTGGCCCCAGATTACTGCTTTCATCACCCAGATACTTGCTCCTTTGCTGTGTATGCTCACATGTACAATTAAGGTATTTTTAACATTTGTGCATTTTTCAATACCTGGATGTTCTTAACATTAAGATTGGCTCTTCATTGATCCCTACAAGCTGGAGCCAAAGAATTCATGATAAGACTCCTGTGACTCCTGCCTAGCCTAATAAATATGGGCTATGAGGCAATGCAATCTGCTGAAACACTGGAGCACATTTTAAACAGTCGTCATGGTGTAAATATTCCTAAGTAGAAGTCCATGGTAATCTAATACAATACTGTGATCTGCAATATGGTAATTACAACTGTGACTTGACTCATTAATTTTGGTAACAGTTGTTAAGCAGCTCATTAGGTGGGTATCGAACAGCAGACGTCAATCTGGGGAGCCTCTCAAAACCTTCCAATATTTTTCTTTTCACAGCAAGCAGCATAGCAAAGGAAGGAGGAGGCTGGACTTTGGGACTTCTGAGCTCTTAAATTCCAGGTACTTTGTGATCTTGACAAATACTGTACTTGCTTTGTGAGCCAGAATTAGGCAAAGATGTGGCAGTGTAACACATTTCAACTCCTGGGCTTGAAAAATTCCCCTTGGTTGCTCAAATTGCTTTTATTTCAGCATACCCTCCAGTTTCTACTGACAAACAGAGGGGATAACAGGGTGCATCCCTTTATGGGACTGCACAGAACTGGTCTGTGGTTTCACTTTCTTATTTCATATCACACTTAATGTTCTAAAAGAACAATTTTTGGTGCTTACGTGTATTAATTCACCTAAAGTACATCAGTTGGAAATAGAGAAGCATTAGTTCTTCACATATCTGTATGCTGGTCATGGTGAACAAGATCACAAAATTCACAAACATGAAAATAAAGCTGCCAGTGGCAAGCACATGAGGTATAACATCTTTAACATACACTAGAATCTCCCTGCTTCTGCATATTTCATCAATTTTCTGTTTGGCACTTAAAAGAAATGGTGTGACAACGTCCAAGACTGACCAAAACCAGACAGTGCTGGCTAGATAGCCACTCTGCACAGAGATAATTAGATTTGACTTCAAGCATTTAGATTTTGCTTGAGCAGATTACTCAAGGGAATTTGAATAGACTGGTCTGAAGCTGACTGACTACAAATAGCAATGCCAATACACAGATGCAAGTCAACATTCAGCTGCATTGTCCATGGATTTGCACATAGTTTAATCTTTGAGCTTAATGAAGCCTGAAAGTCGTCAAACTTGTCTTCTCCTCCCTTCTACAAAACCTATCCAGCCAGGCACAAAAGTGCCAAAATCACTATCAAACTCTACAGTATAGAAGGAAAAGCTGAAGTTATTCAAAAGTTGTTAGTGAAATCTCCCAGTCCAACCCTGCAACATAGGAATAGAGGCAGAAGCTCAGCATTTGAATAGTGTCTCCTGGCCAGTGTATCACAGGTAGCTTTCTGTTGGTGCATTTCCCCTCCTGTCTGCAGCCATGAGTGGTGTCAGTCTCTAGAAAACAAGAACCATCATGGTGTAGTTTTATTTCTGAGCAATGGTGTATTGTAGCTGGGAGATAGTTGTAAAAGCTTAATCTGCTTTCTTATTATTAGTCTTCTTCCCTGTGGTTGTAAAAGCTTATGCATTTCTTACTCCACATTGTCAGCTCTAAAGATATCCTGACTCTGACATATAAACACTTCCTTGCTAAGTAAGTGATAATTTTCTAATATGTAGACCAATTAAACCAATGGTGCAATATAACTTCCTTTCAGACACTGAAGTATCTTTATCACCTGTGTGACTGAGTAGATTGGATGGTGGTTTTTATCCACTTTTTCCTTTCCTCTTCTTTAATCATCCTTATTTCATTCTTGATAAACAATGGTGCTGAATAGCGCTATAGAGGCCATACTCCTAGGAGAAGCACTACTAGTGGCAGCATTTGAATGGCAAACACTGTTATGTTTATGTCAGACTTAAGTTTAGCTTAGAGATGAGAGATGTAAACTCTTTACTGTGGATCTGTCCAAGATGTGGTCTGCTGAATCTTTGCAAACTGGACTTAAAAGGCTCCAGTGCCTCACTGAGTCATCTAGAGAATACAGCCACTTAGGGTAGTGTTGATGGTTTGTTTTTTGGTTTTTGTTTTTTTTTTGTTTTTCCTGACATACTTTCTATTATTCAGCCACATATGGAATAAGACTTTTAAAAGCCTTCTCTCCCTCCTGTCCTGCTCCCTCTCCCTCACCCCAAATATAATCTGTCTGCTGTTGAATGCAAGCCTTCTCTCTTGGGTCACCTTCAGGCAGGAACATCATTTTTTGTCTCTTGCTAAGTGTCTGTCTATTTTCAAGCCTTACTGGCAAAATTCTCCTCCTCCACTCTTTAAATTTAATTCTGAAAAATAAATTTTAGTAGGATACTGGTTATATGAAATATAATGAAGGTCGGTTCCACCTCCCCTAATGTGAGCTGTCAAAAATTGATTGTCTATTCCAAGTTAGCTGTCCAGTTTCCTTCTGCAGTCAGTGGAGAGACAAATGGTTTAGCTCATCCTAAATAAGTATTCGAGGACAACCTTCAAGTTATATATGGACTGGATAATATTGTGAAGAATTCTATTCCCTCTTAATTGTATAACCAAGACCCCAGTACACCTCAAAGTCAGTTTGGAGCTAAATTCTGGCAGCTCATCTGGTTTCTCAGTGCACAAGCAATCTTGTATTGTGTGAAGGAATTTTTATTTGATGCCAAGCTCAGCCAGCCTTTCTTATGTGGAATAAGCAATTTATTCTTCACCTAGTTATTATTTTTCATTCATCCCTTTAAAGAGAAACTGCTGGATTTTGTAAGTGCTCCAACAAACACTTGTTTAAAGTCCTGTAGGAGTGACACCACAGTTCAACTGATAGCAGAAAGGCAAGCACTTGATTGATCCTCGAAAGTGTTACTAACACTCACTTCCCTGTCTACCTCTTTCCGCATCACTCACTGTCACATATTTTTAGAGCAGAGCACTTTCTCTCCTCCAGCTCCGTTGTGTGCCTTCTCTTTGCTGCATGAGCTGTTTGCCAGAGGTGGGAATTGAAAACAAAAAAATTCTTTGCTGGATCTTCACTTCTTATGGTTGCCTGCTCCCTGGGGAAAAAAACAAACAAACAAACAAACAAAAAAACCCAAAACAAAAACCAAAAAAACCTGCACTAAATAGAAGTTCTGTTTAGCTTTTAGGCAAACATAAAACCACAAAAATCTGCAAAAAGTTCCTCTACTCAAAGAGTCAAACTATTTCAAGCCTGGAAAAACACAAAGATGTTGACTCTTCTTTGAAGTTGGGCCAGTCTGTCATGGTCTAGCACTGGTGGCACCTTTGGTCCATGACTGCAGGCTGCTGGGCTGGAGGGTGTGAGCCCTGGTGGGAACTGCTAAATGTCTCATAGCATGAGACAGAAGGGCAGAGACAGGGAAGAGGGAGAATGATGCAGGTCCTTAGAAGTGTTTGTTTTGCCTCAGATCTCTCATTTAATGTTTGTATTCCTCTCCAATGATGTGGATAACTGTGCAGAGAGTGAAGGAAGCTGCCTAAACATTTTTTACCTCTTTTACTGAAGTCAGTCCCCCAAAGTATCTTCTACAGAACTTTTTATTTTGGAATTTCATTTTCTCCCATTCTTTATTTCCTATGAAATCCTTCATGAGATAGAGCACTTTTTCTCATCTTCAGATTTGGTTGCACCCTAGAGGCAAATTTTCTAAAAAATGTTTCTATCCATCAGTAAGTTACTGGAGAAGTTATAAGAAGAAAAAAAAAAAAAAAAAACCAAGGAATAAATTCTGCTTTGAGAAAGCAGATTTTGTCAGCTATTCCTTATTTTAAATAGTTCCAAAATACAGAAATTCTAATAAGCTGCTTCTTCATATAAAGAAAAATTGCCATACACTGTAAAACAGTTGAATTAGTTCATAAACTGAGTATGCTGTGTGCGGTTACTCAGTTACGACCCACTGGATACAATCAATAATTCTGCCCTATCATTGTACCATAACAATATTGCCTAGGCATAAAGGGCTTACAAAATCCACATCTATTATGAGATACTGTGTCAGTTTTTCTATTGCAATTCCTCACAATCTACTTTTTTATGTGTGTCAAGCCTCATCTGTGGGGGAAGAATGATTTAGAAGATCAGTAATGGGATGTGGAACATTTCACCTCCAGGTCACTTGTTTGAATCTAACCCTGAACCAGTAGTGATTGAAAATCATTGCCATGTGATTGCTTTCTTTTGCTGGCCTAATGGATATGAACCGTTGGTCCTAGTCTACAGCATAAAGGACGTGTGTCCACATCTAAAATCTTCCTTTGGAATGCAGTTAGCCTCTTTACACTCCCAGCAGAGAGAGGAGACTGGGGTGGAATGAGTGATAGTGAATGAACTGCCTTACCCCCATGGCCTCCAGTAACCTTTTCATGTAAGTGAGATATTCTGGTAGAGTTATGGAGAAACTTTTATTGCCTAGATGATACTCTGCTGAGAGATACCAAACCAAGTCAGATCATGTCCCGCATTGTTTGAGTGCTTAACTTTACAAAAGAGGTACAATGTTTTAAGAGTGACCCTCCAACCTCCACTACCAATCAAGAAAAAAGTTCAGCAAAGATTTAAAGGGTCCTGAAAAACATTAGAAAATGTGTTGGAATAGTGAAGGCAGGTAGGAGAAAAAAGAGGCAGAGGTAATGATTATACAGAAAAAAAATAATAGAAACCATTACATTAGAAGTCTAAAATTTGTAACTTGACTAATATACCATAAATTGTCCAGCAAAACCTTTTAGGTTGAGTTTGTAGTGATGAAGCTCAGCTACTCTGATACAGTTTGCCTATTATCCTTCCCTTGGCTTCCCTTCTTTTCTTTTGGATTGATCTACATGGTTGCTTGTTAAACATTGTCTATAACTCATTCTCGGTAGCCTACAGAAGAGGTCTGTACTTACACCAGAGGGGAGAACTGTTATTTTTAGAAGGTAGTGTTTGGGATCTGTGGGGGTTTTCTGGGAGTAAACCATCTTCTGTACTGTAAGCTGAGCTGGCTCAAGGAGCAGATGGGCATGACAATGCAAATAGCCCTGACTGTGATGCTGGTGCCTCCTTTTCTCTGTCTCTTTGGGCATGAGGCACCTCAAGCTACAAAGCTGTATTTCTCAGTGCTGCCTCAACTCATATCTAGTTCTCCTTTCATGGGCGTTTTTGTTTTCTCAGGACAGGAGATCAATCAGACAGTGCAAGAAGTACTCTTATTATTTTATTCCACAAAACCAGACAAAACAAAATCAGATTAAATCTGTGAAGCACAAGCAGAGGAGCAGAGGGTTTGTTATTACTCTAACCATAAAGACCCATCTTAATCACAGAGCTCTTCTTAATTCTTCCTCTGATCTGCTTAGGTAAAATCCTTTTTGAATTAGTATGAGTAATGACAAATCTGAAACCTAAGTGAGACTTCAAGATTTGGCCCTATGTGATTTTGGGCATTTATTTCTTTTGTAATGCAAGTCCTCACATTTCAGTACAAAACAGTGAGCAATACCAATGCAGGAGGAAAAAACAATGAAAAACTAGGACTGTAGTGCTGCCCTCCAGGAGCCAGTAAGAATAATGTCTTAGATTATAAGAAAGGGCAGTAGCAATATCACCAGTGCAAAGTACAAGTAACAACTTCTGGCTCCTTTATCACTGAGTTTTTTGGTTGTTTTTTTTGGGTTTTTTTTTTTTTTTTTTTTGCCAATTTAAGATCAAGATCTTAGAAAGAATTACATTCTGTCTCAGGAGAAACTGACAGAAACACATTTTCAATTACCAGCGGGTGACAACAGAACAACAATGTTGGTACTTTTTTAAACAAGGTTATTTCTTGGTTTGCAGAGGTGACTATTTACAAATGACTGAACAAGATTCTCTTACAAATGATCTTATTTTAAAAAAAGAAATGCCCTCATTTGGGGAATGGAGATGTTCAATTTATATAATATACTCTGTTTTAAAGGGCAAGGGGTCTTTGTGCACAGAATAGTTGCAGTAAAAATATTTTGAATTGATCAGTTCTTTAAATAAAATCTGGCTGTGTGATGGAGTGTCTTCTACCAGCTCTTTACATGGACACTGCATCCTGCCAGACTTCAGTGACCCCCATCTGGGTTCTGTCCTGTGTGAAGAGGGTCCTAAAAGCGAGTGTGGTATGGTCTGTAAATCACCACCTCTTTGAAGGTAGAACAATGCTTTACTGTGCAGCCATGGGAATCAGCAGGGGCATAAACTCGCTTACAGACAACACACATTAGTGTGCTGTCGTTAAGGAGAATAAAGAAATTTTGCAGCTTTTCTGTGCACTGAAATGTATGCTTTCAGTGAGCTAAGCAGGGGGGAAAGAAAGGTAATAGCTCTTGTTTCTGTGTGATTATAATGAAGAAAGAAATGTTACTACACCGTTCCTGCTTAAATATTTATCTTATTTGAGCTTTGTCAATATAAAAAACCTGAACAGTACAATAAGATGACCTGGAACAACCACCTTTCTGATGGCTAAGCACAGCTCAGCAGTGCTGGAAAGGAATACATTACACAGATGCAGGAGTCAGAAAATGATCAAAGCACAAGGCAGCCTGACTCCCACATAATGGGGCACTTTGTGAGGTTGTAAAACAGGTGATGTATAAATTACAGCAGTATAACAGGCCTTGGTATGTAAAGGAGTCACATAAACATGACAGGCAGTGTGGTACCTGGGAGCTGGAAGCTGGTAGCAGTAAAGTAGCAAAGAAGAGCCCATAACAGATGGATTCCAATTTGACATATGTTGATACAATCCTAAACCTGGCTGGCATCAATATGAAGCTGTATCCATTTATGTTAGGATGATAGCCCTGACAAATGCTAGGCCTTTCTGGTACTGGTTTAGTGAATTTTTACAAATCTGGAAGTGTCATGGTCATGCATGTATGCTCTGAAGTCCCTAAAGGAAGGGATGACAGTCCCGTTGAAATCTCTGGGCAAGAGCAGAAGGCTGGAAGGAGTGATCTGATGCTGAAGTCTGCCTTTGTACACCCAGCCTGGAAGATCAGGTGTGATGAAAGACTTGGTGTTGATGGAGGACTTTAAATACCCAAGCATCTTTTAGAAAGCTGGTATGGTGACAAACAGCCTGTCAAGCAGTTCCTACCCCACCTTCAAAGAACTTAACAGAAATTCATTGCAGAAAGGCAGCTTGTGTGAGAACAGTTGTGAAGTAACAGAGGGCACAATTCTTAGGAATAAAAAGAGAGAGAAAGAAGAATAAACCTAAAAGACTACAGAAGAAACATGACCTTGGCAAAAATAACCTAAAACAAAAGGGATCTCCCCGGGGACAATCAGCTTGACATGTGTAAAAGATCTAATTCCGAAGAAGAATAAACAGTGCCTCATATTCTCTCTGCGTAGGACAATGAAAAATAAGTTTTAATTGCATAAAATTTTAAAATCTGTGAAGACAGTTAGACTGTCAAATGAATTGCTTAGGGTAGATGTGGGATTTCCCTCTTGGGGTAGTTTCCCAGGTAGACAAAGCATTATGAACAGTTCACGTACAGCTGGTATTGCATGGGAGTCATGGAGTGGGGAAGGCTTTCCCCATGATGAGGAAATTCAATCTCCTTAGAAGAAAGATGAAATTTGAGATGACTCAAACACTAGCCTTCAAGGGAAACAAAATATTTTGACATTAAAGAATTCTAAAAATCTCCCAACTTCCTCATTGTTCAAGATGAAAATTTTACCTATATAAAATTATGCAAGCTTTTTTTTTTTCTTTTTGGTTCATTTAACTATTTGAAAAACTTCTAATTGGGTTAAATATCTTTCCCACATAAGTAGTTTTTGCTTCAAAGCTTTTTTACACACCTATTATCACTCATTTCCCAAAGAGTGATTTTTCTTTTCTGTCTTGCTCTTTCTTAGATAACCGATATGTTTTAAATTGGTCTAGCACAACAAATTCTGTAGTTGAGCAGCTTGTAAATTGTCACTGCTCTTTCAGCAATGGGGGAACATTTTAAATTTTGGTAAGAAAAAGTGCTTTGCCTCCACTGAATCTGAAAAATTTAAAGAAATTGAATTATAGATTGTTGTTAATAGGAATAACAATTAACATTTAATATGTAGATGAATATTATGCACTATAACTGATCTGGAGAGATTTTCCTTTAAAGCCCCTGGTTTGGACAAAACAAACCTTGCAATTATCAGAAACAGGAAGAATGTTAAATAAAATAAATGACACCACAATTTCCCTTCTTTATGAACTATAATGTCAAATCCCAAAAAGGGTAAAAGATAAAGTTTCCTCCATGGATTTCCCAGGATTCATTCTATTGCTGAACTGTGCTTTCTGCCCAGAAAACCACTTCCCAAATCTCAGATATAATAGAAATTACCATCAGTGAAAGAAAATCTCAATTAAAATCCATGACCTTAATACTGTCAGCAGACAAATCTGTGCCAGTTATAATTTTTTTCCTAGTAAGATCTATTCCAAAAGAGTTGAGATGTTTCAATTTTTCTCTGAACTGAATTTTTTTACCTCAGTTTATTTGTATACCTCCTCCCCACAGCCTTTATGCTTGCTGTTCAGCTTGAGAGGACATGAAACATTTTCCCTGGCACCTGCAATAGTCCTGGGATCCCTCTTTAAAGCCAAAATTATATATTCACAGTAGGAGGACTGGTTCAGATAATCACTAGTCCAGAGGCCTGGACTACTACTTAGGCTGGAAATACCAGAAGATTAGTTTTTTCCAGTGCTGTTTCCCTAATCTTGTTTCTGGACTATGATGGAAAAAGGCACACAAGAAATACTTTACAGAAAGGCAGAAGAGTCTAGGGGAGAGAATGGACTCTGCATATATTAGAAGAGACTTTATTTTAGACTTAGTTTTATACAATAGTGAAAATTTATGTCTGAATAAAGTTAGTTGCCTCTTTTTCAAAATGTTGAAAGTCATGCAAAATCTATTGCCAGTAACTTGTAGATATTGCCCTGTGGCTAAGTATCTCACATTATACTTATTCAATATATTTTACTATATGGAAGCTAAGCATGTATGGCACGTGTTTTTTTGTGAATCTATTTGCAAGAATGACTTGTGGTGTTTTTGGTACTGTGTTGCTTGTGTTTTGTTTCCTTTTTTTTTTGGCAGGGGGGAGGTAGGAAGGTAAGAAAGGGCTTGTTTCTGTGGAGAAAGCAGACTAAACCAGAATAGCCATATTAGCTACATTTCAATTAGAAGACACAGTACATTATTTACATGTTGTGATGGGTTGACCTTGGTCATCTGCCAACCACACACTCAGCTATTTTCCTGCTCACTCTCATCAAAAAGATGAAGGAGAAAATTATGGAAAGTCTCCTGGCTTGAGATAAAGACAGGTAATTTATCAATTACCATCACAGGCAAAATGGAATTGACTTGCAGAAAGTATCACTACATGTCTATTGGGTGTAGGTGGCCAAGTGTTGATGGTGGGGAGCTGTATCTAGCACAGTGTAGCCCTGAAGACTCTCCCCATGCTCCCTCTGCCTTCCCACTTCCAACACCTGGCTGGCCTCATCCAACACACATGCACTGACAAAGTGTGCCCCAGCACAGACACTGGAAGTGTCTTTATACTGGAGGTCCTTGAGCCCAAATTATGTTTTATGGACTTGTTTTTTGAGCTCACAGCCAAGGAGTGGCAAAACCACCTTTGGTCAGCATGATGCCGTGTTATTTAATTCACTCTATTGGAGCTTCTGAGGTTTTTTCTTCTTTTTTTAAAATATTTAATCTGCCACTGAAATATGCATAAATATATGATGGTGAGATGTAGCAAATGAACAATGACAAAAGATCAGTTAATGCAAACAGCATAGGTCAGGCATAGAAGACAGGAGACATACAGAGGAATGACCAGGCTGGCAGGTTGCATATGACCATGAAAAATGGAAATACACAATTTAGGTGAAATTAAGGCTTCTTCTCATTGTTGAGAAATTAAGGCTTCTTCTTCTGTTGTTTCTTTAGACATCACTTTGTATGATTTCTTTCAGCAGCTCAACTGGTTTAAATATCCACTTCAAACTTTCTGTAACTCCAAACCTGCAGTCTGAAGTTTCCACCAGTGCAATGTAGCCACTTAATCAGACCTTATTTTCTCCAGATGTTCAGCATCTGTCATTCTTAATTAAAGGAACAGGAGTTAGCACTGTGGAAAATCATGCGCTTTTAAAGGTGACTTGCAGTGGGATGGAAAACTGAAATTTTCCCCTCTCTTCTTCTTCATGATGTGCAAGAAAAGCTAGAAAACTTTTGAGGTTGAGTTTATTTTTTTTAAGTGATGTGCTTAGAAATATCAGGAATATAAAATCAGATATTTCCTGGTTTTGGTTTTGGACTCTTTGGAGGCTTCATCTCCACATATTATTTATTTGTCCTGAGGTATGGCTGAGCAGGGATCAGTGCTGCACTGTGCATATGTGATTTGTGCAGCATCTGGCACAATCTTTATTTGCTCTTAAAAGCTCTGTGGGTTTTAAATCTTAAACAAAGGAGTGTTTTCTCACAAGTTTTTTTAGGTAGAACTGTTGAATTAGTGTGTTTGATTTAAGAAAAGGGAAACAAAATTCCTTCTCCATTTCATCAGTGTGGGAAGAAAATATTTTGGCTTGGCCTTACATGGTTAACCTGGGAAACATTCAGTATATCATTGTTTATGATTAAAATATGTTTTGTATAAATGTTTTTAGAATTGTGAGCATAACAAATTTTCAAATATTTGGTTTACATTAGTGAACTTCCTCTAAATAGAAGGTGGTAGTCAAAAATGGAAAAGATACTTTCTTCTTGTTCAGCCTCAAAAAACTAAATATTTTTGACAATATATTTAGATCGGTTTGAATATTTCAAGTAACCAATTTCCATTACTTCTTTGAATTTTTTTTTTTTTTTTTTGCTGCCATAACAAGATAGATTCTTCTCCTGGTTTTAAGGTTTTCCTAGAAAATCAAACAAAATTAAACAAAAATGAACTACTGCAAAAAATATGGATTACAACTCTGAATTCTAGAAATAAACAATGAAGACCCAAAAGAAAACATGTGAATTAAAAAATTAGCAAATATTCAGGGACCTTTATGAGATTTGTAACAAAGGAGCAAAACCAGAAACATATTGATTCTGTTTTCATTTGTAGGGTACCTCTGAAAGAAATTTAACTCAAATGTTTAAGTAGGAATCTGCCTTTGGAGCTTCCTGTATTTTCCCTTCCACTCTCTTGGTACTTCTGGCTACTCTGAAAGACTTAATTGTGCAGAGACAAGCTATCTTTTTTCAGCTGAGTCAGAGGCACCCATAAAATCTGAGCAGTTCAAATCAGATGGGGAAAATGTAAACAGGCTCAATCACGCATGAAAGCTTTCTCACAGTGTGCAAATGTAGAATATAATTTGAGAGTTTCAGAAGTGCAAAAACTTGTATTGTTTGCATGGTGAGATCAAGGTTAATAAAAGAGGTGCTGAAGCAGAAAGCTGGCTTCCACAGACACGAGGAGCAGAGCATGAAGGTTTTTTCACTGAACAAGGATTAATCAAGCATCTTTGACAGTTTAAAAAGACACTTCATGCAAGGAAGTGTTAGTATCTTTTCATCTGTAAGGAAAAGATGATCCACAAAATCACTAAGGCAAATTCTCTGGCCCTGTATGCTCAGCTGCTCTTGATTTCAGAGGAAAACAAAAGCATGGAAGAAAAGACAGAACTGACTTTTGTAGATAAATATATGGGCTTTTGTTTTACTTTTGCTCAGGTTTAAGAAAGGAGTGGAAGGATGTGCTAGATTATTTTGTACTATGATATTTTAAACAGTTGCCAGAACCTTTAAACAGATTAGTGCAGCGCAGAGTTCATTTTCCAAACTTGGTCTATCTTACAGACTGGAAGTCTTTGTTAAACTGAATTATTTCACTTTTCTTCTTGCATTGGACCACATGTAATTCTAATGAGAATGAATCCTGATAACTGTACCATTAGAATGGTGTGGTGAAGTTCCAAAACCCAAGGGTTTTATGTATGTAACTAATATGCTTCCTACTAACACTGTCAATTCTGATCCTTCATTCCTGTAAGCATATATTCTGTAGTTTCTTTTTGATCATCGTTTGAGTTGGAAACAATCTGCCTAGATTGTCAGGGGTTCTTTAGATATTGTGAGAACTTTATCTCTTACTTCTCCTCAATTTTTTTGGGATTCTTTTATCTTAAAGATGTAGGACAAATACCTACTTTGTTAAAATAGCTCAGTCTCGATTTTTGTATAACCTATGTTTAAAGAACATTACACCTTGTCACATATCCTTTCACCTTAAAAAACAAGCAGGCAGGAAAATTTTAGGAGTTGTGGCATTCAGTCTAGTTATGTGTGACTAAACCTCAAACTAATAATGAGTTTTAACATGTTGTGTATAATTTACAGAAAATAAAATTAAACTCTGATGGATCTTCTTCACACTGAGGTTAAAAAAAAAACCACCAAAAACAAAACCACAGCTTTGCTGAGAAAAAAATACAGTGTGAGCTGGAAAGTACAGCTTTTTTGATTTTCAGGATAAAAAGTAGATCTGAATAGGGAAATTGGCTCTTCCAAGACCTCCTCTTTGTATGAAAGGGAGCGATATTAGAGAGGCTTTAAGGATTTCACATTCACACAGTTGTGAAGCTGCTGGTTCAAGGTACACCACAGTGAAGCACATTGATCATTAGATAAATGCAGATTAGAGAAATGCACAGATATTTAAAGAAACTATGAAAATGAAAACCTTCTTCTACATTCAAAAGCCCCAAACCTCCCAACTCTGGGGGCATTGAGGCAATAAATACTACACAGCAAGTGCTAGGAGACAGTGTGACCAAGGGAATGATGTTAAGGGTGCTGTAGGATTGGATCCCTTGCTTGCACACTTCTGGTGAGCTGTCTTTCACAGTCTGCAATCAGGAACTTCCTCTTGGTTTGCTGGAAGTAACACTCTTTTCTATTTTTAACCTTGTTTATTTTCAACAAATTAATTCAATATACCTGACAAATTGTCATGCTTTCTAATTTCCCTTGAGTTAACATAAGGCAATGTTGTATACAAAGGCTTTTACTTTTTAAGATCCAGGCATACTTGGGGGCCTGCTAGAAGGGATTTGAGATGTGGTGATGTCAGCTGTCAGGATACAGGGGACAAAAATGCCCTCTCAGGAGTTCCCTGTGTCCTTAGAAAGGAGGCCTGAAGTGATGGGAGAACCTGTGGCTTCAGAAGCAACATATTCCTGTGCAGATGGTGTACTTAAACAGGAACACTTAAAAATAATGGTGGCAGCTTGTATTTTCCTTCATCTCTTGTGCCTTTTGGCAAGTCACTGAAGTTGTAAAGGTGATCATTATTTAAGGATGTATGGTCCCCTTAAGCACGCAGGTTCTCTTGCACAGAGCTCACTGAAAGTCAGGATGTTTTGTCTTTTTCCAGAAGCCGTGAGGTTGTAGTCATTTATGGAACAAAACCACAGAACTGGTATCGTTTTCTTCAGTGAAAAAGATCCAAGAAGTTAATCAGAGATGAGTCTTTTGCATTATTGACAAAGCAGAATTGTGCCTTATTGGTCCATTTTGAGGCAACTAGCTCTGACTTGGTGTCTCCAGTACATTGCAGCTTTCCAGAGGACAGGAAAGCTTCTCTGCAGTGGGCAACACGTGAAATGAGCCAGTGGGGGTGAAAGTTTCATCCCAACTCCCTGATTAGATATTGGTGGACTTAGTTGACTATGGAGCTTTATTACAGCTCACACAACTGGTAGAAGACTATTTTTGCATGAGCTGCGTCCTACAAAAACTCGGTATGAATTTTGCTTCAGGAATTGCATCGCATTCTCAGACTAATCATGTAATGTTTCTTGAGAATACTTCTTTTCTCATAGTTTTCTAAACCTACAGGGGACTTCAACAAAAAGCCTTTAATCACTAGCTATGTCTATATAGTTTAAAGGAACCTGTAATAGACAGTTTGAAACCATATTATGCAATGTTGTATAAATCAGTGCTGGACACACTTATGAAATTTTAATCTAAAACCAATATTTGCTTAAACAGACCTCATGCTGATATCTTTTTAAGTACTTTTCTTTGCAGCTCTTGTAATACTTAAAAGACAGGGTGAAAAATTCATTTCATTTTGAACAAAATATCATAAAAATGTACCTTTTGTACAAGGAAATAAACAGCTAAATCAGAGGAATAAGTAACTGAGCTATCCTACATAGATGAATGTAATCAGTTGATATTAAAAGTCAAGTTAAAGTATTGGAGAAAGAGATACAATATAATTTCATGTCAAGAAATGGTTGCACAAACTGTCCATTAACTGCCTATAGGAATGCATTAACATTTTTCAGTTTAACCTGCATAACCTTGATATCAAGCCAGAAACAGTTAATTCCACTTCTCTGCCCTTTTTTATTAAAAAGACAAATGAACATGAACTTCGAATAGTCTAGTAATTTTACATACCCTAAAAAGGTGCCTTTTCCTCAATGAATGTAGAAATCCTGATCTTAGTACCTATTATTTGTGTACCTATATAGTTTTATCCACTTCAGGGCAGCTTCTTGTGAGCCTTCACTTAATCATGTAGAAAATTAGGGGTAATTTTTATTCATTCTGAGGACCACAACCCTGAGTGTAATAAGGGAACTTGTCCTATAGTTTTTTGTTAAGAACACAGGTTATATCCATTCTTCTTGATGACAGCATCCAAGGCCAAAGACAGAGAAGTAAAATACAAATGAAACTGCATCTGTCTTATTTACAGTAGGAATAAAACTCTTTTTTTGTGAGTGTATTCTCCCTTTGACCAGGGGAAACCTGAAAGATTTTTTTCAGTTTCTTGTTCTTTACAGTTACTTTAGGGATGGGTCCTAGCTACCTTTACTTGCTCCTACAAGAACCCTGCCTTGATAAAACATGCAAAAGATCAGTCTTGAAATTCAAAACCTAAACAGTTGAAAATAATCAGGGTATATTGACTTGTGGCAGGTGCTTTCCCAGCACTGCTCTCACAGCAGACTCCTGCTCTTACATCTTGCCAGTGAAGATTTACCTTTCTTGCCCATTTGTTCCTCCCCCCGGGTGCTGGATTCAATGGAAATTAAAAAAATAAGTCTTCATTAGCAATTCTGCAAGAGCCTTTGATCAGATGGCTCATTTAGGGGGAGAAAGGAAGAGTGGAAGGAGAAGGCCACATAGTTATTTCTCCTTGTTACTGCTGGCTGTTCTCTCCAGCCTTCCTGTTTCCGATGCTGACGTGTCAAAAAACTCTAAAGATGTCAGAGTTTTTAAGATGAATACACAGTTTCAGTTCTCATGTGTGCCTTGATTCTTTAGAAAAGAACAAACTCCACACTTCAATCTCTATCTGATTTTTGCTGGATGCAGTGTGCATGCATTCCTCCTTATCAGAAAGTCTAAATGACTGATAGTTGTTAGTTCCTGTTATGCAACTGTCTACTGAATTATTACAATTGTGTGGGAATGTGCACATGAGTGTTGGTAGAGAGACCAGCTCTGACAGAGGCAATGATTCCCTCACCCACCATCTCAGTCTCTCCTGTATGTGGTTTGGCTTAGCAATTGCTGCCTGCCTGAAAGGGATAATTTCAGTTTTTCTTATTTCTGAGGTGAAATCTTCACTTTGATCTAAATCTTTTCTTACTGAAAAAGGACCAGAGTGACTAAAGAAGTGAGAAAGCTCTGGTTTCTGCCACTGGATGTTCACAGCAAGAGACCTCACACAACCATCCTATAAAGCTGTTCCCAGAGGGTCTGTTTGCTAACGCTGCTAGGAGGGCACTGAACCTCCCTCAAGCTGCCCAGAAAGGGCTCAAGCTCTGCTTTTGCCACAGATCCATGCTAGATTACCATTACAGCCTATGCAGTGCTAGAGAATTCTGAATTCTTGGAAGAGCTGGGATCAAAGTTGTCTGACAGCTGCTGTTGCCTATTTTCTGTCTTCCGGTGATTTGGATTAAAGCAATGAAGTCCAGACTAAGGAAGGCAACGTCTGCTTCCGGAACACTGACAATATATTGGAAAAGAGAAACAAATTGGAATAGTCCATTATTAGCCTGCTTTTCCTCACCTCACCATTTCCCTTCACTTTTCAGCAATGGCCGTGGGCTACTCCTTCTGAAATTTCTGTGAATGGCTTACCAACCTAATTTTTCCTGTGCATGTTGTAAAAAAATCCAACCAGTATTGTGTCTAGCATTGCATGCAGACACTCCTCTTCTCTTCTCTTCTCTTCTCTTCTCTTCTCTTCTCTTCTCTTCTCTTCTCTTCTCTTCTCTTCTCTTCTCTTCTCTTCTCTTCTCTTCTCTTCTCGTCCAATTTTACGACTGCAAGTAGTGTGATCTTATTTCTATGCTAGTGTCTCCAATTCAAAAAGCTGTCTGCTCTTTGACAAGTCAGATTTTGTATGCAGACCAACCCGGCTAGATATTTTCAGCCTGAATCTAGCTAACAAAGCATAAAAGAGACAAGGCTCATATATTGTTATAATTCCCACACTGCTCATATAAAATACAAATTACAGACATGACAGATTAACTTTATCCTGTTACCTCAACTGGGGATGTAGAAAAACTTTGCCACTGGCTACATGACTTGTATGTTTGACCCTTTCTCCAATTCAGCAGCTCTGTTTTCCATTTGGATAGTCTCTGCCCTGCAGAGAATACAGTTTACTATACCATTGTGCTGTTTAGTCACAAACGTAACCATCTCAAATTTACTAATAACCTCCAGTGACTTTGCATTGGAGGGAGGAGCTTATCTTAGAGCATCTTAGAAGTTATTGCAGACCCAGCAGCCTCTACCTTTACAGGAAGGCAGGAAGTGAGAGAGGTGCCTCAGCATCAAAATCTGTGACTTACCCCAGAGTTAATGCTTCTCCTGTTTGGAGTCCCCTGCAGCTTCACACTTCACCATTTCGTAGGAGATGAAGTGAGGAACGCCAACATCCTGAAGACAGCAAAGTCTGTAAGGGTCTTCCAGGAGGAGAGGGATAGGAAAAAGGCTCTGAGTTGAACATGGAAGGTAAGGCTGGACCAACCAGAATAATGAAAATACTAGATACAACACTACAGTGCAATGGCTTTTTGCATTTGGGTAAATGAAAATCTGAAGACATACAAATACAGACAAGCCTACCATAGATACTTAATTAAGTAAATATTGTGTATAAATACACAAGGATACATTTGTATTTAAGTATGTGAAAATAAATTGTATTATTACTGCTATGTACTGTGTCTCCAAAAATCCTCCTTCTTTCCTTCATTTGCTAATATAACCACCCACAAAATGTTTTTTGCTGAATGTTTTAATACTTTTTGGAATGCTAAAATTGTAGCTATGAAAAATAAGAGGGCCCTGGTATTGGATTTTTAACACCATAACACTGGAATACTTCAATGTGTGAATTTTTTTCCCAGACGACTCAAGATTCCTCAAAGAAGAGCAGCTCCCCTTGTGCTGCTTTTCTCAAGTTATACTTAAAATGACCCATAAGCATAGTGAGACTGGATGAACATCTCTTTCTTTCACAGCCCTGTGAATTTTTAATGCCTGGCATTAAGGTGAAAATCATCATTTCTCTCTGCCTGCTGGGCGATGGGCCATCAATTAAATTCTCTTTTGTCCATATGTAAAATAGCTAATGGTTGCAGCTTCTTTCCATAATAGAGCCATTAGTGGTAATCTGCCCCTCTCTGCCAACTGATTTACTCAGATGGGTATAGATGAATTGGCAGTAAAGTGCTGTATAAACCTGGCTCTGAAGATGTCCTGAAAGCACCAAAGGTGTCTCAATTTGATACGTTGCTGCACTGTATGGCTGTTTGATATGTAACATAATCATATGCTGGTGTGGTTGTAGTTGAATATTTTGAATGTGGTTGTGTATTCCAAGATTTTAGTTTACACAAATCTGATTCATGATCTGACATAATGTACATATGAAATATCTTCAATTTGGTAACATGAATCTGATTCACATTGATTATATTCAGCTGGTGTTCAAAGCTGTACATTTCCTTCACTGTTTGCTAGCTCACAAATACAGCAGATAACTGTTATGGAATTTGAAACCTTTGAATATTTGCCCATTTCACTTTGGAGCAATTAATATTTTATGTTTTATTTAAAAGTTTTCCTCTGTAAAGAATTCTAGCTTTTTCTTGGGAGGTGGGGAACACTGCAGGGGGGACATTGTGTTCCATGGTAATGATAAAGGAAGAAAGGAAAGCAAAGCAGAGACATCTTGTGAACAGTGATAAATGTTTCAGTCATGCGCTTACCCACATCAGTGTGCAGTGGCTGAATAATCAGTAAGATAAACCATAATTTTCTTTGTATTTGCTGTTTGACAAGTTTAACAAGCTAAGTAACTTATTTGGTAAAAAATGGCAACGATCCAGGGGAATGTGTTTTTATTTCTTATTTTCCCTGGCTTGAAAGCCAATAATGTATATGCAGCTGTTACGAGATTTATCATTACTTGAACATATAGGAAGGCTACAGCAATATGGAAAAACTCTGCAATGGTTAGGAAAACTGGAGAGAGCATTTATTAGTGAAATTGCCAAAAGAATCATCGAATCATATTGCAAAATCATGGAATGGCTTGGTTTGGAAGGGACTGTAAAGATCATCTAGTTACAATTCCTGTGACATGGGCAGGGACACCTTCCTCTATTCCAGGCTGCTCAGAGCCCCATCCAACCTGGTCTTGAAGACTTTCAGGGTTGGAGCCCCCACAGTTTCTCTGGGCAACCTGTTCTAGTGCTTAACCATCCTCTCAGTAAAGTATTTTCTTCCTAATATCTAATCTAAATCTACTCAGTTTGAAGCTATACCCCCTTGTTCATTCACTACATACTCTTGTAAAATGTTTCTGTCCATCTTGTAGGCTTCCTTCAGATACTGAAAGGTCACAATAAGGTCACCCTGAGCACTTCCTTTCTCCAGGCTGAACACCAGTTTTCTCAGCCTTCCCTTACAGGAGTTCTATCCCTCTAAGCATCTTGGTGTCCCTCCTCTGTATTCCATCAAGTGGGCCCATACCCTTTTTATGCTGGGGATTCCAGAGTTGGATGCAGTACTTTAGATGGGGTCTCACAAGACTGGAAAACAAGGGGCCTGCTTCCTGCACTTCTTTTGGTGCAATACAGGATACAGTTGGATTACAGTGGGATGAAAATGCAAATGGCTGGCTCGTATCCAGCCTCTCATCCACCAGCACCATCCCCAGCCTGTTTTGATGCCAAGCGTTGCCCTAACCAGGTGCAGCACCTAACAAGACCTAACTTGGTCTTGTTAAACCTCATGAGATTCCCATTTCTCCAGCTTGTTCAAGTCCCTCTACATCCCATCTTTCAGTGTCGGCCACACTGAATTTGGCATAACCTGCAAATTTGCTGAGGGTGCACTTGATCCCTTCATCTCTGTCACTAATGAAGGTATTAAGTAATAATGGTCTCAATATGGACCTCTGAGGGACACCACTTTTCACTGATGTTCATTGGGAATCTGAGCCATTGACCAATGTCCACTGGGTGTGATCATCCAACCTGCTTTTTATCCATCTAACAGTCCACCCATTGAATCTCTCTCCCTTCAATTTCTCCCATATCTCTCCAAAAGAGAGAAAGATGTTGGGGGGAAGACTGTGTTAGAGGCTTTACAGAAGTCCAGATAAATGGCATCTGTAGTCCTTCCCTTGTCTACCAATGCAGTCACTTTTAAAAAGGACTTTAAAATGAGGAGATACCTTTCTTGAACCACTAAACTGTTGAATAATTAAAATATATGATCTATGAAGAGAGCACTTCTGGCCTGAAAGTAATTGACATAAAGGCCAGTGTTTACTCCAGGATATAAATGAAATATTTGAAGCTGCTTCCCTTTTCAATAATATGAGGGAGGAATTTAAAAAAATGGGCAGAAGGGATACTGGAGAAATGTTTCAAAAGCTATCGTCAGTAGTCCCACTCTCATTTAAGTCTAAAGCAGAATCCCAAGGAGTTGATACCAAAATAAAGTTTTAGACCAATACTAAATGCTCTTGAAATTTCCATAGTCCTGTATGTTTGTGTGCAAGCATTTACATTAATGTTATGTATGTATCCATTGCAATTAACACATCTGTGTCCAATAAACAGATACACACTTTCTTGCTCTCTGCTTGCTTTTTTTGTCTGGCACACTCTCTGCAGATTGTTTCCAATTTGGGTCATTTCTGTCCTCCTGCCAGTTTTCCAGTCCAGTGTGATCCAAATTAAATAATCTTCTATTGTGCCTTTCCTGATGAATGTCAGATTAATCTTAGCAGAATGTGGGGCTTTGCCTGACAAGATGATTACTGCAATATTTAAACAACCCTTAGGGCCTTAATTCACTAACAATTTATGGTTGTCCCTATATGTGAGTACTGTTTCTGCCTTCTGAATACCCAGGTGCACCCTGCTGTGAACTGCATTGTCAACTGGAACTTGGTGACATGCACTCACTCTCTTTTGCTGCACAATAAAGTCCTTTAGATAGAGTCCGAGAAGGGCTTTAAAGTGTTCCGCCTCCCTGCTCCCCAAACCCCAAGAAGAAATCTCATCTGAAAAAAAAAAGGCAAAAATGCTGATGGCAGTCAGTGAGAACCAGGTAAGGGAGATCCTCTTTCATTTGCATTTAAGTAGAGCAGTCATGATCTGCAATGTGGTGACTGTCCCCACCAGTCACTTGTATCAAGAGAGGTGCACAGCCTTTGCTCACTTCTGGAGCCAGCTGTGAGTATGGGCTCAGAAGCTGCTGGGGCCAGCCAAGGAAAATCCTCGCTGGAAAGCCCAGTCCACAGTGCAGACACCAGAAGAAGTGGCCAGAATAGAATCTGAGAAGTTTAAAAGGAATTTAAGAATGAAGCCAACACTTAATGAGGCTTGGGAAGAAACTTCCCCTAAGGTCCTCTTATTGAATAGCTGCTGGCTGTAGGCTTTTTTTTTTTTTTTTTTCTCTCTCTCTTTTAGAGCAGCTGGTACTGGCCATTGCTGGAGATGGAAAAGCTGACAGGGTTAGACATGCCAATGACTGTCTCAAGGCTTATTCTAATAGAGTACAAATTCTTAGCAAAGGATGCAGTATGATGAGGACATCTTTACAATGTGTGAGTGAAGGAAGTATCCCACCTTCCCTCTCACATTTGTGTCCAGCCTGTGTCACATTTGTGTCTCAGGATACAGGGTTATGTTTCACTTGCACAGTGTGCCTTTAACTATCTGCTGTCTGTAGCATAAAGCAACTGGTAGTGTTTAGTGGCTCTCTGCACCAGTAGCTCTGTCTTGAGGGACTGAAATTGATGTAATTTATCATGGCAGGTGAATATGCAAGCTGTGTCTCTTGCCCCATCACACAATGTAGCAGAGGAAGCAATAGACAACGAGTCAGAAATAGCTCTCTTTTTTTTTCTTTTTCTTTTTTTTTTTTTTTTCCACCAGCTTTCTGAAACAGCAACACTGTGTGTCTGCATGTTTGGAAAATCTAGGTACAGTAGCTCCTCTTAATGGAGCTGTGTACCACCACACACTGTCAGGAGCTGTTGGAGTCTTATTACTGAATCATTCACTGTGCATCTATTTTGCCAGAAGTGGTAATGAAGACTGCATTTTGTTTTGTGACATTTTTTCCAATTGAAAAATTTCTTTCTCTGTGTTTATACTTTGTCTTGATGTTTTTGTACTGTCACTTAACACCCTTTTATCTGTTTTTTAACAGACATATCCCAAGCAGGACCAAGCAAATGGATGGGACTGTCATTCCCTGGTATGTTTTTTCCCTCCTTGCTTACTGTTCCCTAATCATTCTGTATTACCCTGGCTTGATAGATTAATTAAAAATCATAGCTTCAGGCCTTTTGACTACATGTTCCTCCAGAATTTTAGGGTGAAGATTACCAGTCACCTTGACTTGACTGCAGTGAGCTCCTTGAGTTTTGGTTCCACCTCAGCTGTGTTACTTTGTGTATCCACAGACTTGTTCTGATTAACCTTCTTGCCTGTGCCTCCACTTTCAGCATCATTTTGCTAATCCATGCTAGAAAGACAGGAAACATGGACGTGAGTCATACCCACAGGGGGTATCCAAGGGATACATAATCCTATTCCCACTTTGAAGGATCCCTCAGCATGAATATTGCTACTGGAGTTCAAATATGCTGCTGCTGTTTTTTGTAGGAGAAAGATTCTGCAGGACTGGGGGGAAAAGACAGCGAGTGGCATAGTTTTGTCTGGGCAGGGACCTGTTCCAACCATTTCTAGAATTTGTCCCGATTAGCTGGGCTCCTCACAGGTGCTGGCTCCACGCTGTCCCCAGGGCAGCTGGTGGTAACTGCAGCTGCTCCGCACCTCTGCAGCCCAGGCTGCTCGTGCCTGGGACTAATCAGAAGTGCTTCAACCATGAAAAGGTTTGTGACTTTGAGAATATTTTACATATCCCTGTTAAGAAACATCAAAATAGCCATAATCCCTTTGCAAACGTTAAGTCTTAACACAATCTTTTACTTGGCTCTGTATCTGTGGGCAGGCATACGCACGTTAACAGGGCTAATGAGCAGAACAGCCAAAAAAACAAAATAAGCAAAAAAAATACAACAAAATAAAATGAAGTGAAATTAGATTAAATTAAATTAACTGAAATAGAATAAAATAAAATATAAAACAAAATAAAATAAACACCTCCTACTCCCAACAGTGTAGTCTTATCACAGTTGGACTGTATTTTTCTTCTGCCGAATTCAGTTTTATTTTAAATTCTGCACTTCACAGCCATACTAAATATCCCCTTAGACAAGACACAAAGCTGCTGAGTAAGACCCCTGCAAATCAGGGATGCTTTTTCATAAGACCAACATGCATAATTTATATCTGCATACAATTAGCCTGTTTACATTTATACATCTTCTGTTTCCTTTTATGTGAAATATTCCACAGGATACTTGGTAATGCATTCAAAGTAGCCTGGTTTTTTTCTTGCCTTTTTTTTTTTTTTAAAGGCTGCAGGACTAAACAATTTATAAAACCTCAAACCTAATAAATACTTTATATTAATACAAAAGTGTTTTCTTGCTAGGTAGCAATGGCTTTACATTAAAAATAGTCCTGTCTTTTCCCAGTTTAGAAGATCTCTCAAGCAGTAGTCTATAAATTCTTGACACATTTTAAAAATGGGTTTAAATTGTGGGTTTTGTGAATGCATTCAGTGTCAGAGTCATAATCATCCCTGCAGAATGGATAAAGCAGAACAAAGCCTTTCCATCAACCCTGATCTGAATGGCCACTCCTTAAAGACTTCAGGGTCCTTTAGGGGATTTTGATTTGCTTCACCAGGCATACTGAGGTTTTCTTTAATTCTTCTCTGCCCACTGTGTGGTGTCTCTTGGCCCAAATGACATGGCAAAGCTGCATGAGCACAACAGATGATAATAAAGGAGCTTGGTGTGATTGTAGGATCGTAGAATCATTTAGGTTGGAAAAGACCTCTTAGATCATTGAGTCCAACCATTAACCTGGAACCCAAATCCACCACTAAACCATGTCCCTAAGGGCCACATCTACACATCTTTTAAATACCTCCAAGAATGGTGGCTCCACCACTTACCTGGGTAGCCTGCTCCAAAGCTTGAAAACAAATTTTTTCCTAATATCAAATCTAAACCTCCCCTAGCATAACTTGAGGCCATTTCCTTTTGTCCTTTCCCCTGTTATTTGGAGGTAGAGGTCTGACCCCCACCTGGCTACAATCTCTTTTCAGGGAATTGTAGAAAGTGATAAGGTCTCCACTGAACCTCCTTTTCTCCAGGCTAATCACCCCAGCTCCCTCAGCTGCTCTTCACAGGACTTGTGCTCCAAACTCTTCTTTGGCCCTGAATGAGAAATGCAGCAAGCTGGTGAATGCATAATGAAGACATACAAATTAAATTCCTTTGCAAACAGCACGTTACTAGCTCTGTACTAATGTACTTAAAATTGAGGAGTTTTCTGCTATTGTAAAAGCACTGACAGAGGTGTAGCAGGGATGCTCTGTGTTTGCAAGCACGTCAAGCTAAGAGCAATGGAGTTTTGGGTTCCCACCACTATCCAGGCGTGTACTGCTCTGCAGCTTCTGCCATGCAATGATGAGTTAGGTCAGTAGTGTTTTAACTACTAGCTGCCCGATCGGCTGCCTGTCTCTGTCGGACACGTGTAGGGTGGTCCGCAGACAGCCTGCAGTGAACAGATGAGTCTGGACTCTTCTTTTGATCTTTTTCTCGGGTTGTTTATTTTATCTTATCTAAAAAGTTCTTCTTCTGCCCAGCTGAGATCCGACCAGCAAGGCAGCCACACGCAAACTCCCCGCCCCTGGGGCGGTAGAACATTCTTATACTGATAATTACGTGTATGATATTTACAATTTTTCTCCAATTCCCATCACCTTTGTTGAACAGTGCACCTTTAGCATAAACCAATCCAAAGTGCATACATCACACAGAAGATGGATGACAAGAAGAAGAAGAAGAACCACGAGGTCGGGCCTAAATCCTCCATCTTGTCTCCATCATACCCCCTTGCACCAGAATCTTAAAACCTATGTTCTAGTCTAAAAAAGCATTTGTCCTTCACCATTTACACCTCAGAAACCTGTGAATCCTCATGTTAAGATAGCACGACTCTCGAAGGGTCAAAATCAAGCCACCAGGTACTTTTGGCTACATTCCAGGACTTCTGAGCCCCTCAGGGGCTCTCCCTGGGACTCAGAGCATCCGAGGTGATGCACTGAGTTCCCACAACTAGCTACTGAACTTTGGATTTGAATGGCTGGGCACAGACTGTCACTTCATCCCTCAGCACACATTGTCACTTTTCCTGCAGCATTTGTTCTTTGGAGCAGATTTCCTATTCATAGTCCAACCCCTGTTTTCCCCCTGTATTTTTTCCCACTTGTCCCCTGAGAACAGGGTATCTATTTTCTGTCCATGAGTCAATGGTGAGAATGGTGAAGATTTTGGTACAGGATGATCCAACTGGAGAGGAATTACTGGTATTACTTTGCACTCACTCAGCACCAATTCTCCAAAGAGCTGTTATTGTAACATAAAACACAGCTGGAACATAAACCATTGATCCTTATGAGTTTTTTTTTTCTTCAATCAATATTTCTTTATAGGGAAACTTCACTCAGGATGCAATAAAGAGGTACATCATAACTGCTATGAGCCACAGGACACAAGGGTTCATTTTAAATGCTCTGAGTCCTGCTGGTATTGAAAGGGGACCAGAGTGCCACAGCAAGCCAGAAGATGATACATTTGGAGACTGGGCTCTGCAGTCTGTGATGCTGTAGGTGAGAACCAGGACCTCTCAGACAGCTCCCTGGGGCACAACCCTTGAATCTGCTGGTGGCTGTAGCTCTTGACCTCTCCTGTGCCTTAGACTTCAGGAAATTGTTTCTCTGTTATATTTTTACTCAGTGGCTTTGAGACTCACAGCTTCTGGCTGGGGAACAGGATGACTAAACACTGACCAGGACAAGCTCTCTAGATTCTTATAAAGTCTGGAAGACTGAAAATAGGCAGGGAAGAAACATCCAAAAAAATCACTTACACAGACACAAGTCTTGCATAGCAAGACAATTAAAACATCCATACCAGCAGTGCATTTTTATAAATGAGTTCTGTCAGGATCTGAGGAAGAGCTCAGAGTCACCCACAAGGCAATAAGGAAAAAGTGTCAGATAGCAATTAGTGTTCATACAACCAGGCAGATGGGTTGTCCTTTGCAGCTCAGATGTGGAAGGGGCTTTTGTGGGTTTTTTTGAGACTGCAAAGCACTGAACAGCTTTTGTTATAATAGAACTTGTCTGTCAGATACTGAAATAGACCAAGATAAGTTCATATGCTCACAATTCTATGTTTGATGCTAAATAGAGGATTACTGTTCAAATAAGTGGAGGAAAATGTGAAGAAAAAAATAATCCCAGGATAAGTTCCCAGGCAGAGAGGCCCTGCATAGACATCCTGCCGTAATAGAAGCCTGGGCAATCACCAACCATATGAAGTTTGATGAAGACATGGGCCAGATTCTGCACCTGGGACAGGGAAAACCCTGGATGTAGGTACAGACTGGGGAATGAGAGACTGGAGTGCAGCACCATGGAAAGGGACTTGGGGGTCTTGGTCAATGGCAAGCTGAACATGAGCCAGCAGTGCCCTGGCAGCCAGGAGGGTCAACCCTGTCCTGGGGGGCATCAGGCACAGCATGGCCAGCCAGGCAAGGGAGGGGATTGTCCCGCTCTGCTCTCAGCTGGGGCACGCTAACCTTGAGTGCTGGAGGCAGTTTTGGGTGCCACAATATAAGGAGGATATGAAGCTATTTGAGTGTGTCCAGAGGAGGGTGAACAAGGTGGTGAAGAATCTAGAAGGGAAGCCATATGGCCTGCAGAGGTCACTTGACTTGGTCGGCCTGGGGAGCAGGAGACCAAGGGGAGACCTCGTTGCAGTCTACAACTTCCTCGTGAGGGGAAACAAAGGAGCAGGAACTGATCTCTCTCTGTGGTGACAGGACCTGAGGGAATGGCCTGAAGTTGTGTCAGGGGAGGTTTACATTGGATATTAGGAAGAAATTCTTCACCCAGACGGTGGTTGAGAACTGAAACAGGCTCCCCAGAGAAATGGCCATGGCACCAAGCCTGCCAGAGCCCAAGATAGATTTTTGTAAATTCTCTCTGGCACGTAATGTGGTTCTTGGGGTTGTTTTGTGTAGAGGCAGGAGGTGGCCTTGATGATCCTTAAAGGTCCCTTCCAAATGGAGATGTTCTATGAATTTAAGTTAAGCTTTGGTCTGATTGTATAACTTGCTGTTGTTTTGCAATAATTCCTTTTATTGTTTCACTTTCTATCCTTTGCCATTAACCTCTGCTGTTCATTGTGAAGTTAGTAATGACCAGTTAATGTTGCTGAAACTGACCTGAACTTTGGTTCATTGGTGCTGCCCAAAGACCCAAAGATCCTGATCAGTATGTGAGCATCATTACTCTGCCATTTATCATTTTCTGCAAGCCAGTGACCAACGGCCACAGGACAAGCAGTCCTGTCTCAAGTAGCCAAAAGACTTAGTTAAATCTCAACAACATACACAAACATACGGGGAGAGAGAGAAAGAGATTAGAGATATCAAAGCTGGAAACAGGATCTGATAGTTAAAGAGCACTTCATTTTTTAAAGATCAATAGAGATGCCCTGTGAAGAAGGAAGGGTTATGTACAGGACTAAGTGTCTCTGTATTGACTCATTTCCAGTTACCATTGGAGGGTAGAGCTGTGGTAACCTTTGCTTCTTCTGATTTTCCCCTCTGATTGTTTCCCAGTATGTGGCAGAACAAAAGATACCACCTGTGCTCTCTCTTTCCCCCTGACCCCATCCCCAGTTCAGCCCCAAAATGCTGAGTAGGTAGATCACTTTGTGGATGAGGAGGGGATCCTCACAGACTGACTAAAATCACTTGAAAATAGATTGAGAAGAACTGCACGTCTCACTCTGTTTTGGCAGAGAAGCAAATTATCAGATGTCCCGTTACAAAAGCTATAAAGAAACTGATAAAGAACCTTGTGAGTTTTTGAGCAGACTCTTGTGAGTTAAGGGTCGGCTGGCCTTCAAGTAGCAGGGTTTGTCCACCCCATTTTCATCTGCTTTCTCTCTATCTGTTCTTGCTTTAGTTAGATGGGCTGTGGGAAAGAAAAAAACGATTGAGCCAAGCAGAAATGGTGGTTGACTTCACAGGTCAGAAAGACGTCAATACTGATGTATTTTTTAACTCACCAAACTATGCAATGGAAGTGCTGCCGATTTCAGAGAGGTGTGAGTATGCATGAGGCACTTGCTATGTGCACATGTGTGTATGATGAGACTTATACACACATATTTAGCACACATGTACACATTCACAGACAAAAAAATACCACAGTGATGTCCAATGGGATGATGGTATTTTTTCAGACAATTCCAGATAAAAGGATTTCTTTTTTGATCTACTATGTTGACTGTGAACAGAAAACAAGATGGAAGCGTAGGCAGAGGTATGAGGTGGGCAGAAAGTGTCAGAGAGTTCAGCACTGTATTGCTTAGTGCAAAAATGCTTTGGCAGAGCACATAGGTGTAAAAATATGAAGATAGAAAAAGAGGGAATTCAATTTCTTCCATTTTGAGCCTTTATTTTACTAAAGAGGTGAAAAGTTCTTAAAACATCAAAGAGAAAGCTTTATGGATTGTTTGAGCTGTGAAAAACTCTGTTTGCTTCACACAAGCATTGATGATTTTCTCACTTTCTATTGATATGTTATGCATGGAGTTATCACACCAGTGATATCTCACAGTGTTTCTTAGACCCCTGAAAGGTCATGGGATCAGTCGCCAACAAAGTTCTGCTACAAATGCTGATCAGACCTACAGTATTCAGTGCTAGATAAGGTATGCCTGAGCATTTTTCACTTTGAAGTTCACTGCAAAGTTTAGGAACACACCAAGCTATTTGTTATTGAGCCCACTAAAACAGAACAAAGGAATCTTGTTAAAAATGAAGATGCTCCTCACATCTATCCAGCATGTTATGGGGCACCAGGTGGAAGTATTAGAAAAAGATAGGCCTGCTGAGTAATTTGAGAATAAGGGATTTGTTACACTGTCAAAGGATAAAGATCTTCTGGTCTCTTTGAACAAATCCATTTCTCATACCTTAATACTCAACAATGAAAAATAAGATATTTGCACAAAGAATACTGGAAATCATAGAATTATTTGGGTTGGAAAAGATCTCTAAGATCATTGAGCCTACTGTTTGCTGAGCTACATTAGTGGAAGTCAGCAGTAAGTGTGTAAAATATTGGATTATTCATACAAAAACAAAAAGAAAGATTCTAAGAAAACACATATATAACCTGGAATAAAAAAAAAAAAAAATCAGCATTAAAAATGGTCAGTGAGTGAAAAGTAGTCAAATGAGTTTTTTGTTTCCAGCCTGAATAAATGACTGGCAATTTGATAGAGATGACTTTCCGGCCATGCTGGGTAAGCTGAGAGGCTTGTTCTCCTGATTCATTTTCTCAGTCACTTTCTAGGTTTACATCTGCTGCCTTCTCTATGCATGCCTCCTGGGGTGGTGAAGAACCAGCACCAGAAAGAGTTATTAATTTCTCAGCCATCAGAAATCAGAGTCTACTGGCACTGCAGTGTACGATACCTCTCAAGTGACTACTCAGATTTAGGACTTAGTTTTGTTAATGCTTCAAGGTGCCTATTTTGCAGACAAATAAGGTATAAAGGTCATGATTTTTAGTCATCCTGTACAATGTTGTCTTTGTTTGCAGGTTATGTGAAAGCTGGATGGGAAGATGATCTGAAATAACCTGAAACACCCCTATGACAACATCAGTGAGAAAGTTAATTTAGTGATGCACTGAGCATCTTCATATTCTGACAGGTAGTGATATAGAGGACTAAAACCAAGCCTTTTTGCTTTTATAACTTTACTAGTCCTAATTATAACCAACAACAAACATAGGTGGAAAAATCTTTTGTTGGTATATTTTGTATGCAACTTTGTTTTAATCTATGTTCTTAGCTCTTCAGATACTGTTCTATTGACTGATCTCATTGCTGGCATTTGGTGATGTTTATCTGTATGGATGAGGATTAGGTGGGGTTTCCTGATATATTTAAGAGATGCCTGGGTACTTTGAAATATGCATATGATACAATACATATCAATACATAAATGAAAAACAGGGTGACTGCACATGTAAATAAGCATGAAAGGAAGTGTTTAGACAGAATAGATTGTGAAAACTGTGATTTTGTATTGAAATATCTTTCTGAAGAGAACTGGGATGTAGAGGGCTAAACTGCTGGGGTTTTGGTAAATAAGGATCTGGATGTTTTATTTACTGCTTCAGTTACAACAATTTTAATTACTTCTAAATAATAGTGTAATTTATAAAAAAATTCAGAGTAAGGTGAAAAAACCTTTTTCCTAGGATAAGATCACCACTATCTCCATACATGTTTTGTCCACAGGATCTGCTTGTTATCGACTTCTTCCCTTATCTGTCTCAAACCCCAGCTTGTGGCCTCCAGTGGTGGCTGCTGCACCCCCTCTGCGTCTCGGTGGTCACCTTACACATGGTGAGCAAAGCACCTTCTGCTTTTGCAAATGGCCAGTTGTTCAAGTCATTAACCATCAACATTTCAGTCTCTCACACATGGGGGAGCAGCTGTCCTGTGCAGTCCATAGAGCCAGGAGGGAATGCAGAGATCCCCCTAACAGTCCAAGGAGATTCAAACTGGAGCAGGTGGATTCCTGAAAAGAGGCTGTGACCCAGAGAGAGGCTTGTGCTCAAGCAGGGTCCTGGCAGGGACCTGCAGACCAGTGAAGAGAGGAGTCCACTCCAGAGCAGAACTCCTGGTAGGATTTGCAACCCTGTAGGGAACCCAGGCTGGATCAGGCTGTGCCTGCAGGACTGCATCCGATGGAGCAGGGACCCACATCGCAGCAGTTTGGGGAGGACTGTTGCCTGTGGGATGGACTCACACTGGAGAAGTTCATGGAGAACTGTCTCCTGTGGGAGGGACCCCATGCTGGAACAGGGGAAGGACTCTTGTCCCTGAGCAGTGGCAGAAACAGCCTGTGATGAACTGACTGTAAACCCCCATTCCCTGTCTCCCTGCACTGCTGAGGGGGAGTAGGTGGAGCTGGGAAGAAGAGAGGGGTGGGAAGGAGGTGTTTTAAAGATTTACTTTAGTTCTCGTTATTCTGCTCTTATTTTGTTGGTAACAAATTCAATTAATATTCCCAAGTTTAGTGTGTTTTGCCTGTGATGGTAATCACTGGGTGATCTCTCCCTGTCCTTATCTCAACTCATGAGACTTTTGCTACATTTTCTCTCCCCTGTCCAGATGAGGGGAGGTATAGAAAGGCTTTTGATGGGTGCCTGGTATTCAGCCAGGGTCAACCCACCACAGTGACAATATTTATAGAATTGGTGAACAGACTCTATACACAATTTACTGCTGGTTGTGTTTATTTGTTTGCTTGTTTGTTTTTTTTTTTTGTTCTCTCACTTATCAATGATTATAGGTTTGTCTGGTTTTCTACTTGCCAATAACTATGGGTTTTTCTGTTCTTGTCTGGCAGAATTAATTCTGTGTGACAGGTATGCTGATGTACATAAGCTTGTGTAGATGAGTGCAGGGGTTTTTCAAACAGTCTTTAATTACTCATGACATTGAATTTACAGACCTTGATTCTCAAATAAAGTACTTGAGAAGGAGTTGAGTGTATTTTGAATTTGTAGAAGACATATCAGGGTTCCCATTTAAACTGTATATCAAAACAAGGATATGAATTCAATGAGTGTGATCTGCAGCTGAGACATCAGTTTACAAACTGGTTAATTATGTATCTTAAATACATAATTATATCAAGGGAAAATTCTGCTTGTATTTCAAATATCTGGGTATTCTATTGCCACAACTAAAGGAATTTTCCAATTGCTTGGGAAAGGTATTCTTTCCTCCTTTTCATTTTAGAGATCAAATAGAGCATGCCTCCATTTGCCTGTCAGAATTAGAAAGCTAAGTTAAGATGTTTAGATAGAGGGGTTTTTTGCTACCTTGCTGTTAAAATCATGTTTTTCAACATTGTAATGCTAGGAAGGAAGGACAAGATTACTAGCTATCATCTCTGATTTCGTTGTTTCCTGTTTCATGTCTTATATGGCCTAAAATTTCTGTAGAAAAATGCAGTTTCTAACTTAAACACAGATGTGGTGCAGTGTAATTCTGGCAGGTGGTATTGTGTTTGTGCTATTAGAGGTGTTACCTGATCTTGCTTGTCTTTAAAGCTGAGCCAACATGGGGTATGATTCGGCTTTCCCTCGAACATGCAGTGATGTAAAAAAGAAATTTTCACCAGCAGGTTCTTTTCAGAGGTGAACCAGGTCCACAGTGAAGAGCTTGTTTTCCAGTCCTTCCTGGACTCTCACAAATACCTGCCCACTGTTCCTTAGGAATTATGCTTTCCTTTGCAATTTTTGAATGTGCTTTGCAGCAGTTTGTAGAGATGCTGATACAAAAGGACAAAGGTTAAGGGTGTTCTAAGAGATATCACACAGAAAATAGGTAAGGGGACAGAAATTGGCAATATAATGCAGAGATTAAGAAAGAGAGTGTGTTGCAAGAAAGGATGCATGCAAATAGGAGAATTAAACAGGAAAAAATAAGGTAGTAGGCTGTGATTGAAAATGGTTAACATGAAAACACAAGGCAGGCAAAAAGGAGCAAAGACAATACTTATTGAAATTTCATTCATCAGAGGAGCAAGAGAAACAAGAATCTAATTTTCATGAGCATCCTAAAGTTCAGCAGGCATAAAATCATACAGTTAAGTTACAGAATACCAACACTCTAAATCATGCATACATACATACAAACAAGATGTTTAAAAAAATAAATGTAATCTTATTTTAAACAGCTTATGGTTCCCCCCCAGAACCAATTTAGACATTTTGTCTGTAATACCCTGGCATGGTTCCTGTAAAAATGGGAGCAATTTGAGATTCAGCAAGTTGGTTAGCAATTTAACTGAAAAAAATCAACCTGGTATAGTCAAATAATATTAAAAGGTTTTACTTAAGCTCAAAAATCACAGAATTCAGGCATGACTAAAGTGATGCTACTTAACCCCCTCCACTCTGTTGAAGGATTATAGCAGCTATTCATTGTTTCAAATCTCTTTTAACACTTAAATCCAGCAGATTAAAGATAGGATTTTGAGAACTGAGTACAAGGTGAGGAGACTGTGAGAAGAATAATGATAAAAGGAGCCATTGTCATCAAATTAGTTTAATTTGATAGTTATATTTATAGTTGTGGGGGATAATGTGTAGGAGCTGGAAATATTTTTAAATCCTCCTTCACTTCTTGTCTGTAATTTGTCTTTTTGAGTGTTATGTCTGTTATGCCTGTATGAAAGTTGCTCAGAAAGTAGAGATAATACTCAAGTTTAAAAACATCCTTTTTGCTTTCACTTCTTCAGTGTTGCCAATGTGATTCTTGTGGTTATCAGAACACATTGATTTGTAAGAAATCAGATGCTTGCCTAATAAAAAGTACTATGAAATCTGGAAACTATTAATAAAAAAGGTTACGAAACAGCTGCTTCTAGCAGAAAATAAACAAAGTCTACATTCTTCTTTTTCTCTATCATAGACAAATGTGTTTTAGGCATTTTGACAATTGTGTTGTTTGAAGGCTTCACAAACCCAAGCTCAAGAACCATAAGCAAAATAAATTAGTCCCATATACCTTGCAATGGCATGAAAGTCATTCCTCTCACTACATTGGTCCATCTATCCGTCCATCCATCCATCCATCCATCCATAAGTACTGCTGAATTCAGAATTCCCAAAGCCTTTGATTTAAGCTATCATAAAATTTTGTTTTGAGATCAAAAGATGGTAGGCCAGTTGCACAAATGATGATAATACATTTCCCACTTTGGCATACTGGTGAAGGCAGATTGGCTGCAGGACTTCAAATGCTCTAAGACCAGAGCTACTGTGGCTGGAGGATAAAAAGCAACAGCACAGCAGTGAAGCAAATCCATGTGAGAAACCGAGGTCATAATGTCCTGTATGTTTTTGCTGAAGGGAAGGATTATTTGTAACGGGAACCAATTACTCATTTTTGCAATACTGTGCCATTTTCTTATCTGTTTATGGTACTAATTGTTAATGTAATTTAAGACTAAATATATGAACCCTTACAGCCTTAAACATTATGCCTTAAGAGTAAGACGTAATTTTAAATATTGTGATTAAAATATTCTGGGAATATATTTTTCACTTGGAATTTTTTTATAATATTAAGATGAATCTCACTGTGGCTTATGTCAGTCTTGTCAAATTCTATGATGTCAGCCATCAGAAAGATAAATGGAACAAAGGGTGGAAACAAAGAGGTAGGTTACTGAACAGGAGACAAATCAGGATGTATATATAGCAAGAGATAGAGAAGATTGCCTAAAAGGATGAACAGAGAACTGACAGTACAGTTCCGTATGGGAGTAGAGGTGGAGAAGAAAAGTGATGCTACAATGAAAAGGGAAGATAGCTCTACACAAGACCGAACATCTCCATTGAGTCACCTCTGGTAAATAGTCCAAAAATACTGTAACAACCTTAACCTGCTTAAAATTAGTATTCAAATGCAATTTTGTTTGACCATTACATGTTGTTCCCTTCCTACCAGCAATCCCAGGGACAGGTTTCCTTGAATCATACTCAAAAGTTATGTCAAGAAGGCATTAATGCATTATTGGTGGTTTTACCATCCTTGTTTCTAACATTACAGTGGCCCAACTCATTTTTCATGATACTGCTATTCAGTGCTTTGTACCCCACAAAAGAATATGTCTCCCACCTCTAATTGTCTTGTCTAGTTTGTCTTCCTGGCTCTGCTAATCATAGACAACACTGTTAGTAAATGCAAAAGGAAGAATACTATAAAGCACAGTCTTTAGTATATTTTAAAATATCACATGGCAGAGCAAGTGACTTTCAGAGAAGGCAGGTTTATAGTGTTATAGCAGATGACTTGTTCCACCAAATGGGCATGAGGTGCCTCTCATCCTGGTACCCAAGCCCTTGTGAAAACCAGATTGCCTACAGTAAGCTGCTGTTACTGGTATTTTCAAATATTTCAATTGCTTTTTTTGCATATTAAAAGAAGATTTCATGGATTTTCTTTTCCTTTCTTTGCTGACTGGGAAGCATCTCAGTAGGTACAGCAGTTGGTTATATAGAAACAGACTCATAAGGAAGAACATATTATTTGATTTCTCTATCCCCAAATGTAGTTTAACAGTGACAAAGAGGAAAAGCCATCTGGCAATTTGCCACCATCTTGATGGCAACAGCATGTATTATTTTGGTCCTCAGGAATCAATTTGGGAACCACCCTCTAGGAGTGAGCACTATAAAGAGAAATGTGTTGTCTGTGGCTGCTCTTGAAGCTCCATGAGGAATTTAGATTTTTATTTCAGAAGCAGAGCTGGTGGCAGAACTCTAGTGAATACCAATTCCTGCTCTCCCATAGCTGAATTTTCTCTACAGAAATCTCTAATCTCAGGCATTTTGTAGCACTGCCTGTCAGCTGTCCTGGATCTTGATCTTACAGTATGTAAACTTTTTCCGTAAAGATTTGTAAAATATAACCCATAGTCAGTGTTTGCTTTGGAAAGGCAAGCATGAATTTATATGCATGTGGTGACAGTAAAACAAGGTTTTTGCCCATCAGAAGACTGAGGAATTTTTTTGCTCACTGAGCAGCTAGCAGCATCCACCCCAGAAAGCCTGTTGGATGAGACTGTCAGAGCAAAAGTCTCCTCCATGGAGCAGTGCAAGGAATGCACCACAAAGGAAGGTGAAAAAAAGAAATATAGCATAAAGCAGTACAGAAACAAATCCCAGGATGTGGCAAGGGTGTTGAAGGAAAATCGAGATGAGAAGATAAATGAAAAACAGAAATACAGTTGCAGCTCTTTATCTGAGATTAATTTCTGCCTCCCACATGGGAATAAATATTATTTTCATACTTAATGGAACTTCAAAACTCCTTTAAGACTCCTTTTTCTGTTGAGGGCTAATTTCAATTAACCTCATGTTTTTTTAACTCTCACATGAATTTCCCCCTGATAGCTGGCATCTAGATAGTGAAAGAATTGATGCCATTTACAAATTCTTCAGGGAGAGGCTTCAGTAATTTATGCTGCATTGATGTCAACTGTGTACAAAGCAACATTTGTAGGTTAAAGAGGTCAATAAATGACCCTAGGTTAATGATAAACATATATTTTTACTAAGAGGTCATAAAGCACCCCAGAGTAGCTAGCAGATATATAAGGTGTCTGATCATCCTGTCTTAACATCTCATAACATGGATCATCCTGTCTTAACATCTCATAACATGGTGTCATGTTTTCACCAGAAATTTGACTGTCATTTAGAGAAAAATCAAAAGAATCCACAGATAGAAACACAGTAGATTGTAACATCAACTGACAAAATCCAAGAGGCTGAAGATGTGACCTAGGACACAGGTGTGAGCCTGTGTTTCTCTTTGCAGTAGCACAAGACAAATGCAAAGTTCCACTCCTACCATCAAACTTCCTGGCTTTTGTCATTTTTGTCATGATGTTAACATTGATAAGCATTCATGGGTGCCAAAGGGGTGTGTGAAAATGATTGCATAAACACAGTATTACTATGCATATAATTAATAAGAGAAAACACACACAAGCTACTGCTGTGCTTGACTTGTTTGACTTTCATCAGTTAAGCAAGATTCTGTACTTAGTTGCAAGTGTTAATATGAAGTGGGGATGAGGGAAATGTGCTAATTCTTGGAACCAATGCCCTTCTGAAGAGTGATAAGGTGGAATTTTCTAGGATACTTGAAATTTCAGTCCACTAGTATGATTACAGCATGTTGCAATGCAAAGTGGAATTTCCTAGTTAAGAATGTATCTCAGGTTCCTAAGCCCCAGGCCAGTGAAAGCTGAGTGTACTGTGAAGGTGAAAATGTTCGGTCTCCAAAGTGAGAGAGCCATCCACATCAATTTGCAGCAGGCTAAGTGGCAGCAGCCATGGGAGGGAAGCTTACAAAGCCAATCTTAGAGAGCTGTGCTGCAGAAGTTGCACGGCACTGATGGAAGGAATCTGCATAAACAAATCAGAGACACAGATGAAACACTCCAACAGCACTAAGTCTTATAGGAGCACAGTGCTGGGGGGAGGAAGATGATGTAGGACAAGAAAGGTTTCCTATATAGCAATAAGCAATGTCAACTGTATTAAGGAAGGAACAGGATTGGCTTATATTCTGTAGCAGCTGGGATTTACATCAGAGCATACTTTAGGGAAATCTGTGAAGCAAGCTCTACTTGTAGTATTGCAAAAACTCTGAGATTTTAGATTTGCAAGTACATGTACAAATTTATATATGTATATCTGTAGCCTATGTAAATCTGCATTTCACTCCTCCTCCTGAGATTCACTGAGGAGTGAACAACAAATCTAAGAAAAAAAAAAAAAAGCATTAAAAAAGCTCCTCAGTCAAAGCAACCAGAATTGTCCTGGTACCACCACTAACTACAATGTCACTGATTAGGTGCATTGATTCAGTGTGAGTTAAAAAGAGGCCCAGGCTGCTTCTTAAGTTTTGTGGCCTCTGATGATTCTCTAAAAGCACATATCCTATGAATTTTGTTATTATAGTAACAACTGAAAGCAGCCAAGTTTTCTGATTTCAGGTTTCACTTTGCTCTTCTGAGACAAGCATTGCTTCTGAGTTAAAATTGGCTGGTAGGAGATAATTAGGTAACATTTATGGAAAAGTGCTTGAAATGGTGATAATATTGCATTTTCAGGAGAACTATAGAACTTTCAAATAACACTTGTTTATATTAATCTCTTCTTATTTTCTTTCAAAATATGGTTGATTGTAGAGACAAAATCTGAAAGCAGAATTTGCAACCTTGTATGTCTGTAAGGTATTGAATGTAGGGTGTAAATGTAAGTTCCTTTGAAAAGGTATACAAAAGTGAAATCTGCCGGGAATCAAAAAAGGAGTTGTTGATAATATTATTATCTATACACAAACCCAAATCCAGACAAGCCTCTATGTGAGAGAAAATACATTCCAGAGACCTAGAACCAAGCTATAATGCCAACTTTATACTCAATTCTGAACTTCCAGGAAAAATTTCTTTCACCTTTAAGGAGTTTTAAATTTCAGCTCCAGATTTAACTGCTTCAATTTCTAAATTATTCAGATATTTGCTGTATACTTATAACACTTTCAGGAACTGCATAGCAGTAGCAGGTGTTGAAAACCTAGGTTTTTTCCTTATAATGAGAACTAATAGTAGTGGAGATCCTTAAAAATGCAGAATTAATCTGTCTATCCAAACACAGAGCCCAGGATAGCTTTTACTGACAGGTAGCTTTCAACAAATACATACATTTTTCAGCCATACAACTGAAATTACATATACATATTTGAAAAGTAAATTTTTTGTTAACGGAAGAAAAAACCATGGCAGAAACTGAAAATAGGAGAGCTTGATTGGTGCCCTCTGTCCTCACTGGCATCATCAGTTTCTTCTTTAAGAAAGAGACTGTCCAAGTTGCTGAACATCTAAAGATCTTCTGGGTTCTTCAGGTTCCCACACTTGAATATTTTTGTTTTAAAGTTCAAGTTTTCAGGCTATAAATTTCAAGCACTTTTATTTAATGAGATGCTAGGCATCATACATTAATATCTCCTTATGAACAGTTTCAATCAAACATTATGTATCATCACTTGGAAATACATGTTGAGATTGTGTTTATTTTTCTCCTCCTCTGTGAATGCCAAGCTTAGCACGCACTACTGGATGCCAGGTGGTGTACTGTTCCCTTTTTAACAATTTCCTCTCATCACTTCCCTCTGACTTGGTAGCTCTCTGGGGAAGAGGAAATAAGAGGTTTGGTGGAAGCTGCAAGTATTTTCAAGGAATTATTTTCTGCATGAAAAGTTTGGAATCTCAGATTATAAGCTTTAGGTTGCACTCTTATGTCCAGTAGGGCAGAATTTGAAAAAGACTGAAAAAGAGAAAAGTAATGAATAATAATAAAATTATTTGTCTTGATTTTCATCAATTCCTGAGCAGTCTTCAGACACAACATGTGAAAGGGCTTGTTGCTGTGACATACATACTTCCACCATGCTGTTGATTGTGTGCCTCATACTGGCGTGACTGGACAGTTAAACAGAACTCAGCAAGATGTAGAGATGGACAAAACCAGTGCAGACATACTTTCCAGAGATCCATTTAAGAGTTTTTCTTCTTTTCTGAGCTTCATTTGTCTCTTTGAGATGCATACCATCCTTTAAAAAGAAAGAAACAACAGAGGAGGAAAAATAGTGGTGGTCCCATGAAGTTTGCACTGTAAATCACGAATGCATGGTATTCCCAGTGGCAGAAGGAAACCCTGGAAATTAGTTGGGAAGGGAGGGACAATAAGGATAATCACAAAAATTGAAGGAATACTTTAAAATCATTGTTGCCAGCTGCTTTGAAAGCAGGAACAAACCTGAGGCAAGACATAAATGCAGAGAAGGTGGTGTTATGGCACACCAACACTTGTTCCTGATGAAGTGCACCAGAGTTGGAGGGTAACATTAATTTCACCCAAAAACCTCCTTCTGCTTTATCAATCAAGTGTTGTCAATGGAGAAAAATGATGTAGAAGTCAGGAACAACTCAACCCCCCAGGCAGTGCTGACGGGATGGTTTGGCACGGTTTTACATCCCTTGTCTACTCTTCAAATAAACATCAGACTTCTTTACTGTTCATTTTACCTTTTCTGAAGTTTTACAGGAATATGTCTAACTGCTATGTTATGAAGTACTTCTATGTCCAGCAACACATGAAAAAGCTTTGATCAAAAGCCTCTCTGATCATAGAAAGACCTCTCCTTTTTATTCCGTATTTTCAGGGAATTGAAAGGCTGCTATGATAGTAGAACAGTCTGTTCCAATATGGAAGAGTAGATGTTTTAAATAGCAATTTTGGGTTGTAGTGCACAATATTATGATTTCCCTCTGAGAGACTTTCCCAGTGTTGATATGGAACTAGAGTCATAAGTTTTGTGATTCACAAACTATACCCAGAGTCTTCTAGAAAAATAGCTTAATTAGGAGGGCTGCCTGACAGGTATGCTAGACAATAGTATCACCAGCAGAGCTAGCCAGGAATTTTGTGACGAATGGTTTTTCATCATAGCAGAATGATTCATCAAGCCTAAAACTTTCAGTGGAAGCTTTCTATTTCATCCTACCTTTTCCAGAATAGTTTTGCAGGCTCAGAGTAGATATAATGACAAGAGCTACGAAGCTGGTCAACACTGCTGTGATGAGGGAGCTTATCAAAAACACTTGGCCTGGTTCAGACTAGAGATGCAGCTCCTGACCTTCCAAATGTCCCTCTCATATCTTGAGTTTTCTCTGGAAGGGGCCCTTTCTACTTCAGGGGAGCTGTTCTGTTCTGTGCAATTAAAATAGTGTGAAGCAGGGACCAGAGCCTTGCTCTTCCATGCTCCTGGTGACTTCTCCACTGTGTTTCAGAGCAGTCTCACCCTGTGCTGGCACAGTGGCTCCTGAGCTGCCTGAAAAGATACAGCTCCAATGAGGAGGCTGAGCAATGAGAACTCAGGAATTCATCTGCATTAATTGGGAGCAGCAGAGTGAGGAGCTCCCATATCCAGGTGAACTCATTGACTTCCTTCCCACATTCTTTCTGTCTCCAGCTGAAGAGACTGGGGGGAAATTTCCAGCTCCTGGAAATTCCTCATCACGCTTTTTTTTTTCAGCATCTGATTAACAAGCAGCTTTTTGCTCCTGAGCTCTACTATAAGATATATTCTCTGAGAAATCTAGGTATTCTGTGCTGGCATGCTTCAAGTGACAAAAAAACTGTTGCTGCCTGTGACAGAAATGAAATAATTCTTTCTGAAAGCTGCTTTAGTCCCTTGGATCAGGATGCCCTGAGAGGAAGAAATATGCATGTGAATGGTCTTAGGACACCTGAGTTCTGTTGTCAGAATCAACATTAGGAAGCTCAGGTGAAGCAATTCTAGATTAGGGGCATCTTTTTTTTTAACTTAAACATTGCCTGCAGTGTTCCTTGCAGCTCTCTTTTCATAACAAACCTTCAGTTTTTAATTTCATCTGTTAGCTCCTGAAAAACTCTTTTATCTCTTAATGTACTGATATCACTTCTCTCCGGAAAATCTTTGTCCAGATTACTGCTACTTCTTTATGCTCTGTAAGGGTCTCATGAGTATGGCAAAAATAAAGGTTTTAAAAAGTCTTTTCAAACACAGTTGAATTTTGTGGATTGTGTTAAGCTTAATATGTATTCAAATGAACATTGCTGCCCTTGCAGTCTCAGCTCTCCTTCAGTCTGGTTGGAGAACTGAACTGTGACACAAAATTTTTCAATCGCAACAATTTGAGGGTAGAGAGATGGAAAGCATGTCTAATACTGAACTTTGTCTTTCTTTAAGGTCAGATAGATTTGCCTACATCCATGTCTGATGAGAAATTTTAATGAGAAAGAACATTTTGCCACTTCTTATTTTAAAATTTTCCCTCATTATTAGACCATGTAACACAACAGGCAAAGTATATAATTAAAATATCATATTTTTTATACATAGAAACATGCACAGTTTTGCCAATGACTACAAGTAGGAAAAACCCCTGTCTTTAATAAGAAATAATGTATTACAGAAACTAGTACAACTTCCTTCCACACAAGTGTTTCCTATAATTTGAGTCCAGTTATCAATCATAAGGAGTTCCCTAAGTAAGAATTTTTATAACATGCTAAGGGAAGGAAAACATGATGCCAAAAATAGGCAGTCAGGATTTTATAGCAATTTCTTCCCACAAAATCATGACATCATTTAAAAAAGAGTACACTTGGCTGTTTTTTATATTTGCCTAATTTTTTTTTTGTGTATTAGGATTTGTTTTTAAAATGCTTTGTGTAACAGTATGGACAAAGCATTTTTTTAAAAGGGCAGAGAAAACATTTTCACATAATACCTTCAATTCAGGAAAGGAGATCTAGGAAAATCACATAGCACAAAGCCCTCAATAAAAATTGCCGGAGTTGACAATATAGCCTCCAAATGATAATTTTTTTTCACTGCAGGTTTCTATCCTGATTGAACATCCAGAGTTCAGATCCAGCATACAGAATAGTCCCCCTTGAATGCATTCTTTCCTAACTAGGAAAAGAGAACTATTTATTATCACTTCCATTTGCACTGCCACAAAATATGACACTTTAATTCATTATAAGGATCGCACAAGGCAGTCTCACAATGACTGTATTTGGTCTACAACAGTAACTTTTGCTGAAGAAAAACAATTGCTGTTTGGAGAAAGTTCAGCTGCTCCACAGATTTTTCACAATCTAGCTGTCAGAGGGAGATTCCTGGAGAGGCCATTAAAATTTAATATTTCAAAAGTGAACTCTATTGTATTATTAGCAGGTATTTTTAGCTTCCAAAATAGTTTTTATTGTTTCTTGGAGTCTGAATAATATATACTAAACAAGAGAAATTCTTCTTTTGCTTACTAGTGAGTGGATCCAGAATAATTCCATTCTTTTGAACCGTATCACTTCAATTTAAGGGAAAGCAAAATTAGGTTTTGTATGTCTTTCAGTTCATTGTGTTTCCATAAGTGTACTGCTGTATTTCACAGTTTTCCTAGTGTTAGTTAAACAAGTATATGGGGGTTTTTGCCAGTTCAGGCAATTTTGTTTCTCTTTCTCAAGTAGTTATTTCATCGAATACTCTCTAAGCACATATTTACCAGTATCTGTAATATTACTTGATATGGTATAGAGATATTTTATTGTCTTCCTAATGTTAGCTGATAAAGTAAGTATTTTTCAGTTATTGGAATACTGTAGCTCTTATATATATAAAGGAGGTATTTCACACTTTCATGGTTGGGAGTATTCTTCCATTTGTCTGCAATATTTCATTACAGTGCATTTGAAAGTTCCAAAATTGATTTTCTGGCCTATAATGTGTTTTGTACAGAACTTTCTTAGTCTTAATATTGATTTCACTGTATCTTTGTCTCTAAATTTTTTGTACTTCCCAATTTTCTTTAATATTAGCTTTGGGTATAAAAGGAAGTGTAAGTCTCGCTCTTTGATGCTTCTTGGACTTTCCTAGACTCCTCTTCTAGTAATGTTGAGTTTAATCTTAAATTTATTTAAAAGTCAAGAGTCCCCCTGGCTGTCAAAAACCCCACAATTATTTAAAAAATCTACACATCAACCTCTCTACAGTAAATTTAAGACTTGGCATGTCCACCCCTTACTCCCCTCACCCGCTTGCATTCCAGAGTTTGTCTCTCATCTTCCTTGCTTCCAAGTATTCTGTTTCTTACTTATTCACTACATCCTTCATTATCCTTCAGTTCCTTTATCTCATGTTGTCCTCCTTTTTTCCCATGACGCCTTACCCAATTACACTGTTCCCTGCTTCTTGTCTTCTAGCCTGCTTTTCTGCTCTATTTCCCCAGTTTCTCCCACTGCCATATTTAAGGAATGCAGAAATAAAGAGTGGATCTTTTTTCACTAGGGGCAACTTAATATTTGCCTGCAGAGACTTCAGAGAGGCATTGGCCATATTTGTTGAACATATTCTAGCTACAGCTTTATTCAGAGCAGTGGGAGAAAATGCCATATTGATAAAGGAGAAAAACCTTACAGATTACTTCAGGGGGCAAGTTTTAAGGAAAAAAAAGACAGTTGTCACAGTTCTGGTAATCCTGCAAGCGTTGAGGATTCCCTTCATAATATCCTGCTCTGAAAAATGTCCTTTCTCTCCTGCTCTCAGTTTCTTCAGGCAGTAAGGTAGAATGGGTAAAGAAATGGTCTGTGAGGAGGGAAAATCATGTATGAACCACAGAGGGAAGTGCAAGCTGCAGTTTTTGCTTAAGGAGAAAATATTTCTCTAGTGCTTGATTCTAATTGTTTTTTCTTTTTCAAAGCAGTTATCTTGACATTATGCTACAGAAATTACAATAAATACTGAATTATTTTCCACATAAGGAAAATGTCCAAAATTACTAGAAACTGATTCTATTTTTAGAACATTGCTTTTCATAACAGTTTTTACCTTTCTCCTCTCTGTTACGGCACACCGTAGTGAGTGTAGGCCCAAGGACAAGAAGAAACAAGCTGGAAAATCAGAGGTATGTGGAATTGCAAATGGGGAGTGTGGGGCTACAATGCAGTGGACCTAGAATTACCAAAGTTATTTTGTCTAATTCTACACTGGCCTTAACATATTAAGGAATGTTAAGTTTAATTCTCACATACTGGGGGTTGTTCACTTCTCACAGAAATCTATGAGCACTTTGTCATGTATTTCATGGGGTAAATCATTGTTATTTACATAGTGATTTCTGGACTTTCTTTTGCAGTTCACTATGAGTCTGAAACTCATGCAAGTGGTGGATGGACTGAACAACTACATGAGACTTTCCATAGTACTTTCTAAACCTACAGTGGTAAACGTGCTATGAGGTTTCATCCCTAAATCTGATGGTGTGTAAACTCCACACTTACAAGTTGTAGGACACAGTGTGACATTGAACTTCAATTGATCAGTGTAACATTTATAGACATATGTAGTGGAGAATGAAACCTACATGGAATGGGTTTAGCCAGGAGAAATAGGTATCAACAAACATGAGTCTTGATTGGCAATGTGCAAAGAAGATTCAAGTCTGTCAATCCAATTCTTAATTATGATATAGGATTTTAGTCCAGAACTGCCTCATGATGGTGCCACACAGAGGAAAGTTAACAATATGAGAGGTTATTAGATCATCTCTGATATAACATTCTAGTTGCAGAAGTTCCCATTTTATATCAGAAAATTAAAATATGAGGTAGCATTATTAATAGCTTTACTGAGTGAAATGAGCTTAAAGTACTGCAGAAATATTTTGCCAAAATTCCCACCAGACTTTAAAAAGAAGTGTTCAAAACTGCTTCGAAAACCCTTTAGCTGTAGATAGAGAGCAGACTTGAACACAAGATTTCCTCTGCCTATTTAGTTCTGAAGGCTTCATGGACCACATGGGCACAATGGAGTAAACAGAGAAGTTGCAAAAGTTGATCGGATTTTGACTTCTATATAGACTTACATATGTGCACACACTCATACAACAAAACCGAATAACCAGGAACCAGAGATAAAAGGGGTAGAGAAAAGGGTGTGACATTTTTTTCTTCAATATTATTTGTGAAAAAAAAAATCTCTTACAGAAAAGGTGGGTTTTAGGCAGAAATAATTTTCATTTACTAATTCTGTCTTCATAATGGGGCACATTCATCATAACAGTATTGTAATTAACTGAAGTCATTCAAGATTATTTTTGCCTAATTATTTGACTGAAAAAGGGAACTTCTGAGGGATTTGGGGACATTTTGTTGCAACATGAAGGCTTTCCTTAGGTCAAATATTTGCATGTTCCATCATTCCTCTCTATGGTACAATACTCTGTTTTGCACTGAGAAGATGAAGAGGGAAAGAATTCCTAAAGCAGAGTTTTCATTCAATAATGTAATATTTTAAATGGCATATACTCTATCTGTAAACCATATACCTACCTGATAGTGAGCAATACCAACCTTAAAGTGAAATGCAGAGCACTGAAATGGATGAAGCCCGTAATATGGGATGGAAACTTTGGGTGCCCACTTGGAAATGGTGTGGGATCACTAATGGCTCTAAGCAAGTGAACTTGGTTTTGCATCTCATCTAGGGCAAAGGGTATCACTGTCATTGTTGAAGGCAGCTGAAGAACTTGGATTTTTGCTCACCATAGCATTAAAAGGACTCACATGTTTGTGCCACAGGAGTGATCCTGTTTGAACACCGACCAGGTGTGATCCCATGTATCTTGCCAAGTCTGGCAAAAGCATAGTTCAAACTGGCTCTGTAAGATTCAGAGAGGTGCAGAAGTTGTTCATCCTCACACGTGTAGTGCATGATAAGGAAGAAAAGACAGCACTTCTAACAAATGTTGGGAGTACAGTTGCTTCGAAACGGGGAGAGAATGGCTTTTCCATTGAAGGGAAATTGAAAAGGGAAATTCTGTCTGAAACAAAATAATTGTTAAAGCCACTATTCTCTTACAAAAGGCATTACGTGATCTCATAAATGAGAGATGAAAACACAGAGAATCTGATAAAGACTGCATAGAACATAAAACATAGAAAAACATGCAAAATCTAAGATAGAACCTTTATCTTACAAACTCTTATTAGACTGACAAGACAGAAACTGTGATGTACACACTTCTCGTAAAAGCAAGGTTTGTGGGAGGACTAATATATTTTATCTCCTTATGATATGGGGGAAAAGAAATAATCTCTCTCAAGCTTGTAAGTACTTAATCAGAGCTGAAACAGAAGCTTAAAACAATAGCTTGCAGCAATAAATTGGTGCCTTGTGTAAAAATGTTGTGAACCAAAATGGCACATTGTCTCAGATTTGCTGTAAGAGTAACTGAAACCTAGCTAAGTCTTGGCATGGCTATTACAAAGCAGGTACTTCAGTGTTCATAAATAAAATGGAAGCAAAAAAAATAAATTATGCCAGAAACTATCAGGCTTTCTTTTCTTTATGACTTCTGTTCTGACTTCAAACTATTTATTTTGAGTAATTTTTCTTATCTTAAGAAGAAAAGCTTTAGACTTGGTGGCTGAAAAGGGCTTTATTTCCTTATAAAATTATAAAGTTGGGAGGCATTTTTTAAATGGCTCACAATATTTTGTGATCATCCCTGTAAATATTCCAAGGTGGTGAATAATCATAATGCATCTACTTTGACTTCAGTTGTCTGTCAGAGACTTTTGTGGTCCTCTTGCTCCAGTGAGGTTACTGAACTTTCAGATTTCGACTCAGATTCTCTAGAGAATTAGAAAAATGTTACACATGTTGTTTCATAGCTGTTCACATAAGGTGCAACCCAGAACATCACTTACCATTTAAGGGTCCATAAAACAGTTTATTTAACTCCTTTGCTTCAGTGGGTACTGAACTCACAGCACCCTGCGATAGCACATTTTATAATTCTCCATATTTATAATTCTCAATATATACCCTGAGACATTAGGACATCCTTTTCTTGGCAATACTGGACTTCAGGCAGCAGTGTTCAGTTGGTATCCCAGTACCCAGTTACAAGACCATATAATACACTGAAAGCAAAAGTAGAGCAAAATCTATTTATAGAATGGTAATTTTTTTTTTAACCTAACAAACAATCAAACACCCCTTAGTGTAGTAGAATTAAACCTCTGCATTTTTGCCAGGATCCCTGCACTACATGTTGCCAAAAATGCCGGGAAGTTAGCCTAATTTTCAAATATGGGTATTTTAATGGGATATTCAAATTGTACATTTGGGTACTTACATGGACTCTTGGATGTGTAAATGCCCACTCTGTGGATCTAAGTGCTGATTTGAGCAGTCATGTCTGAGATTTAGACATTCCATTAAAACATCCATATTTGATATTGGACCCATAGTGTGTGTGTGTGTATTATTAATGTTTAAATAGAGGAAGAGCATGTGAGCCAACTATGCAGCCTAGGTAATACTGGGTAGCTGAATGTGTTTCTACTGCATACACACATATTGAATATGATAAAACAGCACCACTGACATTCCAGTAAATGTAAAGACAATCCATTGAACATACCTTAGGAGAATATTAAATATCTGCACTATAAAATTAAAAAAAAAAAATTCAAGATATGTTTTTACTTATAAACACAAGCAATATAAAAACATTAGGAATATAAATACGGAAGTAAACATTGGAATTCTCTTTCCTGTGCACCGTTCTACTGTAATCTGGAGAAAGGTCACTTATTGTAATAAAGATGTTCACAGTTTTAGGTGTTTCCCTAAGCAGCAGTTGCCCTGTGTATTGTACATTAAGTATTCTGTACATACCAGACACATGGCCTCATTTGGTCAGAAATTCATGTCTCTACCAAGCTTTTTATGCCTTCCCCTCTTGCTCGTTAAACAATCTTCTTTTAGGTTCCTCTGGGCCTTTCCAAGCATTCTTCCATGTACTCTAGGTTAAACATAATCTTCTGTGTTAGTAGCACTTCAAGTATTAAAAACACATGATTAGGCAGAAAAAAAAAAATGCAACCAACCCAATCTCCCATCAAACTCCTTAAACTCTTGAGAGCACTATGAAAATTTTTGTGTTTGGCTTTTACTTCCAAAGTTCCAAAGTGGTTGATGTTAAGGTTGAAGGCATAGTGAAAATACTGAATTGCTGCAACAAATTTGAATGGGTTTTTTTAAAAAAGAAATGACAAACAAAGGAAACACCCCCATTTGCAGAAGCACTGGTGTCAATGAAGCGGGCACCTGAAAGCTCTAGCACAGACATCCAGCATCTGTATTTCTACCTGTATTCTGAAGCATGCTCTTCCTTGAACCAGGTTTCTCAGGGACCCTTTCCATGGCAGTCCTGCCTGGGGATGAAGAAAAGCAGTAGCTCCTTCTTATCCGCAGGGTCACAAGGGTGAAGCTCAGAGGAGTTCACAGAGGAAGCTCAGCAACTTCATTTACAGAAGATGAAGGTATCCTCCAAATGGCTTTGTTTTTATCTGGAGTGAAAAAGGAAAGGTAGAGCTGTACCAGGCTTTTCCTGAGGATGTTTGTTGTAGGTACAGTCTCCATGACCAATGTTTTCCTTGGCTCTGGTTTTTGTAGAGCCAGAGCAGGATCTAAAATACATGCAAGGTATGAAATAGCAGAAAGCAGGTATGAAAACAAGGCGGAGAATTAAAGGATAAGGAAGTTTGTAGGAAAACCCATGGGTCTTGGCATTATTAGAAAAATGCAGTCTGAAGCAGACAGGAAGCAAGCATACATGATAGGTAAACCGGCAAATTTTCCACTATAAAAAGATCTTAATAGAGGGAAACTCTGCTCAAATTACAACAGATTGAAATAGTTTTAACAGCTTTAACAGTTTTAACAGTTTAAGTTACAATTATCTTAAACAATCATGCAGGTATAAATTGCGACAAAACTCAGAATTTGAGTCAAGGAACTTTAATTATTGGTGATTTTTCCAGTACTTAGTTTATGGTAGCTGGGAATAAACAATGACTTTAATTATTCCCAGGTATGATAGTCGTTGACTAAAGTACAGTACAATTCATTTCAGGCAATATTTTTTTTTTAAAGTTTGCAGTTAGCTTTTCTGTTCTGCATAGCTTGCAGGGTATTTTAATACATTAGTTGACATTGTAAAAATATATTACAAAGCTGTACTCATTTCTGATGCAAACAAATAGAAGTTTTGAGGTCTTTTGCTTATAAAAAGCCTGACAAGTTAAGGCCACTTTTGTCCCTGTACTTGAAGATAACAAACATTTATTTTGTCTGTGTAGAAATTGTTACCGCTTGTGCATGAAAGCATAATGGAACTCAATCATAAATAGTATTCTTGATTAATAAAACTTTTTAATTTGCTTGAGAAATGCAGACTTAACAAGTAACAGCTGTTGCTGAAGAAACACATTATAACAGTAAAAATATATTACCTTTGCATTTAATATTAATAATTTCAAGCTAATCATCTACATTTCAGCTCAGACAAGTCCACAGAAAGTAATTTCTTCTTAGGTATAACTTGTGGATGACACAATTTATATGATTTTAAAAGAAATGCCTGAGTTTAAAAAAGGATTTAAACAACTACATGACTTTGAGTGTATCTCTTCAGTTATAGAAGTCTGGCAGAGTATAAAAGATTTAATATACAAATTAATTTTGTTTATGATCACGCTATATCAAATGTATTTGTACTTCTACTCATTTGCATTTTTCAGGCTTTTTCAGTTTGCTGGTGCTACCAAAATTTTAATACATCTGCCGAAGGTTATCCATTGTACTTAATCTCAGCAAGGCAAAATTTAACACTTGACTCCAAATACTACCATAATTCTGCTATTTACAAATACTCAGGACGCACACTTGAGATGTAAGAGACTTATACTGATATCTTCCTCACTGCAGGTACTGTCTTAAAGTTTTCTGCTTTGAATATTTTGTGAAATAGCCAATGGATTAAAAAGACAGTGATGATTTTGCTTTAAAACTTCTGGATAAAATCACACTGAGGGAGGTAAAACAGCATTTTTTCATTCCTGAATCAATCAATTCTTTTACTTAAGGGTGAAAGAAAAAGATCCTTTCCCTCTCTTGCTTTGTACCAAAATATACATCCAATTCTTAGCCTGTGAATCCATAGATTTTAGAAATTTGGGAAATATCAAGGTAAATCTTTCTGACACAGGATTTTTTAAAAATTGTTTTTGATAGAAACTATTAACTAAACATAATCTTCATTTGTGTGTGGCTCAGACCCAGAAAAAGAATGAATTCCTTTTCCCAAAATATAAATAAATTACTCTGTTCTATTTGTGTCTTACAGGTTGGGAATTGCCAATGTCTTCTCTAAATGTGATAAACTGGCTAATAATAGAATTCAGTTAAATACAGTTAATTCTTCCTGTGCCTTTCTTTCTTGAAATAAACTGTTCCCTGACTGCTGAAGATGGGCTGTTGTTTCTACAAACCTTTAAAGTATTCTTTAAAGTAAGAACACTGCAATGCTGAATACAAATGGTGTAAAAGGAAATACAGTGTGATAAAGTTTCAATCTCAAAACACATTAGATGTTTTTCCAACCAATCCAAGGTTTTGGACGATTTTTTGTTGCTATTTTGGTCTTTGGCATTTGAAGATAGGGAAGATTATTTGTCTCATCTATTACATTAAATGCCTGGGTTCTGTATTTGTCTCTGAAAGAAAGATTGTAAACAGAAAAAAAAATGTCTGTGGACCTTAATCATCCATTTTTCCTCATCTGCATCACATTTTGCAACTGCAACTGTACTGCAATTAGCAAACAATCCACTCTGATTGTGCAAGGAATTTTATAGGATATTAGATGTAGTTAGAGAGAGAGAAACAGATTCATTAAACTTCTAGACAATTTATAAAAACTTGGAAAATCCTTGAACATGTCAGTGGTGTCCAGCTTAATGCCTTGTGAGCAACCAAAGTTGCATAAATGATAAACTTGTTGAATATTAGTCTGAGTCAAGCACTATGCTTTTATTCTTTCATTCTACCTGAGATTTCTTCAATGAAATACTGCTCTATAATGAAAAATTAATATTTTTAAAGATGGATCTAACAGGACATGAAGATGAAGATATTTTGTTATTGGAAACTAGTCTGTTTGTAAAGCATGTTGTTAGAAAGGCATTAGCTTCAGTGTATATCATATTCAGACACCACCAATCAGCTATTAGACACATTTCAATTTGCCTTTCAGGTTTCTTTTTTTTCTTTCTCTTGGATCATAAAATTGGCAGAGCACTATGTTTATTCCCAGTTTAGCAACAGAATTGGATTTCAGACAGTAACTTCTCATCTCATTTTATCTTTCACAAGGTGTTCATTTCTCTTTGGGCGGATGAGATCCAAAGCATCTTCTGATGGAAATATTTCCTGGATGGTTGTATGCCTATTCCTCTGCAGTTTGTCATTGTTACCATATGAAAAAAAAGTAGTTATTGACCTTGTGGCAATTGCCTTTTTTTATTTTTCCCAGTCACATTCCAGATATCCCCTTTGGCAGTTTTAAATTGTGGTCAAATTTTGGCAAGATAAGGTTACTTGCTTGCAGTCTATTTTATAAGCTACTTTACTCTCTCAACTAATTTCATTATTGCATGAATTATTTAATAGAAGCTATATCTTCTGATGGTTTACAATAAAAATTCTACTATATTGACATTTCCTGGTTCTCACATGCTCTACCTTATTGCTCAATGTTCTTTGAAGATACCATATTTGTGCGGAACATACCATGCAAACTCGTGTGCAGATACAGGTGATTGTTACCTTCAGATCTTTTCAGTCTGAGATTGAGGTTATGACAGAACCATTTCTATGTTCAGAGAACTTTGATCATTCCTTCACCTAGCTCAAAGAGTATTTTTATTCCGTGCTTTTATCTGTGCTTGAAAGTTTTGAAGCTCTTGTATTGGTGAAGTATGTGATCTTTTCACACTTTGAGGGGGAGCTGCTGTGTGTTTTACGGCCACCAGAATGGTATCAGTGGTCTTTTACTAGCATAAGGTGTGTTTTTAGGTTGTGAGGTTTTCTTGCGAAAGCTAAACAGGCAGACAGGTCCAAAACCTTAGTCAGATGCAGAAGGATATTAAGACCACTTTCAAAATACCAATTTGGGTTGCTGTGTCAAGCCTTTACAATGCTGACAGGTTATGCAAGGCAGGGGAAGATGATACTTTAGATATAACTATTGGGTTTTTTCTAAGATACAGTCCACAATCTTCTACACCCTTTTGACTTTGTGCAGATTCGACAATATAACTACATTTACCAAAAATGCTGCACTCTTACCTACACCTCTTCTATATTTCATATTGCACTTGTTGCACATAATATAGCTCCTCTTCCCCCTACCATAATTACAAGCAGATGGAAAATGCATTTGTCTCTGTGGATTTGAAACAACACTGGCTGTCTTGGTAAACACAGGGGAAAAGCTAAAGGAAGAAAGAGAGTGTGGCACATGCTGAGTGAAAATGCACGAAATCAAAGCAGACAGGTAGCTCTGGCTGATTCAAAGGTCTGAGGGAATGACCTATCATCTTGGGTTAGATCAGACCTGGAGGCAGAGTCAGGGCCCCATTATTCTGATTTCCAAGGCTGCGTCTATTGCTGACACTACTGATGACATCACGCTTACTTGTGTCATAACAGACTCATAAACAGTAATGAGCTGCTGGGCAGCAGACCAGAGAATATGAGGAAAAACTGGGAAAAATGGAAGTGGGTAAAAGGCGATTCAAGGAATAAGGAAACGCACAGCAGAAGGCAAAGATACAAGTAAAAGTATTTAGCTGAGAGATGGGACATCAGTTGAATGGGACTGTGGATAGGTAGGCTGTTAGGTGACTGCACAGTCTGTGCCTGTTTTAAACATGCAATTTGTCAGTGAGAGAGCCCTAGCCAGCAAGGGTTTGGAGAAAAGAAAAAACATGACTGAGGAACTTCAGGGGATGCCTTGAGACACTCTACCAGTGGGTAAGAACTCTTAGTTTTCTATCTTGTTTGAACAACCTACAGCACTTGAGATGTGATTTGGATGACTGCACAGCATGACTAAGTTAGATCAGGAAATAGGAGTAAAAATTATACCTCCTTGTATATAAATGAGAAAGGAGGTATAATTTGGTTGTTGAAGGGAAATTTCTAAAAGTTAAATTGCAGGAGGTAGTAGCTTTAAAATCTGGCAGAACTATTTGGGGAAACCAGTGGTGTATTTTAAATTGTTGAAGGTAGCTGTACAGCTACCTGTTTTATTGCTTCTTTGAAGATATTTTCTTTGCAGTCTATATTTCTATTTCATACTCTTTGCTAGACAGGGCTTGAAAAGAATTGTGAGTACTTCTTGGAAAAAAAAAAAAAGGGCAAAAAGCTTATAGGTTTAAAGCTTGGGACTGGGGGAAAAATGTTTTTCAGAAGAGGTGTTCCTGATTCTGATATGAATTGCACTACAAATATATGGCAAATTTATTTATGTCAGTTCAAGACCTTTAAAAAATTCCTTCCATAATGCAGAAAACATAATAGTTTTGTTCCCAGAAAAGAGGTAGTATAATGGTGGAAGAAATGACATTGCTCATGGAAGGCTTATTACTTAAAATAACACAATGATGGGTGGTAGGAAGAATTAATGACAGAAAGTAATAAGACAGCTTAGAGATTTAACACAGAGTTTTACTTTATTGTTTTAAGTAAAGAATGGACAGAAGAGCATTTAATTTTTTAACAAAGGTCTGTAATTTCCTCAGCATCTAAGTGAAATATATTTCATTTCACAGTATTTTCAGCTGTCCAAATAAAGCACTGGGATTTAAAACAATCAAAGTTATCAAATATTTTCACAATCAATATCACAATCAACATATCCAGAGTCCCAATATTAAGGAAAATCTTAGTTTTCTGGATGTGGCTGCTATCTTGTTATATTTTTACTTTTTAGCCCTAACATGCTTCAAGATGTACTGAAATAACACATTTACTGAAAGATGGTGCGGTTAGGCTCTGTATTTTATTTTTTTAAGTCTGTCTTTATTCTGTATGAGCTGGGGCTCTCTCAGCACAGTTGATCATGTTCTTAAAATGCCATCTTTCTTGACCTCTTGAACCTCTCTTGGATTTCCTGCCTCTCTAAGGTCTGCCTCCCGAAGAAATGTGAAAAGTGATTCTTTTTCATCCCTTGATTGGTTCCTCCCTATCTGTTACAAAAAATGAAGCTGATTCCTTTGTCTGTCCTCTTTTCATGTTCTTGCACTGATGCTGCCTTAAATTCAGGTAGTAAGACTTTTGGGTCAGAGTCCATTTTTTCACCTGCACTGGGCAGGGCCGGACCAGTCGAGAGACTGGTCCTTCACTGGGTTTCCTAGGCACATTGGTAGTACAGTAAATTAACATCATATATCTAAGGTCTTTTCTAGTCCAAAGGGAAGGGAAATGAATATAAATTAGTAAACAGTCAGCTGAAAATAAGAGAACCCTCCCTAGTAACAAGGAAGTGACAAAACATGCATTGACTGTGTAACTACGAGTACAACCAGGTGTACATACTGCTTTTGGAATATATTGTAGAATATAACTCTCTATTGACTTCATTTTTGTATGTTTCTTACCAGGCTCTAATTGCTTTCTGCTTGTCACTCAAATAATTTTTTATGATTATGTTATTTATAGAAATCCTTATAAGATTCCTGTTGATTTTTAGTTGAAAAAATTTCATCTCTACTGACAGGTAGAAAACACAGATATCCCATTATTACCAATACTGTACCTTCCCCACCTATTTTTTGAAACTTTTTGATTATTTCCCTACGCTAAGACTTAAACAAGGCTGGATCTGAGGAAGTATGTTTACAGGGTGAGACATTCTGCTCTGCAGATTTTGCTCTATAGGACATTTTCTGGATCGATGACTTGCTCAAGGGAGTGTGTGTGCATATTTACAATGTCTTGGCCTGTCTGCAGCAGCAACCAAGATGCAGAACATGCCCTACAAATGAAATAAATGCAAGCCTCACGTGCAAATGAAGGTGTGCTGTAGCTGTAGTGACCCAATCTTGGAAGCAGGCTACCAAATCAGTTGTGCAACCGAATGTGCCACCTTTTCTCTAACAAAGTATCGTAGCGGTAGACTAGAGCAACCCTTGAGTGACAGAAAAAACTATGAGCCAAGATGATTAATTAAGTAGTCAATAGTGAACTCATCCCAAATGTTTGCAACAAGCAATATGATTGAGTGTGTAGAAGCAGCATTGCTTTTAAACCCCAGATACTTATCAATACTGGTAGAAAGCACTCCAAAAAATTGGATGTTGTTTGTAGTGGATCATTTCAGCAGTGATTCATCAAATGCTATCACGTATATCTGACAGAACTCAAAACTGGCAAGTGTTCTAATGGAACATAATAACAATGATGAGTCGTACATTAGTAGCACTTACTAAAAAGAATTCTAGGATTGACAAATTGGAGAGGCAATGTTGGCAGACTTAAAATGAAGCATTTGTACAGTATATACAGTACTCAGAGATGTGGAATAGATTCCAATATGAAATGCAGAGATATTTCTTAACATCTTTCTCAAACTTCATGCCAAGATGGTGCCTAATTTTTATCCTGTCACTCACAAACCCCTTTGCATCTGTTGTTTCAACATGTGAACAGTGACCCGGTTCAAGCTGCTGCTAAAATTTGAGTACTAATTAATAAGAGGGAAGCTGGCTGATGGATAATTAAGATCAGAGAAGGAAATTCTGGACAATGTATTTTCAAAACTGCATTTGGAAGAAGGATGTAGAGCAGTTTAAGAAAAATAAAACCATTTTGAAAACAGAAGTATTTGCAAAGAGTATCACACATTTTAATTGCCATAGAAAACTCCAACTTTTCACCTTCTGAGGAAACTTTACCATAACCATACCAGCTGCTGGGCTGGCCTTGTACTTAACTTAGTTGCATTACTTCTCCCAAGAGCACATAATAAAAAAGTGAGTTTTATAGGGCTCTAGCTCATCAGTGTTACTCAGAGTTGCAAGCTTCTAACAGGTGGTAACTGCTAATCTGTTTTTACCTTCTCTTATCTTATTTCTCTACAGCTGAATGCAATACAGCAGCAATCCAGATTAGAGCTTTCCACAAAAAAACCCACAGTCTTTCTCATATGTAGCTCAACAAAAAATATTTTGCAATTTTTTTGTCTCTGGAGATTCTTTTGATCTACTGTTTGCTTCTCTCTAAAATATGGTTTCACCAAGAGTATTATTTGACTTTTTTTTTAACTGTTGGATGTGACCAAGTTAAATGGAAATTTTTTAGCTATACAGACACACAAATTAGTTTACACTCATCTGCCTTTTGGTTGACAAGTATAATCATGTATAGTAATGATTTTATTCAAAGATATTCACTAGCCACAAATCTCTTGGAAAATAATCCCAAGCATTTTTTACTAATAACCACTGGTTTACACTGCTATATAGATGCTGAAACACATGAAGGCACAATTATCAGAAGGCACAAGAAGGACTCAGGGATTATGAGCAAATCATCTCTATTTGCTTGGCCACATGATACCAGGACAGGCACAGTGCTTTAAGATAGGATTTTCTGACAAACCTGTGTACTGGAACAACTGTTTATTAAAAAATCGCTGCTGCTTCTTGCATAGGTCTCAGGTCCTAAAGAAGAAGGAAAACAAGATCTGAGCACATCCATCATAAATCCTCAGTAAGTCAAATTAAATGCAGGAAATCCATTTATGGGGTAGACCTTGATCAGTATCATACAGAAATGTCCACAGACACAGTTATACTCATACTATAAAAATGCATTTCAGGAGTGAAAGAATCAAAGATGCTATCAGAAATAAAGATGTTGTGTACCTCAACTAAATGACTGGCTGTGTACCTTCTTTTCTTCACTTTTTTGCTTTTAGATCCTAGTTTAAATTTCATTTTTAAAAAATATGACTTGATGGTCGTTAAATATTGAATCCCTTCTGAAAGGTTTCTCCTTCTGCAAAGGATGGGATCTGGGAGCTAATTCTGCAGTCACATCAATGTGATCTTCCTCAGGCATTCCTGAAATCTTCCATCCCAGAAAAATATAATTTTGTGTCTGAGCACCTCGTTCCCAAAAGGTAGGTGAAAAAAATGGTTTTTCAATTCTGTTTATCTGAGCAAGATACAATTGTTGCTTCACTTCAAATTTTTTTTTAAGGTACTTTTGTGTTGCCCAGTGCTTGCTGTCAGGTTGAGGCAGCTGGGCGATATTTTGGCCACGTATGCCCAGCACAGCAGAAGCAAGGAACAAGAATCATCTGCCTTATCTGAGAGATGAAAGATCCCACGTATTATCTGAGAGGCAGACACTCTGGTTTGCAGAAGGGGATGGATTTCCTCTCTGGTGACAGGCAGATGCTCCTGGGTCACTGCTCTCTCCATTACCTGCCATGGCCAAGCTGCAGCGACCTGGCCCACTGTAGCACACTGCTGAGCTCAGCAAGGGGCAAGGGAACCTCAAGTCAGGCTGGGAGAGGAGTAGCCCTGGATTTTGCAGCTCCACACAGCCTGCAGAAAGGCAGCAGGAGAAGGGGTTCCTGCTGAGCTCCTCCCAGCACTCTGTGTGAAGCAGCCCTGGAGGAGAGGCAGAATCACTGCCCTGTGGGGTTTCATCATCCTGCTTCCTCTCTTGCGGCTCTGAGCAATGCATTCGTGTATGTATAAAAGCAAATCCCTCTTTCCAAGGTTCAAATAGACATGCAGCCTGTAAACAGCATTTTCCCAGGGCCAGGAGGGTTTCCATTTTATTCTCCTTTCCTTGAGCACCAAAGTGAGAGACTAAAGCACATAATTCATTTTATTTATGCTTCTGTAACTTGGCAGTAACTCTTTACAGTCAATAGAAGATTGAAACAGTAAGCTTTGATTCCTGAGGCTTTTGGGTTCCTGGGCAAAAGAGATGGAATCTGCAAATAGCACCATCTCTGAACAAGTTGGGTTTTTTTTCCTCATAATAAATATAAATTTAAAATTTATTTGTTTGCATAATCCTTATAAAAATTCCATTTGAAACAAATATCACTCTATAATATTGACTGATATGTTCAATGAGGTAAAATGGCTTAATTTGGTCCAAATTTCAAAATTATATTTTTATTTTGCAATTCAGTTTGGGAGCAAGAACTATCCATACCTGTTGGGTGAAAAAATGTCATTTTTTTTTCAAAATAACCTAAAAAGAAAGATAATATTGTTTGAGAGCTCATTTAATTTTTCTCAAATATTTTGATTTCTAGGTGGTCTAAATGCTACAGTTCCTAGTCCCAACTTCTTTATGCTTTTGATTGAAAGACACTGATGATATAAAGTAGAAAACCTGCAAAGGCTATGAGAAAAATCTTTGCAACAGTTTTTTTCTAGCAGCCTACAACAGGGTGGGCTGGAGGGCGAGGTTTAAACCAAAACTGAGATGTTGAAAAATATACACTTGCATTCATTTCAAATAACCATAATTACTTAAGTTTATAATGACATGCAATCAAAATATGATTTGGGAGAAATGTCTTTGCCACTGTAAAAGCCTTTTCTTGCTGAAAAACATAATAATAACCACATTTAATGACAATCAAGATGCAGCTGGATAATGATTTGATGTACTCTTTGAAAACTATTTCAAGGTGTCAGAACATCTGAATATCATATTTTCCATGAGAATTTATTCTGCTTTAACATTGCTGAGGCAAAGGTGAAGGTTTTAACCTGTTGTTCTGGGTTAAGAACGAAAAGAATGGGTTTGTGTCCAGCATCTGCTGGAAATGGAAGGCCTGTGGACTGCTGACAGGGCCTGTTGGCAGAGCATGGTGAGAGGCAAGTTAGAAAGGAAGGACTGCAGATGTCTCTCCCCTTAATGTTAGGGTAATGGAGAGATGAAGAACTACACAGTTGGCGCGGTGTGCAGCCCCAATCCTTACCATTCCTCAGGACAGATTTTGGGGGTTTTCCCTAGGATTTGATGGACTGTGGAAAATGACTCTGTTTAAAGCCGATTTGGACTTTGTTCCTGAGAACCATCTGAAAGTGTTTTGTTAAGCCATCCAACCAGAATATTTCACTGCCATTTGAAATTTTGTGGAAATCAGAACATTCCTCAAGACTCAGAAGTTCAATACCAGCCACAAGAACCAGACGGGACTTGGATGAGAGAGGTTGTGTGAACTTCTAGTTCTCAAAAGTCCTGTTAATACCTGAGATTTGCTTGTTTTCTCACATTATGATTTATTATGTTTCTCTCTCCTGCTGCCAACAGTTTGGAGCATCTTCCTGAGCCTTATGTCCCCCATGTCAGTTTGGTGGTGTTCTTTCTCATTAGAACAAAAGGGAGGAGAGAAAAGGATCCAAATAGCCTGAGACACTGGGCAGCAGGAGAGGGACATGGAATGAAACTCACACATTATAAAGTGGCAGAGCCATGCATTTTTTCACTTTCTCTATTCTGCAGTGGGCTATTCCTTGGAGACCTCATCCTGCCAGAGTACCTGCAGGCAGTACCTGGCCTTTCAAAAAACTTACATGCCCTTAAAAGTGTTGTATGCATGTTGTTGCTGAACTTTTAGGATAAACTCTGTATTCTTTTACTGTTGTTTAGCCTTTCATACTGCTCCAAACTATAACCACCATAGAATAAAAACAAACTACTTACTCAGCAGTAATAAAATATAGTAACTTCTGAATATTTTATTACAATGCTTTAGGTGTAGAACTTTATCAGAGTCTGTTACAAAATAATTGTGTTAAGGAAATGAAAAGAAAATGAAAAGTAGAATATAGCAGGAGAATGGTACAAATTCAATCATCACTTATTATCCTCCACTTTTAAATTTTCTTTTTACCACAGAACTCTGTAATCATTTAGAGACGATTAACATCAATGTTCCATTAAAAGTTAATTTTTATAACCCATAAATATATTTAAAAAGTAAGCCCTCTCTGTATAGCATACATGAAAAAATAAATTGCCACAGTGGCCTGTGCAAAGCAGAAAAAGTAGAACTTAACACACTATGCTGTAAGGTAGAGGAATAAGATTGCTTTTCCTCTGAAGCTTAAAATGAATCAGTTCCCAGACTTTGGTGGCACATCCTCCATAACTGTAATGTGATGACACAGCTTTATTACTATTTATCACAACTTATTACATGTTTATGACAATTTTTTGTCTGTTTCTTTGTGTATTTATCTTGACCTTCTGTGCATTGATCACTTGGACCATTAGATGTTCTACAGGATGTTGTTGCCTAACTGAATTTTCCCACATGTTCCTCAAAATTATTTAGAAAACATGCAGTCAAAATACGTGCAATAATGTTTAAGTAAATTAATGCAAACCAAAGCAGAAAAAATGCACAGTAAGCTATAAATATGTATGGTTGCACTGTAAAGTTCTTCCTCTCTTTTTAACAAAAATTATTTTATCAAAGGTTTTCTTTACCTTCCTGTTCTTCCAGATTTTTTTTTTTTGTTGTTGTCTTCTCTTTTTGTGTTTCAGCTCTTCTGCTCTTCTCCTCAGAGATCTTTTCAATTCTTGGATCTTCTCTGTTTCTCTGATTCAATGAAGATAAGAAAAAATGAAACATCAAACCTTAATTAGTTTGGCAAGATATTCACACTGAATGCTCTTTATCAGCATGATTGGATTAATAATAAAGTTCATTAGCAAAGTATTTGTGCTACAATTATTTTATTTGTTTTTACAGACGGTGTCATCATTAAGATTCAGAGCTAACAGTCAGAGGAAAGCCACAGGACAGACAGAGAAGGTTTGTCAGTTGTTGTGTGTGCAGAAACAAACTTCACATTGGTATGATCCTCTGTGTGCAGGCAGATATTTTCACCCCTAAAACAGGCCAGTGGTCTGTTTTAGAGGTGAAAATATTCAAAGTGTGTGCTAGATCCAAGGGTTCTGTCAGAGCCCAGCTGCTGTGGGGTGAACAGCTCCAATGCATTCCAATAGCTGAAGGGTATTTTTCCTCTCTTATGGAGGCAAAATACTTGTTTTCCCCAGTTACACTCATTTCTCCATGTGCAGAAAGAGCTTGGTTTAAGCTGCTTTATGGAACTGTACTTTATACAGTACATCCCCAAACATTTTCAAACCCAAACTGTTTAACAATTGTAAGAGCTGTTCTTCACCTGTAAGAGCAGCTCATGTCTGGTCCACTATCTAACCATCTAGACGATAATCATGTTTTCAATTTTATACCAAGATCTGAAACAGCTTCTGAGATCTGGATAAAGTGGTGCAGGTCTTTTACCTTTGAGTATATCCTACAAGTTGCCTGAATGGTACATAACTGACCTCTGAAGATGTTCTCAGATTTAGATAAAATACTTATCCCATTAATGTGAGGTAACATGCCAATATAAAAAAAACTACTTTAAGTTAGAACATACCTCATTGCCTAAATAATGAAATTTGCCTCAATCTTTGAAACCTACTGACTACGTCTGCCTGGTAAACACTCATATTACACTAATTTGCAAATACACAGTCAAAAAAACCCCACAATTAAATATCTTCTTCCTTCTGCCATTGGTAGGAACTGTGCTTGATTTGCAGTTGGTATTTTCTGCTCCTAAGCTGCGCTGCCCAGCCCTTTGATACAGCCTTGTTTGGGGCTGACTGCACAAACACAGTGCCCTGCTGTCCCACTGCTGCTGGCCCCAGCACCTGTCACCCACCCGAGCCACCAGGGCCTCATGTGCACACCACTGGGAGGAGTTTTTGTGGAGGATGATGTCACAGCTTCAAAGGGGGCTTTGATGGTACCTTTGATTTCCTTACCCACCCTTGGGGGTCCTTAAGGACAGGACTCTCTGAGGGTATGTCTGTGCTCTTGGGTAACTCCACAGTTACTTTGGCATGTGATAAAAGTCAATTTAGTTCCTACTTCTTCAGGCTTCAGAGCCTGCTGGCTAATCTGCTCACTGGGTTGGAGAAAAGGGGGGAGGAAGTGGAAAAAAGAGAAGTGGTGATGAGAGAAGGTGAAACCCCATTGCTGTTGGGAGTAGTAACAGGCCCATAGAAGAACAGGTCTTTCAAAAGGCTTCTGAAGGGTCAAGGTTTTCTCTGACCTGTTTTAAATGCAAAAGAATTTCAGCCTGTCTGAATAATTTCTGGTTATTGTCTGTATTTTAAGGGAGCCAAAGTAAAGCTCTCCAAGCCCTAAAAAAACGTTGCCCCTCTGTCACAAGTTATGCAGTCATCTATATCAGTTCTCTAGTTGCTCCCATTTCCAAATTAACATTTTATTATAATTAATGTGCTATTGTACTTTTAAATATCATTTATAAATATGTATAAACTGAAATAATCTGTAGCAGAAAGAAATTTGGAGTAAAAACATTATGAAACCTGTGCCTCTCCAATATAAAATATTATAATATAAACATATTGCACATAATTACATATAATGACAAATGTGTCTCTGTGTGGTATGATTAGTGCTGCTGTAACAAAAGAAGAAAGAAGAAAAAGATATCACTCTAGCTGTCAGCTATGTCACAAAATTAATACGGATGAAGCATCTCTCTCTCACCCTTATTCTATTTACTCATTAAATAGTCACTGGAAACTAACCAACAACTTGTATTCAGCTGTAGAGCTACAAATGTCCAAGAAGGGAACATAGGAAATGATCACCCTTTGTTGGGGACAATGAGCAGCATTCAGGTTAATATATCTCATCTACACAAAGAACACGTGCAAAACTTGTCAAGTTCACAAAGGACAGAGTTTTACTGGAGTTATTTAGAAACCAGATGACAAATTACACTCTAAACATGCCTTCAAAGATTATTCTTATGGAGAGACCTGGAAAATTGTTGAAGAAGAATCAATTCTAAATTGTATTGAACCAAAACAAGATCTTGAGTAGCTCTGTGAAGCTCTCATCAGAAGTTTCATACAAGATACTTTCTGAGAATACACACATATGAAATACCTTTGTGAGAAAATCTCTGTAAGACTCCTAAAAAATCAGAGCAATTAGCATGAAGAAAATTATGTAAAGTTGGCCGGAATATTTCAACAAATGTTTCAGAAACCTCTGCAAAATGTCTCAAGCCCTGCTTGGGAGAAAAACATCCACTGATCTGAGATTAAACAACAAGCTCCTATGCTTTGGTGGGGTGGGATAGGGCAAAGTGAGGTCATGTAAGCCACTCCAAGTAGGTGAGTGGACTAAGCAGTGAACTGTTGGCAAATGAATGATGGCCTAGTCTTGCCACCTCATTTTTGTAAGAAGTTTCTGAAGGTCTCATTTTTATCCAAACGTGTAACGACACCAGATTCTAAAGTTTTGCTTTCTCATAAAATGGAAGTCTTGTTTTCTGGCCAGCTTGGACACAGGGCGACTAACACCAAGTGCTGAGATGAATCTAAATGTCCTGGAAATTGGATGATTAAAAATGGTATCTTGGAATAGGTGTGAAGTTACCTTGGAGCAGATGTGAAGTACATTTTAAGAAATACAAGCAATCATAGGTATGTCCCGTCCTAGTGCTGCATTATATTCCAAGCCTTACCGACTGTTCAGGAGCACTTATGAAATACATGCATTAAACCTGTAGCCAACTACTCACCCAGAGAGGAACAGGAAAAAATACTCCATGCTCCCTTCCACATAAAACAACTACTGTGACAGTATAAGCCAGTAAACGGTAAACAGAAATATAAAGGTATGCCAAATTTGTCTTGGCACACATAAAAGTAATTCAAATAAATGTAGGCCCTGCTTCTAAGTCTAAGTTTATTGCTGGCTAAATGTCCACAATAATTTTCTTCAGACATGAAAAATGTATACTGTCTTTTTGAAACTGTAGACTGAAGCAAAGTTCTTCTGTAATTACTAACAGAGTAATAGACATTTTCTTGCTCTCAACACCACTGAATTATGGAAAAAAATACCCATCTAAGAAATATTTTGAGGTAATTATACATCTCACCTCTCCCTCTACCTTCCTTTATTTTTTTCAAACAAAATTATGTAACTCACGAAGGACCAAATGAATATCAATTAAGAACACACACACTTTTTTTTTTGCATGCAAAAGATAAGTGACCAGAAAGCAATACTTACTACAGTGCTTTCTTTCCCATAAGAGCCCTTGATTTTGCCAGAATTGAAAAATGCTTATCATCTGCCTACAAAATCACATTTTTTAACATGAAGTCAAAATATTATGTGAGTAATAGTTCCTGCAAACACAGAGCTCAGCCTTGTGACAGTGAGATCAAAGAGGAATGAGGAGATTTTCGGATGTGTAGAAGGACCTTCTCAATGAGAGAGCATCTCTTTACCCCCAAATGGCAGGAGCTCTCCTTTATCTTCTGTTAGCTTTTTACCTTCTCCTCATTTCTCAAAATGACCCTTTCTTTTTCTCCCCCTGAGGGAAGAGGAGCAAGAATTCCTGGGATGGGTGAGGTCGAGCCTTTTGTGCTTGGGTGGCATAATTCATTGTTCTGGAGTGACAGAGCACTTGGCACAGGAGGGGATGCTGGCTCAATCTGGCTTTCAGGAAGTCATGAGGCTTCTTTCAAACAAAATTACCTGAAGTAGTTTCAGTTTATTCTAGCCAAAAGAAAAAGGTATCAGAAGAGGCTGAGTCAACCCAATTGATTTTTGGCCAGTCTAGCACTGCTCTAAAAGCAGGGAGGGGAAGGTTGGAGCTCCACATCCCCACTTGCAGCCTGGGCTTCAGAGTTGCTCTGCAAACAGTAAAGCAAGAATGCTTTTCCAGTCATAGTCAGAAACTTTTACTGTCCAAGGGAGTGCTATGGGGGTGCATCTTCCAAAAGCAAAGGCAGAAAAAGCCTTGTAGTGGCAGCCAGTTTCTCCTTTGCTTTGTGATAAACTGCTGGCTTCTGATAACAGCTGCAGCATCTCAGCACACAATCATCTTGCCATTACAAATACTCTGAGGACAAGTAGGGCTGTGCTCTACAAAGATCTTGTTTCTTGTAAGTCAGACTCAGCTCTAAAGCCTACAGCAATCTCAGACCTCTGGGATCCTTTGTTTATTCTTAATTGGCTTTTAAGATCTGAGACAACAATTTCAGAATGTCACTTTTAGTCAATACAAGACTCACATTTCTCAGTCCCGTTTGTTTGTGTCATGATCTTCTAAATTTTTTAGTAATTCCATTTTGGATTGTGGGCTTAAAGGGGTCATTTTGAAAAATTCTATTTCAACATTCTATTTAGAATGTACTGTGAAAAAAAAGTAGACTTTCAAATGCACTTTTTGTAGACAGCTTTTATTGCAGCAAAGATTCTGGGAGGAGATTTCAAGCATCTAGCACTACCACTGACTTAAAATGTTACTTTATGTTAGATCTGTTTTAAACTCTTCTGAAAATTAAATTTGAGCACCAACTGAGCAAACTATGAGGCATCCTAGAGCAGAAAAATTCTGCAAGGCTGGAGCACACAAGTCTCCATTCAGCCTTGTTTTCCATCACAGTTGCAACTGAAATTCCCTGTCTGAGTGGAAAAGCCTGGAAACACTGCAGCAGGCAGGTGCACAAGGTAAGCTTCTCCTCTTAACCCACTTACTAGAGGTCGCCAAATTCTACCAGCCATAGGAATTTCATCACATTCAAAACTATTAGCTTTAACTCTTTTACTGGGCATTTTTGTCACTTGTTAATGTCATTTGTTTGTGGCTTGTTATGTTTGGTGTTTGCAGAGTTTTCATAATTTATTGCCTGATTATGCCACTGAATAGCATACACAATTCTTATTGACTTCAAGGGGAGTTTCATACGGAGAACATGGCAATATAACACAACACTTCTAAAGTACTTCCTATAACTATTCATGACTTTGTCTACATTGGTGTTAAGTTGTGAACTGAAGAATGGAAAATTATTCCCAGTAATACCTTTTGTCATACTCTGTGTGTTATGAAGAGAACATTATGGTTCCTACCAGAACAAGAGAAAGCAAATAATTTGCCAGTAAAGCTGGCCAGATAGAAATCTATATGAAGAGGTCTTGGCACACATAAAATTCAGCAATAACTGACCAAAACTGTTCTATAAATGGAAAATAGCAAGCACGGAGAAATCTCCAGGAAGAATAAGTGATTGTAAAACAATCTTCTGACAGTATGTTGCAAGCAGTCAGGTAAATTTGTAGTCAAATATCCCCAGTTTCCTGCTAAGCATAGGATGATGGCTACAGTTAGGGCATCAGACAGCAGTTTTAATGGTTGAGACCCTCTGTTCACAAAGGTAATTGTTGTTCATTTGCTGCATTTAAACATTGAACTAGCTCCAAGGAAGGCTGTCCACCAGCATATGAAGATATAAATCCTGAGGAGAATCAATACCAGGGCTCAGAAAATGTCCCAGTTGAACTCATCAACCTGGCTAGAATCTTTACTGGCAAAGAGGTGACGAGGAAGAAGATTGAAATTGATATCCAAAATGATTATGACACCTCCAGACCAGAGGTTTCTGAATAATCTTCCAATACTTGTTGATCGTCTATTTCTCTGAAGGACAAAAGGTGATTTACAAAGGTGCAACTGGAGGATGAAGACGTAGTGCTTGCCCCCCAAAACAGGTCATGAGGACCTTGTTAAAATGGCATTTTGACAGGAGAGGGAAAGAGATACAGCTCAATATGTATAAACTGTAAGCAGCAAAGACTCATGCTTTCCCACCATTGATGAGAAACTAACTGCATTATGTAGGGGAACTAAGATGGCATCTAAATTATTCTAAAATATTTTTTTTTCTTTGCTGTTGGCTTTGGTTCAAAGGGCCTCAGACACTCAATCTGAATTGAGAAGGACCAATTGAAGAAAAAAAATCTGAAGGGCAAAATCTTCCTTACCACATGCAATGATCATTGAGGACAATAAACCAAAAAATACTTCAATCAAAACCAAAGCAAGTATAACTTTTAAGTGTCATCAAATGTAAGCCTTTTCAAATCCTCCCATTGAAGAGAAGTGTATTCACAATAGGCAATACACCTATCTTTGCAAGGATAGGAGTAAATCCACAAAAAAGTAGATTTCTGGCTCAGGACATCTTTGCAGACAAGGTGAATTTCAGTGGAGATTAGGAAACCAGCTCTAGAGACAATTCAAATTGCATGAGACGTCAAATTAGGAAAATCCTGTTCTTGATTTAGTATTCTCATAGAATGTCCTGGGTTGGAAGGGACCCTAAAGATCATCTAATTCCAGCTTCCTGCCATGGACAGGGACATCTTTCACTAGACCAGGTTGCTCAAAGCCTGTGCAGAAATGGGGCATCCACAGCTTATCTGGGCAACCTATTCGAGTGTCTAATAGCCCTCACAGAGAAGAATTTCTTCCTAATATCTAATCTAAACCTACCCTCTTTCAGCTTAAGGCCATTATGCCTTGTCCTATCACACGTCTTTTTTTTTCCTGAGGTCATCTCAGCTGGGTTTTTCAGGAACACTATCACTGTATCAACACTTTCCAGTGGACCATAACTTCCATGTCGAAAAGGACAAGCAAGACTAAGCTATGATCTTGTGTGACCCTTTCTCTCCTAGTTTCCTTTCTTGACACCTCATACTGTTTCCTCTTCCATAATTACCCTACTACACCCCACTTTTTCACATTGAGGGAGGAAATAAGGTATCTACTACCCGGCATCAATGCAGCAAAAGAAAAAGGAGAACTACTTCAACTATAGAAGAAATGGATATTTTCTTTTCAAGTACATGAAGCAAGAATACTGCCTTAAGACATGAGATGTTTAAAAAATGGTATACACCTGTTGTTAGCTGCCTTGGAGTGGTTGTAAAGCATCTCACTGCAATGCTAGCCAAGTCAATGAGTGAAATTCTCCTCTGTAACTCCTCTGAAATACAGAAAGCCTTTAGTGCTGCTGTACGCTCCTGGGGGTAAAAAGTGATTCAATGTGTATTCAGGAACAGTGTGGCCAGCAGGAGCAGGGAGGTCATTCTCCCACTGTACTGGGCACTGGTGAGGCCACACCTTGAGTCCTGTGTCCAGTTCTGGCCCCGCAGTTTAGTAAGGGTGTTGAGATGCTCGAGCGTGTCCAGAGGAGGGCAACAAGGCTTGGAGGGGCTTGGAACACAAACCCTGTGAGGAACGGCTGAGGGAGCTGGGGGTGTTTAGCCTGGAGAAAAGGAGACTCAGGAGTGACCTTATCACTCTCTACAACTTCCTGAAAGGAGATTGTAGTCAGGTGGGGGTTGGTCTCTTTCTCCAGGCAGCAGCTGGCAGAATGAGAGGACACAGTCTCAAGCTGCATCAAGGGAAATATAGGTTAGATATCAGGAAAAATTTTTTTACACAAAGGGTGATAAAGAACTGGAATGGTCTGCCCAGGGAGGTGGTGGAGTCACATCCCCAGATGTGTTTAAAAAAAGACTGGATGTGGCACTCAGTGCCATGGCTTAGTTGAGGTGTTAGGGAATGGGTTGGACTCGATGATCTTGAAGGTCTCTTCCAACCTTGTGATTCTGTAATCTGTGATCTGTGATCTGTGTAAAGGGGTATTCTGGAAGAATGGTTTAAATATATTACGATCTGAATTTAATTTCTTAATTTTAACTCAGATGTAGAGATTTAACTCATATTTTGCCCTTTTTTTTTACTAAATAATACAGTGGAATTTGATCAATTGATAGATAAGATAGAAGAAATACAATTAAAACTCTAAATAGTGGCTTTTGGGGGCTGAAAGAATTAATAGATTATGGTTATGTTCAGCAAGTACTATAACAGCAATTTTTTTAATAAATGAAGGACAACTGTTAGGGTCTTTCAGATTGTCAGTATCAAAAGGATGACTTCCAACACAAAAACTCTGTACATTCACAAAAAGTCAAAAATACACAGATATATCCTGATTAACCTTCTCAAGCATGGCAAATAATCAGGAAACTACTATCTCCTTTTGCATGGCAATTATTTTAATTATACTATCTGCAGTATACAAAATCATAGAATCATAGAATGGTTTGGGTTGGAAGGCACTTAAAAGATCATTTAGTTCCAAGCCCTCTGCCATTGGTAGGGACACCTTTCACTAGACCAGGGTGTTCAAAGCCCCATCCAGCCTGACCGTGACCACTTCCAGGGATGGAGCACCTACAGCTTACCTGGGCAACCTGTTCCAGTGCCTCACCACCCCCATAGTGAAGGCTTTCTACTATCTACCTTCTTTCAGCTTAAAGCCATTCTCCCTTGCCCCATCACTACATGCCCTTGTAAAAACTCCTGCTTCAGCTTTCTTGTGGGTCCTCTTCAGGTATTGGAAGGCTGCCAAAAGGTCTCCCTGGAGCCCTGTCTTCTCCAGGCTGAACAGCCTCAATTCTTTCAGCCTGTCTTCATAGCAGAGTTGCTCTAGGCCTCTGATCACCTTTGTAGCCTCCTCTGACCTTGTTCCAGCAGGTCCACATCCTTCTTATGCTGAGGGCTCCAGAGCTGGACATATTAGTCCATATACTTCAAAACCAAAATAAAACCACTGATGTTTTCTCTTACCTCCAGAGCTTTCCTTGCCACATTGTCTTTCATTATAAGGAATTGGAAAGCAAAACTAGATGCCTAAAAATGGCAGCAATCTCTTTACTAAACAAGAGCTTTAAAAAAAATAAATAAAGTTATCTGCTCTGTCATTTGAACAGCCTCACTTCTTTTTTTTTGTATCCCAGAAAGGCTGTGCCAAAGAGGTCCCCAAAATTTGTCAGAGTTAACTATTTCACTAAACTTCACTAAGCTACCACTGCTGATGATTAATCAAATTTTGCTCTAAATAGGATTAATTCGGGTGTATCTGTGAAGAAGCTTGTCAGAGTGCACGTCCCTCTTCTCATCTGTCCTCGGGTCTTTTTTTCTTGCTGAATTTAAAATGAAGCTTGAGCTATAATCTTGCATGGCAGATACTGGATCGTTCCTTTGATAAACATCTAAAATGCTAATGAATGTGGGCTGCAGTTCTGAAACAGCAAAGCAAATGATTTGACAAGAATCTGGAGGGTAAAAAAAAAAAAAAAAAAGGAACTTTCTGACTTAAAAGAAAAAACTCTTTTTGTTCACATAGAGTATTGTTTCCCCAAGAAAAATTTTTCTGCTCTGCAGAAAACAGAAAAAATCCTACTACATCAAAATGCGGAAGCATGAAAAACTGATGAGCTTTCAGATTGTCCTCTTTTGCATGCAAATCATATCAGAAGTTCTCATTAGCATAAATGCATGAGCAGCTCTAAATGCTTTTAATTTCCAATCTCAGCCAGCAGAGGAGTAATTTGTCACTGTCAGGGTGAAAATCTAAAAAGAAAAAAAAAGAGAGAAGGACTCCATGCTAAATTGGAATCATATAAATTTTTGATTTGCTAATTGACTGATGCTACAGTTCAATCAGCTGCCTTGAAGGTGTAAATAATTCAGTATACAGTCAGAAATAAAAGCATAATGTGCTTCTACTGAAGTCATATTAGCATTCAGTGCAGCAGGACACACCTGACCATTTCTTTCTTACAGATACCCTTTAGTCATGTTCTACTGCTATGCTGGCAAGTGCACTACAACAACAAATATATATTTAGTCTTTCACGGTCTGAAAATATTTAGTCTTTCATATTAAGAAACATGATTCTAGAGATAATTTAAAATATTTTCACTCCAAATAGTCTAGTAAGTTAGTCCTAATGCTTGCAGAAATGGTGGAATACATTTGTATAACACTAATGCAATTATAAAACATAGAGAGTGCATAAATGGTAATCCAACATTTCTATCAACTTTTAATTATCCTTTTTCCTTAATCAACTGCTTTAAATGTCATATGCAAAGTGTATTTTTTGCAAAAATGCTTCTCATCAGTGTGCATACTCTAAGGATGTTGTAGAATCTGTATGGGTAGTTGCCATAGTTTGTGGTTTACAACAGAGAAATTATATTCACATCCTTTGTACTGTTCGTGTTAATAAAAGAAAAAATTTATTTCAAAGATGTTGTTTAAGTAAAACTGATTTTTAACTGACTAGTCACTTCCATCTCACCTAGGTCAAATAAGATTTACAGCCATTGCAGACTTTGGTAATATAATTCTACTTCCAAGAACATAAATGGATAATTAACAAAAATACTTTGAATATAAAAAAAAAAAAAACCCTCCTCTGTAGCATGTACAAGTAAAAGATCCAGTTCATTATTTACCAGATGTTTTAAGTTAATTATTAATGTCTCATGGACTGGTGTATGTGAAAATCAAATATGGCTATACTGAACTCCAAGATGATCAGTTGACTTTGTTATGAATTCTATTTTGAAAAAATTCTAGCTGTACTATTTTGTTGTCATAGCACAGAAATCTATCAGATACATCCTATGCATCAACAAATCTATTTTCCATGTCCTCATCCCTCCCAACATATATTTAAACCAGATGCTATTTAAACAATTTATATATGAAGACTTTATCCTGGGCAAAGAGCTGACTTTAATTGCCAGTAGCAGTCTTGAAATGGTTTTTGCAATGGTAGTCTGGGTTTCTGATAATGAAAGGCTTACACCAAATTCCCCAGTGTTTTCAACAAGGATTTAATCTGAATAAAGTCTGTAGGATTATCTTCCAAGGTGTTCATTTTGACTGAGCATTTGATTCTGCACTCAGTGAGATCAATGATGGCATTGATTCAGTCATTCACACCTTTTCCTTGTCATAAATTGCACATTTCCTTTCAAAATAGTGTTAAAATGTAAAAAACAATAGTCAAGTAGTGGGAACACATGAAATATAATAGGCTGAATGCAAACTGTGAGGATTCAGTTTCCAAACAACCAGATCCTGCTTGATCTGATAGCTGACTAAAGAAGAAAGATAAATCCTTTCAGTCTATATTAATCTAGGAAAAAAGAAATCTGAAAATCAGTTTTATGAATATGAGTTAGGTTTTCCAGAGTTCTGGAAAACCTAACTCAGAGGCAAATCTCTATTAAAGCAAGTAGAAATCTTGGGTAAGAAAAATCTTATGATAGCAGCCTAAGTTTTCCCCCCACAGCCCAAGCCTAAAGACTTTCAGTGCAAGCAGAAGAAGCAGACAAGCACAGGTAGGGCAGATACCCAGGGAGGTCGTTTCACATAACAAAGTGTGAATAGCAGAAGTTATTTCTGCAGGCCCTGCTCCTCTTTCTGCAGACTCTTTCAGGTTCTGGGATACCAATAAAAAGGGAGTGTTGTGGGGAAAGCCTCACTAAGATATGGATGTTTTGCCAGTGCTTGGTTCACCATTTGAAAGACAAGCTGCTTTGTTCTGCAGGTCTGGTGCCCAGTGGGAAGAGAGAGGGATCAGCAAGGGGAAAATAAGCTGGATCACAGGATTAAACAGTGAGGAAATGTTCTGGAGCCTCATTCAGACTGTAAGTAGACAATTAAAATTTTGTATATAAATTTCAATGATTTTTTAAATAGTTTTTCAAATTACTCATATATTCTTGTATATTGGTATTTTGGTCTTTTTAATCTCAGTTTATGTAGCTCCCTCTAGTTCTCTTGTGACTCGTACATCATTCTGGCAACAATTGTGGCAGCCTTTTAGATGCAGCTGAGGGAGATTAGCTGAATTAAATTTGGTCTGCTCTATCCAATTGTTTTGTTTGTATCTATAGTTTAGACATTCATATGGTGTACAACTACCATCTCTGGCAAAAGAGCTGCAAATAACCACGGTGATGGCTTTACGATGGTTTAAGACACACATTAATACACCCACTTATGCTTTTTACATCATTATCATGAGGAACCCAAGAAGGAAGGGAAAATTTGGAAACAGATTTTGTGGGCAGGATCTTTTTACTGTTTAGAGAGTAGAGGGGCTCAGATGCCAGCAATAAAACCCCAGTCGAGTTCCTGCCTGGCCACAGATAGAGGTCCAAGAGGTAAGCAGATATTGCAGTCATGAAGCTCCTAAGCAGACAATCCTGGATGGAGACAGATGAAGTTGTGATGTGTCAGCATCTCAACACACCTGGACCAGGCTCCTGAGTGGGCATGCTGTAGCCCTGGGACCTCTCCCAAATCATGCCAGTGGGACAAAGTGTGCTGGACCAGACTGTCCATACTAACATGGTTAGTGGGTTCATCAATGTGCTTCACAAATCTCTGTCTGGGCACTGACCAATACCAACAGAAAGACCTAATATATTTGCTTCTGCTTAAAACAAACAAACAAACCAGCAAAACAAAACATTATTTACCTCCCTTTGCTCCTTTTCTCAAATGAACAGCAGAAGGGGATGTCTTCATTTGCGCTGTCACTGGTAGGTGTGAAATACTGTAACCTTCCCAGTGCTGCCAAGCCCATTGTTGTCTCTCCCTGCCTCTCTCTCTCTCTCCAGTGTTTTTTGCTCCAACTCATTGCGTTCATCTTTAGATTTAAGATTAAATAAATAAATAAATGAAGTTGATTGCAATCCCTTTGAGGTCAGGTTGCATCCTTCTTCCTGTTTGGAAACAAAGATAAGGCTCTGACTGTGATAGGAAATGCAGAGTACGATCACCAGGCACACTGCTCTAATCCCACCAGAACACGAGGGATTCCTGCTGCTGCTGCTGCCTCCCAAGGTTTGTGTGTCCACAACACAATCTGAATAAAGTGTTGAACTTCAGAGCCAGGAAGGTGGCTGCTCCCAGCCCAGAGCATGACATGACTATTTTTGGGAGAGGAATCTAAGCACACTTTTTAATGCATTGCTTATCTGGCCTCAGTAAATTCCAGGGTCAAGTTGTGCTAGACATGGAGCCTGGGGACCACTCTGGGGACACCACCAGCTGTGGGGAGCATATGTTCAGAGCTCAGTACTGATCATAGCTCATCAGTGTGGATTTAGCCCCCATTGTGATGACCAGACACACAAAACAGGAGCCTGATTTACCATCAGAGGAAAAAATAACCTTAATATAGCATGAATGCTTGGGCCTGAAACATGTTACATGATTTTATTTCACCTTTTCTTTCCTGTTTTTTTATTTATGATAAACTGTCTCTGTTTCAGACTATGGTAAATGCTCTCTATTTCAGACTATTCTTAGAACCTTTTTCCCCCCCATACTAACATGGTTCACTCCTGCAGAAATGTATGCAAATTAACTTTTTATGAAAAATGGGGGCAGAAATAAAACATTATGCTGCTCTTGCAAAATAAAAAAATCATTAGTGATTGCCAAAAGCAACAAAGTTGATCTTTTAGCAGCATATTGTACATAATTATAAATTTTCTATTTTATTTCAGTCCTGTGAATAGCAGAATAGTCCTATCACAGGACACAAAATAATTCTGACCTCATGGTAACTCATTCATGTACCTCATTCTGACCCGCTTCACAGAAGCATTGTTTCAGACAAGCCACATTCAGTGGAGCTTTGAGAAGGAGGGAGACAGCAAACACTTTTTCATTACTTGAAAAGTGCCAAGGATGCTATAAGCATACCTCAGGCAGATTTAATTGTAATATTAATTAACTGGTTCACTTACTCACTAATTAATCTGCTGCTCCATCTTTTTCACACTAATGTATTTCAGAAGCAGATTCAGAGGAAATGTTAGAAAAGTTTCTTATGACAATCTCTGAACAAAAATTTGCAGAAGTATATGTACAAAAATTGCATTATCATTAGACTGGCAATGCTTAATCTAGTCATTTGATATAGTCATTTAGAAGTAGGAAGAGGCAGCTACTTACCAACTGGATAATATGACTAAAAGACAACCAAGACATATCTTAAGAAACAATTCTTAGAGTGATTATACACTAATGAATATATGTATATGCATAAAACAGATAATGCTGCCATGTCTTCAGCAAGAAGCATTTCTCAGCCACAGAGAAATACATGAGATATTAATAATCAGCTTCTATTACAAAAAATATATGAAAACTCCACAATTGCTGTATCCTGAACACTCTGCCTCATTATTCATCTCTTCAATTTTTATTTTTTTTTTCATCTGGTAGATGCAAATAACTGCACCCCTGTCTATGAAAACCAATCTGCAAGAAATGCATTCCCCCAGTAGTAGCACTTTGTTTCTGTGGATTTGGAAACAAGACATTTCTGTTATCAGAAAGAGGAGACAGCTTAACACTGTTACTTGTTCAGTAAGGGCAGATGACATTGGAGTTTATTCTAAGGTACTCATATGCATAGATCAGGTTTAGAAGCACTTTCAATATATTGGTTACAATTTCTATTCCCTTGTGACAGAAAAGCTTTCCCAAGACAGCTTTAATCTATAAGAAAATAGAAAACAAGCAAACAAGCAAACAAACAAATCCATATTTTTTTTCATGCCACTTTACTAGTGCAAAGATGAAGAGCTTCTAAAGTAGAAGCAGGTAGAGAAGGGCATATTCCAGTCTCCTGCTCTAGGCTTTGGTAGGTACATTACTCCAGTGATAACCAAAGGGCTGAGACAAGGTTTACACATGGTGCAGCATGATTAAGGTGCCACTGGTTGTGATTCTAAACACAAAGTGCAAACATCTTTTATCACCTCTTGGGACTCACGACCTGTTAAAAAGAAAGACCAAAGAGCCTAAATGACTTTCCTAAGATGACACAGCAAACCTGAGGCAAAATAGGAAGTAAGTCAATGTCTTTAAGCAAAGAAGACACTTAGCACTGAGATCCATTTTTTGTCTTTAAAATGTTTTTAGAGGCGGGAAGAATAAATAGCATACACAGAGGAAATGATGGCATAGCATAATATTATGGATTCTTGACAAAGTCTTGGGAGTGCACAGTTTTATCATGGCTTCAGGACACTAAGAATAAACTATTTCCCTAGCCATGATGTATTTCTTCCTCAATGCGTTACTTAGATTAAGAGACAAAATGCATCCTATTAATATGCATTGTTAGGCTGTTTCACATGGATAGTCCAGTGTTTTGGCTCAGCTCTTACCCTAAGGGATCATTCAAGCTTACAGCTCCAACATGATGAGGAAATCAGTGTTCATTCTTCAAGAGGACTGCCTCTGAGACTGCAATAAAGTTAAGGCACTTAACTCTATCTCTTTGCTGAAAATTTTTTCCTTATCAAAATACAAGAAAAAGTATTTGTTTTACAGATAAAGCTGGTAACTTTATTAAGCTTGAGGTACTAACCATCTTTCAATGGACAATATGAAACAGTCAGTGGTTCAGTGGAAAATATGAAACCATCCTTGATTCAATTTGTACTTGTAAACAGGAAAAATTACCACAATCAATAACACACTGAATGGAACAGGCTCAAAATATGTCAATGAATACATGTGTAAGACTTTTTTTGTTGAATAACAACCTCATTCCACCGTATTCATACATCAGGACATGCAGTCACCATCACACATACCTTAACAATCAGATGTGGATAAAAAGAAAAATTCTTAAATTTGACAAATCATTGAACCAAAGAGAGAATGGGAAAGCATTGCAACAGTAATCATATTTGCCCCAATTCTTTCTTTGTGTACTGGCTCAGATTTCTTTGATGTTATCAGCCTGCCAAATCTAGTACACTTCTTCCAAAGCTTGGCCAAGTAGAACATTTCATTCTCCATTAAAAGTCTGCCTGGAAACACTACACTTTTGCTATCTAAATTGTTAATGTACATTGCAAGTAACTGGTCCAATTGTCAGAACGGGAGAACACTGTCCATTTTAAGGTAAGAAAATTCTTTTGAAGAAGCTGCAAGTTGCTACTTGAAATTGAACTTCAAATTAAATGCATTTACACCAATTGTTTTTGCGAGTCCTTTCTCTAAATGATGACTTAGTTTCTTGCAGACATTAGCAAAAAAGCAGGAGGAAACTTCTGTTTTGTTTGTAGCAGCCTTTCAGGAAAGTCTGCAATGGTAAATGCTTGAGGTAATTTGGCGTTCTGCTCTGTCTCAGCAGTTAAATCCTTTCAATAAAGTAAACATTTCATTGACTATAAATTGACTTTTTTCTAAGCAAAGTGGTAAGTTTCTATTTGTATCACTTTTGTTCCCAGACCCTATTTATAGAAGAACAATTTTGCTTCAGTTTCTAGATCTCCCAGACGGAGATTTTCAGTAATTTATGTAGACTTGGGCAATACTGTGCATCCTGCAATGTCTTTTGTTCACTAGGGAAAGTAAACAAGAAGGACATTAACCCAGAGAACTGAGCAGTAATTCAGCATGCACCAGCATATCACCCTCTCTTTAACATGTAGCACTCAGTATATAAGAAAATTTTTCAGAAAACACAAGCTTGAGAAATTATTATTATCTGCAAATTGTCGGAAGTTTCCTTGCTTTCTGGATTAAGAATTCACCCTGCATTTCTCCACTTTATAACTGCCACATTTTAGACACAGTCGACTTTTATTCTTGGAACTTTTTGGGAAAGGTAGTGGCAAGTTTTCTTGTAAGGCAGTAGCAATCCCATCTCAAATTGCCAGTGAAATCCTGCTTTGTCTCTATGACATAAGGGATGCAGAGTGAGAGAGAGGCAGCTCTCAGAAGAATTGTATCTGGCCTGGTACAAGCTAGTATTGCTTTCTGCGTAGAAGAGTCTTGAAATGTTAAAAAATAGCCCTTTGATTCAGTCAGGGCATTTTCATCTCTTTTCAATCACACTATGAACATCTTTTGCTCACTGAAAAATGCATCCCAAGGCATTGGAAACAGATTAGCTATTGAAGTCTGAGTGAAGTGGTATTTGCCACCATCTGGTTGTGAACCCTACAGAGAAGCTATCGATCGGTCTGCTTGCTATTTAAGTGGTAGCCATATCCACACTGATGTCCCAATTAAGGAAAAAAAAAAGGCATTTAATTGGAAAGACAAGTTCACACATTTCCAAATTTTATGGCAGGCCCATATGAAACAAAAAATAATAATAATAAAAAAAACACCGCAGCAACAAAACCAAAAAAAAAAGAAAAAAAAAGAAAAAAAATGGTATGTCAAAACTGGATTTTTTCAAATTGGCACAGACATTACCATATTTTACTCAATGAAATGATGAACTATCCTGGAAGGGATGGGGGAGGGAAGAAAAATATTTAATTATTTTTCTTATATAAAGAGGCAAAAAAAAAGCACGTGGACTCCAAAATGGCACCTTTCCAGGAACCTGATGAAAAATCTGTTCTCTTTTGAGAGAGAAATTAAGTTTTGTAGATCTCTAAAATACACAATGATAGGCTTTATATACTGCTAGAATTTTAAACATCCTTTTTCTCTGCAGTTTGGAGAGCTCTTGTTGTCCTAGTTTAAAAGGCAACCTATATTTACTAGACCTGAATGTATCAACTGCAGTGAAGCCATAACTCCTTTCTAATCTTAGTCAGAAATCATTGATTCCTTTCACTTCTAGTGCAAATAACTGCCTTTCTCTAAAGTAACCAATGCCCAGCTACTCAGAACCTTTTATCCTTGTATAGACCAGATAAAATTACATTTCAGGAACTTTATTTTTAGCAACTTTATTTTTAGCCATTTTCCTACAAAAGTGTGTGATGCTGTAATTCTCGAGCATGAGGTGCATGGTTGCCTGAAGTCTTAAGACTGTAGCAAAATATTAGTCCTGCATTATGGCTACACGAATCAATACATAACATATTCAAATAAATTTATTTTTAATATACTTGATTTGTTGTAAGATTAAACAAAAAATTAAAAAAAGATTAAAAAAAAAATTTCCTTGGACCCCACTAACATAATAACTAGCAAAGGGATTAAAATGTCATCAGAGTTTCAGTTTGAGTTTCATTCCACCACTGCAAGATAATGTCCTTTGAACTCTAAATATAATCATGAAATTTCAATTTTCAATGTATTTTTGATTGCCAGTAGCTAGAATGACCTGTTTTGTTTGCCCTCCAACTGCAGGTGCTTTTTTTTCCACATACATCAGTGGTAAATCAGTAGCTTCTAGGTGTCAAAAGGCGAACTGGCATTGCCATATTTTAGTATAGATAGGTAAGATTCTACAGAAAACAACCAACCATGTTTCTGTTCTTCTCACCTGTGTATTAATATGGGAAATATTGGAAAATATTTTATATTCCAAGGCAACGAAATATCAGAATACAAAAAATGAAAAATGAAATAAAAAACCTTATTGTCTTATACACTGAGTAAATAGCTGTTTTTCCTGAGGCAACCATCAAAAATTTCTGGCACTGGATTACCAACAGAATAATATCTAAACCAAGAAATGACACTTGTTCAGCTGAATAAAGGAAAGCTGAAAAGAAGTGTAGAAAATATATCCTGTATTCTGAAATACTAAGCTACTGCATAGATGTGTACATATTATCAGAGAATGATATGCTTTTCAAGGATCCTTTCCTAACAAAATGGGCACCACTTCGGGGGGAAAAAAAAAAAAAGCACAATTCCCAAAGAGGCTATTTTTGCCCAAGGGCTTTGTCTAAAGACATGCAACAAACGCTTATTAAATAAGGATGTGGTGCAAGTCCCCACTAGACTCCTAGGGCAGGATATACTGCAACATGTGCTGGAGTCAGCATATCTCCAAATGGATGTAGGATAGCAACGGGCCTTTGAAAATCGACCAATGCTGACGACACACCCTAGAAATGGAGCATCATCTGCCGTCTGTGCTCAGACAGCTCTGCACACTGTCCTCTTCCAGGCTCCACCTCCCCCAGCCCTGCCTGAGCAAAGAGACCAGGAGGCAGAGGGCCAGAGAAGTGGCTGAGGGGTGCTAGGAATGCACTCTCACGTTACAGCATATGAGGGATCCCTTGCAGTGGACAAGAGCTGTGGAATAGCTCTATTTTCCTTTCTGTACACCAGCCGACAGAGCTGAGACAGAAAGGAGAGCAAAGAAGGAACTGGAGTGTAAGCATGGCTCTGAATTACAGTCTCTTCTCTAAGCTGCTCATGAGATGTCACAGCTATGTGCCTCCTTTAAACCTGGACTAAAAACTGTACTCTGCAGTCTAGATCACCCATTTGCAATCTAACAGCTTCATCCATAACCTGCAATTTGTCACCTGTTTTTGGATTTGTACATGTAGCATCTGTCAGCAATGTGTGATGGAATGTTGGGCAAAATCCTTTAAGGTTTTATATCCACAACTTCAGTGTGAATTACTAAACTGTTTCCTCTGTACGTGAGCAAGCTGCATATGCAGTATCTGTACTCTTAGTGAGACTGATGGAATTAATTGAACCAGTAAAATTCAACAAGACAGATTAAAAAAAAAAACTTAAAAAATGTATATTTGTTTACATAGAGGTGATCCATGAAGGAACTAACTGATAAATGACTAAAAAACTAACGATTATCCAAACCTGCAGTCTGTGTACTCAGCATCAGAAGATCTCAATCCCAAGGCAGTAAATTTCTGGTATCAGTCCTTCTCGATGCACTCAAAGATTTTACCTTAGGACAGTTCATCAACAAGAGCTGCCCATTTTACCTACTAGAACATATCTAACAGACCAACTCTTAAATGCAGCAAAGCAGAAGAGAATAAACCCACAATGAAACTGACACATTTACTGATATCCTTCGTAATGGTAATTTAGAACATCTAATTCTTAGGAGCATATTCAGGCCACTAGTTTTTGATGAACAGTGTATGATGAACACTCCTCCATTTTCTCATAAAAGCAGTTTTTCTGTATATAGGAGACACAAATATTTACTACAGCAGGTCTCTACCTTGGGTCTCCCAAAAAAGCACACCATCTAGCAACCAAGGAATTTTTCTTGCTCCCTAGTCAAAGGAAGATGATTTATTGCATTGAGTCTGACACGGAGGGAGAAGCTCCTATTTGGCCAGAAGGCAGCATCCTCCCTCCTGAGATTTCCTATCAGCTGGTTTAGGTGGCCTCCTATGAAGGTCTGGCACCTTTGTCCCTTGTGTTTGGGTGTCACACCAGGAGCAGCAGGTGCTGTAATGTTAGGTACAGTTTCATATTTGGATCTAGGTGCTGATAAGGACCTGGTTCAATCCAGGCAGTATATTGTTTTCCTGCTGTGGAGGCTGCAGCCTCAATAGGCCATTGTAGAACAAAAATGTAACCAATATCTTACAAGTAACCTAAACCTCAGCTTCCCATAAAAACACACAACTCATGCCAGAAGCAAGAACCAGTGTAGCATTCTCATATAAACTGATATTACTGGGGTAAATACTTTCTAAAAGAGAACTGTCAAGGAATATTATCCATTTTAGATGTTGCACTCTTTTCTTCGTTAGTCTCAAATTCACAGCTGTTATACTAAATTATGCAATTCTGTGTGTGTCTCAAAAAAAATAAAGTAAATTCATGGCTCTACATTAATCAAATGGGTGTGATCTATAGGATTTGGGCTACAATGGGTTCTAAGAAATCACACACACAAACAAATGAGGCATAGATACATAAAGAAAGACTTCAGAATGTGCATAAATATAAATTATCTCTGAATGCAGTTTCAATGTGCTCCCAAATGGAAAAACTGAAGATATGGAATTACTAAACAGATCAGAATGTCTCATACTTGAATTTTATAGGTTTAGGTCATTGGCCATCAGTCTTTTGGGTCTAACTTAAATTTTTCACATGTTTTTTGTTACAATATTTTTTTAAAGCTGAAAAGTTTTCCTAAACAAAAAAAAAAAAAACAAAAAAAAAAAAACCAAAAAAACCCCCAAAAAAA